>OZ007541.1:5211107-5732086 GCA_963931895.1 Eupithecia pulchellata | reverse complement strand
CCGCTCTCTTCTCATTTCCGCCTTCAATTTGAAAAATTCTTTCACCATTAGATTCTAAGTGTTGCTACAGAATATTTCACAAAAGTTACGGATCCGCATGAAAAAATTAAATTTTTGTTAAATACCCGTGCGAAGCCTGGGCGGACCGCTAGTTTCTATTTATTGCGCACATGCTACCAGCTAGAAACCATGAGCACGCTATACAGATATTGATATTACAGTAGATAATTTATAGGTTATTAATCCACTGATAGATTGATTTCGTGGTCAGCACACTCCCGTACTGAGGGAAGTTAATTGTACTCACAGCAGTGTTGAGCAGCTTCAAGTGTATAGCGGCGAGGTGCACGGCGCCGGCGGCGTGCGCGCGCGCACACAGCTGCGCGTCCAGCGCCAGCACGCGCAGCGCGCCCGCGCCGTACACGCAGCACTCGCTCTCCGTCAGCGGGTCCGCTCGGCCGCAGCCTTCCACTAGCAACTCTGCACACATTCATCAATTATTTATTTAATTTCTGGGGGTAAATATTGATAACAAACTAAATTGGAAATCACACAGGCGCTCTTTGTAAGAAAATCAACAGCTCAGCGTAATTTTGTCCTATATAAATTAGCACTAATAGTGGAGATAGATTTTTTGAATAGATGCCTTAATAATTGCGTATATGGTATAATTAATTAGTGAGTTATTATTATTAAACAATATTTAGCTTCTACTTTGTGAAACTTTTATTGTAAAAAAAAGAACCTTAAAAAACTAAAACATACATTGTTTTAGTTGGTGGTTACATTGGTAGCACAAACTGGGAACGTATAATTTTGTATCACACAGGGTGAACCTAAAACTAAACAATGATTGTTTAAAATAGAGTTTAACAGCAAATACTCACCGAGCAAATTTGTGTCCTTGAAGAAGTGGTCGTTGTCATCATTCTTTGCTATCTTGAAGACTAACTTCAAGGCAGACGCCAAATGTTTGCCTGTCACGCGCATCTGCGAATTTAACATAAAATACTCATTTATTCTTGAACAAGATTGCAGATTTCGATAATTTTATTTCCTTTGACTTACAGAATAGGCATTTTTTTAACTGCGACATGTGTGATAGGATAATGGAAAAAAAGGCTTAATTATTACTTACTAAGTATTTATACAGAGTTATAGGTAGATGATCGATAACCTTTTAAAGACGACTTGGATAGATCAAATCGAACAACTTTTGTTCTATGACTTTGTCTAATTCAAATATATTTTTTCTATACAAAAAAAAGTAAACTTCCTGTTCTGATCTTCTTAACCTATGTAGTATCTAGTCACTATGAACGCAGCACAAGCCAGTAACAGATTAGGACAAGTCGATACCTACATGACGAGGCACGCGGCGGCGCTTGTGCGTCGGTATTCAACAAACAAAGAAAGGGGTTGCGTTAGTAAAAGGGGTTTGTCTGTATTATATTTCGCCAAAAGAACACCTAGTCAACACACCCATACCTACATCATAGTTCAAAAGTTGTTTATATCCTGACCTACACAATTCGCCTTTAAAAAATGTTTTATTTAAGACACAGATCCATATTATTGTTAGTACAAACGTAAACTATGCTAAGAGAAAGAGGCACAACAGATTATACATTGCTTGCTTAATTAAGTATAAAAAATTTAGACTTTAAGAGGTTATTGATCTACCTATGACCCTGTTTAATGTCTTACCGTCAGCAAAGCCCTCGCTAACGCGACTGCCACCCGATCATCCTGGTTGTCTATATGCAAGAACAGAGAGCGCAGAACCAGCTCTCTCAGACTCGACGCTGGAGTATTCACCTCCAGGCGACGCTGCAATACATCCAGGTGGTGCAGCGTTCGCTCCACGAGGGCAGTCCTTTGGGAGAGACGGTCGCAGAGCTCGAGGATGCTCATGCTGCGAGGGGAATTTATAGGTTAGATACACACAAGGGGAGGCCTATTAACACAGTATATATATGGACAGTATGGAAACTAAGCCTAGTTGATAAAATAAATACCTACGCTCCATTATAGCAATAGGGTTGTAACTTTAGGGCGCGCGCAGACACAACAGCGCATTTGGTGCGTGGGGAACGTTCATGAGCTGCTGCAACCGTTTCAATCCGAAAATGCGTGTGATAATTAGTAATCAAAAAACGCATGTTTGTGTGAGTTAGCGTTTGTAGGTAGTTTCCATACTGTCCATATGTATACCTACTGTGCTATTAATATTAGTAAGATATGTATTTATCTAGATAAGTGAAAAAAGAAACTATAAAGTCGTGGTAACTCTTACATAGGTAAAATGAGATGAGCTGGACAATTCACATAGCAGCATCTAGCTAGCTCGTGGTATGGGTGCAAGATGACTGTTATAATAATATTGTAAAGAGGAACGATTTGATTTTTCGTTTGTATGTTTGTTTGTTTTAATTTAATAAGCTCCGAAACTACTGGACTTTCATTATTTGAATCCTAAATTCTCCGTGATGAACATAGGTTATAGAAATTTTCGAAAAAGTTGAGATTAGTATGAAAAATTCAATTTTTGTTAAATATGTACCCGTGCTAAGCCGGGGCGGACCGCTAGTACAAAATACAATACATTACAAAGATAAAGGTTATATACTATACAGAGAAAAACAACAGAACTCCCGGAACAAATATCTGCCGTTCGTACAAATTTACATGCGATGGAGGCTAATTCTAATTCTAAGTGGGGTAACTGAGATCTGCACTGACATCTCAAGTGCTGCGGCGGAGGCTGCAGGAATCGAACCCGACACCTCCAGTTACGACGCGGACCTTCATCCACTGTGCCAAAGAAGTCCTCAAATTCCACTTTAGCTATGTACTCACTTTTCCGTCCGGTCATAAGACATATTTGGCAGATTCATATTGATAGACTTGACACCAATGTTATCCGCTATCCGAGTCTCAAACGATTGGGACTTCGAAGCGGCCAGCTGTCTCCTATGCGCAGGAGTCGATTCTGGACTCGCTTCCTTTTCTCTGAGTGCTATAAAATGAAAATAGTTTTCGTTTATTGATTTTATAAGGCAATCGATATTGTGAACATTTCGTCAGGAAAAAAGATAAATAATAAAATATGAATATAGCGACCCGCCCCGTCTTCGCACGGTTGCAATACTGATACAAAAAAAATCCTCTTGAATCACTCTATCTATTAATCGCATAAAAATGCGTTGAGTAATTTGAAATATTTAAGCATACGAGTACATAGGGACAAACAGACGACAGTGGGAAGTTTGTCCCTATGTATGCTTCTTTAACACTACACAACGGATTTTGATGCGGATTTTTTTATTGATAGAATGATTCAAGAGGCCGTGTGGTGCCGGCATAGAATTTCACCACCCCAACTCTTCCCGTGGGTGTCGTAAGAGGCGACTAAGGGAAACACAGCGGGGGGCGGGCAGCAGCGCCTTCTGCAGAACAACTACACCGAACTGCGATCCCCAACCCGCATGCCCAGCGTGGGGATTATGGGCAATAACCCCCAAATAATGATGCCATCTATGGCGCTCATTAGGGGAGGCCTTTGTCCAGCAGTGGACTATTATAGGCTGGTGATTACACCCGTGCGAAGTCGGAGCGGGTCGCTAGTTCCATATAACATCAACTGACCCCTTCAGATTATTTTTTTTTCTGTAGTTTGTTTTCGCCCTAAGTATATGTTGTGCATGCCTATTTAAAGTACATATTTTATACTATCATCATCATCATCATAATCAGCCTATGTTAGTCCACTGCTGGACATAGGCCTCCCCTAAGTAATATTATACTAAGATTTTAATATTTATAGAATTATTCATGTTTTATTGTGTGTATTGTTGGCATTGCCTTATAAATAAATTAAAAATAAAACGTTATGTTGTGACTTTTTGTGAAATATCAAACACCTCTCGAAAGATGAAAGTGACTTACGTTTTCTAGATTGACTGGATCTGAAATCACTAACGCTGGCACTAGTTACTCCATGACCACCAGGTTGTGTCACCAAAACTGACATCAGCAGCGAAGATTCGGACCTTGGATCTGAAAAAGATGACCGGAATTGAGACGTGTTTCTGTTTACCCAGTTTTATGACCTTGTCTCTTTATTGTACACGCATCAAAAACATAGAATGAACATAGACTAAAAGGGTATGCACATAGCAAAGCTTAACCCTGAAAAGAGTTTTCTTCCAGCAAATCTAAGAGTTATAGGAAAGGCGATGGAACAGATAGAGGAAGTGTACAAAGAATGAGACAAACTAAACATATACATATTTCCGACAATAAACATTATGTTTCTCTCCCAGTCCTCCCAGATTATTGGGAGAGACCCAATAATCTTTGCTGGTAGAGAGCACTTTTTAGGGTTAAGCTCGCCAATAGTTTTCTAAAGTAAATGTTTTATTTTAAATTTTATCGTGCAATAAATAATTGGAAATAACCAAAAGCATAGTGTTAAGGTAATGTCACACACATCACTTTTATCCGCCAAGGCTTCGCAAAAGCATCAAACATTTCAAAAATTGTAAATTTCCTTATGCCATTAGAATCCTACATTACCCCTGATGAATGATCTTAGGTTAAAAAATATTCACGATTTGTTGACATATTTAAAGAATATTTATCGGGTATTTATCGCGTACCTTTTGTTTTTTATTTTCCCCTACGTTTCCATCGCGTTGCAGCGATCGTGGTCACGGGGCGACTGAACGTAGGGGAAAATAAAAAACAAAAGGTACGCGATAAATACCCGATAAATATTCTTTAAATAAAGAATATTATTTAAAAACCGTATCAATCCGTATAAAAACTTGAAAATCCAACATGTGTATGTGTTTTTTAAAATTTATCATTTTTATTGAATATCTACTCGAAGCCTGGGCGGACCGCTAGTAATTAATATATATAATATTATTCAAACCATCTGTCTGCGTGTTCCTTCTGTGTAAGGGCTTAGTCCGACCGCTGAGGTGTGGTAACTTAGGGAGGACTTTCAATCCATCGCCAGTTTTTTCTTGCAACGATCGCGATTGCTTCAGCAACTAAAATGATTAGATATACATATTATGTATATGGATATGATAGATCCTAGATTATGATTGCAGCTACTGTAGGTATTTAAAAGATAAATAATATAAGAAATCAAAATTATTCAAAGATAAATTTCATCATCATCATATCACCATCAGCCTATGTTAGTCCACAGCTGGACATGGGCCTCCCCTAATGGGCGCGAAGATAAATTTAGCAAACGTGAATTATTAATTAATACCTAATTGACGTTTAAAAAATATTGTTGAATTATTCGACCTACAGTATTATTGGTGCACAAAGCAATTATTTATATTCTGTTGTCATCGACATTACAATTTCGCGTGGTGAATTTATGAGAATCTGACAATTAATAATTATTATTTATTATTTCACTGTTACTGCGTCCCGTACTGAGGGAAAGTCGCGTTCAAATCCCGATATAATCGAAAAATTTTGACAATTGAAATTTTTTTTGATAGTTAAAGTTTGCTTCTAATTTCCTTCTAACTGACTCTAGCCAGGAACGTGGTAGACGTTCCTGGCTAGAGTCAACCTCATTTATACAAAACATTCACTTACCACTGGTTTCTTTTTGTTCTGTTCCAGCATAGCGTCCAAAGTTGCCTCGTCTGTAACGTGCAAGCACGTTGTCAGCAAGTCTTCATGACTCTCGGACAGGCTCAGGTGTTTCAGACTGAAGACAAAACTCACCTTAGCATCAACGAATATATTACTATTACTAATATTTTAGAGAGAAAAGATTTGATTGCTTGTTTGAATTGAATAGGCTCCGAACGTACTGGACCGATTTGAAAAATTCTTTCACCATTCAAAATTTTCCTTGATGAACACAGGCTATAAAATATTTTAAAAAGTTATCGGCATGAAAAATTTCTTTTTTTAAGTTCCCGTGCGAAGCCGTGGCTGACCGCTATATACCTATTGTTCACTTATCTATTTTCTAACAATCTAAGCCATCACCATAAGTCAGTGCCCAAGCATCCAAATTGCGTTCTTAAGAGTACTTTCATAAACAAACAAGTACGACAAGTGCGAGTGTAACTCGTGCGCCGAGGGTTTTGAACTTTTGTCGTTTAGGTAGGTACGTATATTGACGACCTGTTAGCGCGGTGGGCTTACAACGCAGGAGGTTGCGGTTTGATTCCCGCCTCGGGACTAATATTTGTAAGATCTGCAGATTATTTGTTCGAGTGTTCTAGTCCTTTTCTACGTACACAAAAATAAATCATCTAATGTGATACTTATATATATGTACTTTATTAAGTATAACAGATATCGTAGTAGTACGAATTACACAAGCTTGCTTAGCTTGTCGCTAAATGATGTTGTGTGGATTATCCAGGATACATTACTCTTCTCATATTTTTTTGGAGCACGGTGGAATTCATTAATTCAATAATCTTATTATCTAAATATTCTTCGAGCGCAGTGGAATACATTGGGTATGGACTTTAAAATTTTGAGAACAACGGTTTCGTGGCGCTGTGGAACCCTACTATTACAGTTACTACAGAGATTAGTGGGTAGGTAATTGGGTTGGTACCTACAATATTTTTTTCGACTTTTTTCTACGTATTTCACTAAGTATGAAACTTAGACGATTTTTAAAACCTGTTTTGAATTGTCGAAATCCGTACCTTTGATTTGATATTGCTCTCAATGAAATAGCCCCCATTGTATGAAAATTCGTTTTTTGACCATATTTCGAAAAGTATTGTTTTTACAGACTTCTCTATATTTTTCCTGTAAAATATAGACCTATATCTACAAACGCTTAGTACATTTTATATAGATCACTCTGCTATCTTCGGAGATAGAGGGGGGGGAACGGTCAAATTTTCGACCTTTTTCAAAATATTTCGAAAAGTATAAAACCTATCGAAATTTCAAAAACTGCATTAAAATGTACAAACTGATACCTTTCATTTGATACCCAACTCGGTGGGGTAGTCACCCCTTTAGAAATTTTTCCCGCCCTTTTTTGACCATATTTCAAAAAGTATTATTTTTACAGATTTCTCTATATTTTTCCTGTAAAATATAGATCAATACCTACAAAAACTTGGTACATATCAAATCGATCGTTCTGCAATCTTCGGAGATAGAGGGGGGGTACCGGTCAATTTTTCGACCTTTTTCAAAATATATCAAAAAGTATAAAATCTATCGAAATTTCAAAAACTGCATTGGAATGTACAAACCAATACCTTTCATTTGATACCCAACTCGGGGGGGTAGTCACCCCTTTAGAAATTTTTCCCGCCCTTTTTTGACCATATTTCAAAAAGTATTATTTTTACAGACTTCTCTATATTTTTCCTATAAAATATAGATCAATACCTACAAACACTTGGTACATATCACGTCGATCGCTCTGCAATCTTCGGAGATAGGGGGGGGGGAACGGTCATTTTTTTGACCATTTTCAAAATATTTTAAAAAGTATGAAATCTACCGAAATTTCAAAAACTATTTTGAAATCTACAAACGACTACCTTTCATTTGATACCACTTTCGACTTTGTACGTTCCATTTAAAATTTCGATTTCAAAATTTGTATGGAAAATCTTCATTTTGATTTTTCATTTATTTTCATTTATTTTTCTATAAATATGTGCGGGCGCACAAAATGTATTATTATTTCAAATTTCAAGTCAATAGCTGCAGTAGTTTCTGAGATATTAAGGATTCAAAACACAAAACAGACCCAAAGCGATTTCATAAGGGTTTTGCAACCGATGGCAAAACCCTAAAAACGAAGTTCCTGAAACGTTGTTGCATTTTGCAAATTTTTGCGACATCAGACGGATTGGTGATGGTAGTGGTGGTGTAAAAACAAACAGAAACAAGCTGCTGCCCTTTTTCTGATAGGTTTGCATACCTCCAAATGCTCAATCAGTCATCATCATCAGTCCACAGCTGGACATAGGCCTCCCCTAATGAGCGCCATAGCGCCCTGTTTTGAGCTTGTCGCAACTGAATACTTTATATCAAATGCACCGAAAAGTCGTGAATCTTGTGCAAAAAGAAAGCAGTGCGGTGATACTCTTGCAGATCCCACCACTAGAGTTGTGGATTATGGGCAGTGAATAAAGTAGGTACACTATCCCTCTGGTCTTCACTGAAAATTAGCGCTAGTCTGCACTAAATAACCAATCTTATACCCTAGATTATTTAACATAGTTTTAAGGTCACTGTGTATAGTTAGTTTCATTAAGGTAAATAAATAAATATTTTCTTTCTTTCTTTCAAGCAATTGCGCACAAAACAGCCTGAATCCTCTAAAAGTTTTACTGCAAAGCGTCTTTCTAGCGTTCTAAAACAAATTAAGCTAGATGTATAAAAAAATATAAGGATGTAAGCGGAAATTAGAACGGCAAATGAGTGTTAGGTATATCAAAAATAAAAAATTAAGCACTAACATAAACTTTGATTTCTCAATTGCTTTGAACTTCTATCACCCACAACGCCTTTGGAACTACTAAGAGCGGCAACCCAATACACTTATCGCTTTAGTCACACTACTGCAAGCAGAATGCATGCTAGCGATAATAAACCACTTTAGACTGCAGTCAAAAGTTAAAAGTTACAAGTGACGACCTATGGTTAGGCAGGAAATAAAAAGAAATATAAATTTTTGACCTTGACTTTCCACTGGTTTGGCCTTGATTAAGTGATAAAACTGAAAACCCGCGAGTGTGAAATAACTATTAAAATTTCAACGCTACCTACTTAGGTACATCAACAACATACAACATCACCAGCCTATAATAGTCCACTGCTGGACATAGGCCTCCCCTAATGAGCGCCATAGATGGCATCATTATTTGAGGGTTATTGCCCATAATCCCCACGCTGGGCATGCGGGTTGGGGGTCGCAGTTCGGTGTAGTTGTTCTGCAGAAGGCGCCCCCCGCTGTGTTTCCCTTAGTATCCTCTTACAACACCCACGGGAAGAGTTGGGGTGGTGAAATTCTTTGCCGGCACCACACGGCAACTTAGGTACAACATCTTGAAAATTGTAAAGTAATTTGTGCCGAGAAATTTACCATGATTTGAGTGTATATGAAACAGTTTCATGCGATAGTTGGACAAATGAAAACTCAAAGCATGTTAAATACCACAGAGGTAATTACCCCGTTATAAATGACCTTAATGTTGATAGTTTTAACGTTTGATCCTGAAAATGCCCATCAGTCATTTAATCTATACTAACACTTTAAAGAGGATTGATGAATATGAACGATTTGAAAAATTCTTACTTAACGTGTAAAAATTAACAGTAGGTAACCTACCTATCACAGATTACATAATACTCCAGTACTAAATACCCGTGCGAAGCCAGGGCGGACCGCTAGTAGCCTATATAGAAAGGTACCTAGTGTGTAACGGCCTCTAAAAAAATCTTTTAAGACAGAATATCAAGATTTAGTTTTATAAAATGAAAAATGATTTATAAATCGAAGGTAATTTACATGAACTTTATATGAATTTGTCAGGAGTAGGTACTCGATGCACAATTGAAACTTCAATAAAATATTTTAAAATGAAACGAATAAAATTATTTTGTACATTCAAGTTTTATTACAATAAACTGCAAAAAGATTTGTCAGAAGTGGGATTCGAACCCACGCCCTCAGAGAGGACCAGAATAACTCGAACCCGCGTTCAGCGGGCAAGGGAACCTTGAGTCTGGCGCCTTAGACCGCTCGGCCATCCTGACGATGATGCATGATGCGAAATAGTGTGGAAGTTGATATAGTGTTCATGAATAGAACATAATGGAATACATACATAATACTCCAAAAATACATAATACCCTATTACATAGATTGATGATATTGAATGTTTAAATATGAGGGAAAATACTAACATTTAAAATATCTTAAGATAATATTGATAGGAGATGACAAATTGATAGATTGATTAAACTAATAAGGTGATTTATTGATAGGCATGAATACACGAGACGGCGGCGGTCAAACGAGTACTGGTTTGCTTTTGTTTCACTAGGTAAAAATGCAAAAAAGCTAATGCTTGATAAAGAGCAATAAATGTGCTGTTCGTCCGTACGTAAATCGTACATGTATACAGAGTGGATTTACACGCATGCATGATTATAAGGTAAGCACTTTAAAAACAGATTGGTTGATCGACGACAGTTTTAAAATGTAATATAGGTGGATGTAGATGGTAAACGATGATTGTCCATATGATAGCATTTTTGGTTAAAAGGGATAACATTTTTTATGGTTCGTAGAGTGTTAAATCCTTAAGTTTTCTAGACACTCTTCACTCACGTTCTCTTTTAATATAATTTACTAGCGGACCGCCCCAGCTTCGCACGGGGTAGCACGAGTATTTAACAAAAAACAAATTTTCATGCGGAACGTTTTTTTTTTTAAATCTGTAGCTTATGTTCATCAGGGAAAATTTACGATTGTAATGGTAAAAGAATTTTTATAATCGGTCCAGTAGTTTCGGAGTCTATTCAATTCAAACAAATAAACAAACAAACTTTCAAATCTTTCCTTTTTATAATATTAAGTTTAGATATAGATAAATACGTATTTCACTCCTACTATTACACGGCAAATAATCGGAGTAAGTGTCAAAGTATAAAACTACACACAAAATTTTCTGTAAGTATAGATTATTTCTCAAAATAATTATTAATTTACAGAAAGAAGTGAGTCTCGAAATAATTACAGATTACTATGTTTTTTTATTATGGACGATATGGCGCTCATTAGGGGAGGCCTATGTCCACTGGCCAATTTTCACTTCTTCCACAAGTGGACAAAAAATTGAAGTAAAGGGAAATCAATAAGAAATTATATCTTTTTTTTAAAATAAATTATCTATATTAAATTTGACTTGTCTAAGTGCTTATTTTGTAAGCCTAAAGAAATAAAGTTATTGAATCTGAATCTGAATCCAGCAATGGACTAACATGGGCTGATGATGATAGTTTTCCATTAATTAATGGAACAACATCAACCTGAAGAAAAATTATAGGTCTATAAAATTACAAAGAATAAATAATTGAATCTCATTATTTAACTTGTTTAAATTAACTTTTTAAAAGTGTTTTTAACTGCCATACGAAAATACGCCCATTTATACTTAGTAAGATTTAGACCACATCGATCCCACGTAAGTAAAAATAAATACCTAATGCTAGAAAATTCAAACAGCATTATCTAGCCCCTAGCTAAGCAGAGCTTGTGTTATGGATACAAGATAACTGATATACATAATAACATAAAAGTACATAGATATACATTTTTTTATACATAAAAAACGACCAGAACACCTTGAACAAATATTTGTCCCGAGGTTCAATCGAACCCGCAACCTCCTGCATCGCAGGCGGACCTTCGCCCACGGCGCCACTGAGGTTGAAGTACTTACTCGAGCGCACTAGGAGGCCTAGGTTCCTTCTTGCGCGTGCGTTCGCTGAAGAGCGTGCGTTGCGGCTCGCGGGGCGTGTACGGTCGGCGCGTGCGCAGCGAGCGCAGAGCTCCGCCCGCACCGCCCGGCCCGCTCACGGTACCGCTCATCTCTGTAGAGAACAAGCTAAGTTAAAGTTTATGTACATTACCTGCGTAGGTACATTATGTACACTACCTGCCTGCTGTATGTACACCACCTGCGTACTTTATGTACACTACCTGCCTACTTTATACACCACCTGCGTACTTTATGTACACTACCTGCGTACTTTATACTTTTGCGAAAATTGACGTCTATTTAGTCTCTACGAAAATTGTGTTCGGTGACCACTTGATGAGTTCTCAGGCGCTCTCAAGGGTGAGGCATTTTTGAACGGCAAAAGAAGCTGGCCCTGAATTTTCTGAGAAAATGAGCTGGATGTTATAGCAGAAAGAAAGAAATAATGAGTGTGTACAACAATAAAGAGACACTGAAATAAAGAGGGTGCCCAGAGCTAGAGTTTCGTCAGAATTCTGTAGCAGTATACGGACTGACTGCTACAGAATTCTGGTATGTCTTTTTGAATAGGACTATTCGGCACCCGCTCCAAGTAAAGGATAGACTATTCGGCACGGCACCCGCTCTAAGTAAAGGTTGTCTTGGTCGGCGCACTCCGCGCTCTTGTCAAATTCTACAATGTAGTCAGTCCGTATAGTCATACGGACTGACTGCTACAGAATTCTGGTATGTCTTTTTGAATAGGACTATTCGGCACCCGCTCCAAGTAAAGGATAGACTATTCGGCACGGCACCCGCTCTAAGTAAAGGTTGTCTTGGTCGGCGCACTCCGCGCTCTTGTCAAATTCTACAATGTAGTCAGTCCGTACAGTCATACGGACTGACTGCCACAGAATTCTGGAATGTCTTTTTGAATAGGACTATTCGGCAATGCATGTCAAGCATGATGTCAAGCAAGATGCTTAGGTCGAACCAAACTGTGCTGATTTTAAATATACGTTCGGATTTTTACAAAAAATACATTTATGAAATTGACTCGTTCAGACTGGATTCGTTCGAAATATTATGGCAAATCCATGACAGTAGGTACTACAACCCTAGCTTTTTTTATATATGTTAAAAAGTATCAGCTAATTTATGAGCATAACATCGCACTGCGTGCTGAACTGCATTGTTTTGTAATTTGGCAGAGTAGCTTTTTAATTGAAGGATTTCGCGGAGTCTGCCTTCTGTACATTAATACGGATATTCTGTGCCCTGGCGTTACCTAACTATACTTATCATCATGTATAACGTCTTTAATAGCACAAAAGGTTCGTGGGTCGCGTGCAAGTCATTACAGTAAGGTATTTCACTTGATTTCTCCGTAGCAACGCACTCATAACAACTTGACCGCACGACCTTAGGTTAACCACCTTGAGGGAATCGACTTGATTGTGATTTTAACCGCGATTTCCATATTCATGATATATGTATGACTGTTTTTCTAACGGTCTGTTGAATTTTTATTTTGTTTTGAATACAATAAACCGGCTAAGTTCGAGTCGAATGTTGTTCTACATTAATTTATTAGAATAAGCTATCGAGAGCGTTTCATCCAATACATTCTGCAAACACGTCACAACAATGTCTGCTATAAATTTTGGCTCTGCTTATGTTAAAACTGTCAGGAAAAGAAGATATGATAGGTAGTTTCAAAATAACGTCATCTGCTTCTAATTTGGTTCTATATACTTGTAAAGAAGTTATGTAAAATATCAGATATTTAGTATGACATGTTGACCCATGAACATTATGTATTCATAGGTTCATGTGTTGAGCTTACCGAATAAAAATTTTAGAGTTTGTAGGTTTGATAATTTACAGAAAAAGAGGACATTACCTTAGTAGGTATGTACTTTTTATGGTTTTGTGTCGTGTCTAATGAGAAAATAGTGAAAATGAGCTTTAATTTTTGGTAATAGTTATAATAAGGTGATTTCCGTCAATCGTTAAAGGTTTAAACAAATCTTAATATGCAGTTATTGTTTTCTTATAAATCGAGAACAAGATTCTATTTTTTTTTTCAATAATTTATGTCAATTTCTGTCAAACGTTAAAGTTTTAAACATATCTTAATATGCAGTTATTGTTTTCTTATAAATCGAGGACAAGATTCCATTCACGAGTTTTCTCGTGGTTAGGGACTTGGCCATCACCGCCCTTTTCAAAAACACCCTGTTTTTATAGACTGGTTACAAGCCGACTTAAATTTATACAGGCGTTTAATGGTTTCGCGACGATCATGGAGTCGTGTCAGACAGTCCCATAGGAAATAACAAAACCTTTATTATGGAAATGTAGTAGATGGCGTTCACTTGGCACCTTATTACCTACTGCATTAATTATAACTTGTAGGTACCTAGGTATAGATACAAGTATAGTAATATCTATTCTAGGTATACATAGGTATGGATACTTTTCAAAAGATGGTGCGATCGTTTTTTCCTCCACGCTGACGTCACCAAACCAAATCTTCAGTATGTATACGAAAAATAAAAGGGGATTGAGGCTACCTTTATAGAATTTTTCTTTAAAATTAGTTTTTTTTGTAATGCGTTAATCTTGACGTTTTGGTAATTCAGCCTAAGCATAGAGACTTATGTGTAAAAATATTGAAAGTTTGACAATCATCGATACATATCTCTAGTGTTTCTATTTTATTGATAAAAACTGAACTTTCTTTCTTTCTTTCTTTCTTTCTTTCTTTAAACCCTTATCAACTAAGATAACAAAAAACAAATGAACAAATAAGAACTAGTATTTCGATTTAATCAATTGATTAAACTGCAGACTATAGCAAAATCAGGTAAGTGGCTCAAGTCATCCATGTCAATACCTTTCTTAAATACTTCTTTCCATCCAAAGGTTGTCTAGACGAGATCGCTTCTAAGCAATAAGGCCGCCCATTGTACTTGTCTTATGAATGGTCTTTTTATGTTATTTTTCAGGTGTACAATAAAGCATTATTGTAATGTATTGTAATACCAGTCGGTAGCGTCCCAAAGACGCTGACTGCTTCGCTGTATGGCAATGCTGATGCGCTGCACCAGATACCATTCAGCTCTCGGGTCACACGTTGCTTTGAATATACATTCAGAAAACTTTTTTAAAACCCGTAGAGCCTCGGTACGCCACGGACCTAGGGTCTCGACTCCAAGGGGAGCAAATACGTAGGCTCTGTCGAGAGATACAGCCTACATATTTGCGGCTCACCTAAAGTAGAGTAAAGTTAAAAAATCGCAGAAACTACTAAATGATAGGAAAGTATGACATCAGTGCCAAATTAAAGACTCGTTTCTGTATAAAAACGCTGGTGCCTTTGACGTCAAAGTTAAATGAAACGACATTGTTAGAAATTGCGTGACTCGCCACATTTCGCTTATGAGAAACGTAACGTTCAGTTTGAGAAATTAACTATTTTGGTGAAGGAAAAAACTCAGGACAAAGATGATGGAGCTTGAAGACTTGCATTTAGACACAGCTCTACAGTGCAGCGGTTAACGGACATTGTTATATATTATACGCGTCTTACACAATACTTACAATACATTAACACTTTATTTCACACCAACAAAATGCAGGAACAGAACAGAGTTCTACATCATCATCATCATCATCATCAGCCTATAATAGTCCACGGCTGAACAAAGGCATTATTTATAATTTGGGGGTTATTGTCCATAATCCCCACGCTGGGCATGAGGGTTGGGGATCGCAGTTCGGTGGATTTGTTCTGAAGAGGGCTGCCCACCCCCCGGTGTGTCTCCCTTAGTCGCCTCTTACGAAACCCACGGTAAGAGTTGGGGTGGTGTAATTCTATGCCAGCACCACACGCCAACGGAGTTCTGCAATGGGCGGTCTAATCCAAAGAACAATGGGATGGACACGAAGCAGTTGTACATCTAAAGACGGTGGCGTATTACTTTTAAAAACAATAAATATTATAGAGGAAAACTTAGATTGTTTGAATTCAATAGGCACCGAAGACGATTTGACATCAAGACCGATTTGAAAAATTCTTTCACCATTAGAATCCTACATTATCCCTTATGGTCATAGGCTAGATAGCTAAAGATAGTGATCATGGACCATACACGTAGAAAGAAGCCCTACCACCTCCCACCCCTTGCTACCTTCTCTATACGAATAAAACGACTGAATACGCAACTCAGATTTTATGAATGTCGCAATTGGATGTTTTTGTACACAGATTTGAAAACTGTCAAGAAACCGTGACGTACCCTAATAAAATAATAATAAATAAATAATGCTAGACAATCCGCACAGCATCATCTATCCCCGAATTTAGCAGAACTAGCGTTATGGGTACTAGATGACTGATATACATAGAATATATTAATATTACATATATATTTTTTAACGATAATACATAATAGAAAACGAACAGAACATCTTGAAATAATATCTGCAGATCGTACTTATATCTGCCCCGAAGAACGCCACAACAAAGTCTATAAGTTGCGTTTGAGTACCGGAGGGTAAGTTCCTAATTCAGAGCTTCTCACCTCCATAGACAGCTGCTCGGGCTTCGCTGATGATCTCTGCCGAGGTCTTACGGCGCGGGGGCGCGTAGAACGGAGCCCCGCCGCCTCGCTTACCACCCCGCTCAGTCATCTTTTACTCTGAAAGGTAACCATAACTTTAATAAGAAAAAAATAAAAGCAAATCGTTTATTTGGCTCAAAATAAACCTTAAAATATATGTAGAAATAATCCTAAATGTAAAAAAATTAAAAATCGTACAGCGTATGAGCCAAAAAGTTCCTGCCTCAGCGTCGTTGCTTGACAGGAGTCGAGCATTAAATAAATGAAGGAACTTTCTCGAACAGTCAGGATGTGGAATGATCTCCCTGGCGCGGTTTTCTCTCAGGACTATATCATGGGACGCATTAGATTAAGAAAATCTGTAATGTTATTTTGTGCTTAGTAATAATAAAGTGAATTGAAAGTGAATGGGGGTTTTCAAATAGGACATTTAAACGGCGCGTGTAATGTCTCCGACGTTGCAGGCAATCATAGGCTGTGGTCACCGCTTCCATATGCAATGTTACCTTGGAGTTTTAAAATAATAATAATTAATAATAAATTCTCTAGCATTGCTAGACATACCACACAACAATATCTAACCTCAAGCTAAGCATCAGAACTTGTTTTAAGAGTACTGGATGACTGATACAATATATATAAATAAATATTTTTACTATGTGTATACTTAGAAAACCGCCAGAATACCCGTTACAAATATCTGCAGATCGTACAACATTTACCCCGAGGCTGGAATCAAATACGCAACCTCCTGCGTCGTAGGCGAAGAGACATCAGAATGACTAAGAATTGTATATATTTACATCAGCAAATACCCACAAGCGATTGCTCTGGCAGAAACCAATTTATTTTCTGATTAGCACACAATTTGAACATAGCTGAACATTCCTATCGTAATCTAGGGCTTTGGGGGATTTCGCTATGATAACCACGTACCATAATGATACGGCAGGCGTATTGATGATGCAATAGAGGTGTTAAAAAACCTACAACTCTTCGTCTAGTAGAAGTCTAGGCGGCTCTTGGTTAAAATAATTTCATATAACTTATTTAGGAACGAATTACGTGATTGCGATTATCTATTGGAATTCGATGATGCCCGCAGTAGTTTTTAATAAATGTGTGGCAGACACCATCGCCCTCAGATTACAGACACGGTGTTCCATTACTTATTTTTATGCTTACGTGAGTAATCAGCTGAGGTAGTCATTTAAATTAATTAAAATTAATAAATAACGCTGGACCAATCCACAAAGCGTCATCTAGCCGTAATAAGCTAATGACTGATATACATAATACAATACATTACATAAAAAGTTTTACTATACATAGAAAATAGTCAGAACACCCGGAACAAATTATCTGCAGACCATACAAACATTTGTCCCGAGGCATAAATCGAACCCGCTCCTGCGTCGCCGGTGAACCTTTGCCCGTCGCGCCACTAATGTCGTCAATAATTCGGTTACTCACTTCTTGTCAGTTATTAAATCTTAAAACTATTGCCTATTTATTGCATTTTTCTATTTATTAAGGGTACCTACACTAATTTATTTTTTAAATCAATGTAGTCACCTTCGATGCAAATGTTATCGATGCCGTCGTGGTATAAATCAGTTGTACACTAGAAAATCGTAAAACTATCACCAGTCAGTGAATGTAACTTCTGTAAGTAGGTCGAAATCGTACGATGCGAAGGTCCAACGTGTTTCATTCATTATTCAATAGTGAAGAGGCCTCAATAGAATGATACCAAATACCCTTCAATTATGTGCTTTATTGACCTACTTTAGACAACTTATGGCGGGGATATTTGTAAATTAGGTTGACAGACTTCTATGAGGTCGAAATCCCGGTCAAGATATAACAGCACAAAGATTAATAGGACCTTATCTTACATATAAATGAAATCTAAGAGTCAGGGCTACTAGAGACTTTGTAGGTAAATATTTAGATCGAACAAAGACATAACTAGTTCATTCTTTTGTATTCGCCGAAAAGACGGAAAATTTTTAGGGTTCATTTTAAATTTCAATAAACCTCAAGATGGCAACATAAGTACCTACTGTATACTGGCAGTAATTTTCAACAAAAGTAGCTTAGAACTTTACAAACATAAAAACCATTCGCTGTCTTACCAAGAAATTGCATATAAATATGAGCATTCATTTGGGAGCTACAGGGCTACTTACAGACACCAACACTGGTCATCTTATGCCACCAATAATCAATCGAGAGTAAAAATAATTATAACTCACCAAAGTTAAATCACTATCAAAACATCGAGTTCGAAAATATCCGCCCGCCCTACCGTAGCGGGCGGCTTGCTACACGATTCAAGCGACACTGCTACGCCGCTACGCGCGCCACGCATCGGTGCGTAGACCCTCTACAGAGCTCGTAGGTGCTCGTAGCTGGAGCCTACGTTGCTACAACCTCTACGAGTTTTCCGATATTTCCTCCTTTGCTGCGTACTTGCAATTTTATTCATAACATTGTATAATTTAATAAATAAAAGCAATTTGTAGATCCGTTATTTTCCTCTTCCGTACCGCATTACTCATCTCTTAATAACCAAAAATATAGGGACTGAAAAAGTAGGTGAGGTACCTACTTTTTCAGTCCCTATATATCTGCCTTAAAATATTTTTGAAAAAGCACGCTTTATATTATATAGCACGCTTTATATTGATAGTCAAGGTAAAGAAGGCAAGTTTAGATTTTCTTTCCTAACAATCTGCTTACGGCTACGTAAAAACAACACCCAAACTGCTTGTTGATGCCAAAATATTTTGTTGATTATGTAGAAAACTATGCTCCCTACTATCTAACTAGGCGAATAGTGAACGTAGAACTGGCTTGCTTCGATCGATGGCTGCATCAGGTTCCCTTGGATACCGATTGTAAACATTGACAAATGCTTTGGTAAGCACTCGGGAAATAATTAGATAAGCTAGCGAAACGATAAATATCTGTTTAGCATAAGTGGTAGGAAAAATACTAGGGTACTTGGCCTTTGAGCTATGCAATTTTCTATAAGCCTTCAGTCAATGTCTATAATACGAAATGTAGGCATAAACGGAATATAATTGTGGTTTGACTAGGAATAGGTGCAACTACCTCTAAAGACTTTGATCAGGGACAGTAATCCAATCTTGTTTAAGAGCTTATTTAATAAGCCTAAAGAAATAAAGTTACTGAAATCATATCCACCTGCCAAACGGAGACAGTAAATTGAAGTGAAGAGAATATCACACACCTTATTTCATATTTTATAAGCATTTATTGAATGTTGACGTTTCTTTTTGCTTATCTTGTAAGCCTAAAAAGAAATAGCGTTATTGAAATCTGGAATCTGTCTTGGTTTTGCCATAATCACCATGCTTGGCAAGCGGATTAGAACTGGTTCGGGAGACACGATCAGCACAATCTGAGCTGATCGTGTCTCCCGAACTACTTTTCTACAAGAGTTAAATAAAGGCATGATGTGGTCGCCGATCAAAGATTTCTGATTTAGTATGTATTCCACGCGCTTTAAGAATTTTTCAGGTAATAAGATTATTGAATTATAGATATCCAACGTGCTCTAAAAAATTTTGAGAAGAGTAACGTATCCTGGATAATCCACGCAGGATCATTTAGCCACAAAGCTTGTGTTATTGCTTGTGCTACAATAGCTGTTATACTGAATAAAGTATAAGTATGATTATTAGATGATTTATTTTTGTGTAAGTTGAAAAGGACTAGAACACCCGAACAAATAATACTTATATAATCTGCAGACCGTACAAACATTCCCGAGGCGGGAATCAAACGGCAACCTCCTGCGTCGTAAGCGGACCTTGGCCCACCGCGCAAAGAGGTCGTCAATATACTTACCTACCTAAACGACAAAAGTTCAAAACCCTCGGCGCGCGAGTTACACTCTCACTTGTCGTAGGTACTTATTTTTAAATAGAGTGATTCAAGAGGAAGGTTTATATGTATGTAACATGCATAATAAAGTAGTTCTCTACTATATCTCTACACTGATAATAATTTTAGAGGTTTCTAATGTGATGTCGTAAATAATTGTTATAATACCAGTATTTATGCATTGAAGTAGGTACTATTACTAGCGTAGTAGTTACACCTCACTGGTAGTAACTACTACGCTAGTAATAGTACCTACTTCAATGCATAATACACATTTTTTGCGCTACATAGATTGCAAACGCTGGCTGAACCCTACGAGACAGCTCAATACATGCGATCCGACGTCAACCGTTAACATCGTGCGTGTTTCAAAGTAGACCTCCTGCGACGCCTACATCCGTCGAGTTCTCGTGAACGGTCCATCGAATCGAGTGGAAAGTCTTCCCTCACAGAGTTTTATATAATAAAGCTATAGCTGTAAGTACCTACCTAGGAAATCGATACACGCTACCCGCAATTTTATTACAACTTACCAGCTGTTGAAGGATTATAAAGGGCCTTACAAGTACACATTTCGCTCATAATTCAATAACCGCCCATCCTTTTGTCGACTGAATAATTTTCATCCACTTCGACGATACGACGCGATCTTCGGCTAGAGGTAATTAATTAGTATACTGGTGAATGTAGACATAATTTTTGAATAGGCAAGCAGTCAGTTTGAAATCGGTAGGTGAACGTAATAGTTTTATTCTCTTTGCTGTAGTAACCTCGTAGTAACCGATATATTTTCTATTTTTATCACAGAGCATATAATCACTACGTGATTTTTATCACTGATCAAAGAGAATAAAACCAATACGTTCTACCACAGATAACAAGAAACAAACTCTTAGTTATAGACATAGAACCTCTTTAGAACCTATTCTCTTTACAAGAACCAAAACGCGTAGGTATAGGTAAATGCAGTGAACGTTTGGAACGCCCTGACTTGAATTATTGACTTGAAATATTCTCTGTAAGATGTAGGATTTTAGCAGTGTTAAGAAGGGGTGAGGTAGCAAAGCATGCCTTTGTGCCAAACCTTATCAAAGGCCTATTGTGTGTCCAGAAAGGCTGCCGAGCAGTACCTATTCTTTGTTTTCTAACGATTTCCTTATTTGGTCCACAACTCTATGTACCTACTTGTTCTGTAGTGCCGTGTTTATGTATTATCTAATTATTAATAATAGTTATATAAGTAATTGTAACTTAACGTTTTGAAGCTTCTGCTCAACTTTTATAAAAGACAATTACATACTATTGATTTCGAGGTAGGTTTGTATTGTACATAACCTACCTATGCATGCATTAGGTATTTCGAAATTCGTATCCCTAAAGCTAAGCTATTTTATAGGTATTACAATCTGAAATTCAATATCCTATTTATATTTCGAATACTTAACACATATTATTTTATATAACCAGGATGATGAAATGCCTATTTACCTGATTCATAATTTACTTAAAGACAACTTCATAATTTAATTATAAGACAATAAAATATGAGAATTAAAACATTTTTAATATCCTCCCACACTTACTTACTACTAATTTACGGGACGCAAAAAAATAATGTTTTTTTTTCAAGGTCAAGGTAATTGACCTAAGGTTTAATACCCTTAAGATAAGTGACCTTGAGGTCATTATCCTCAAGGTCACTGACCTTTTTTTGTAAAAACGTTGGTTTTCGCTGGAGTCGATACCGGAAAGTTAAATTAATCATTTTCGAGCATATTTCAGTGACCTTTGAGGTCAAGGTCTGACCTTTTTTGTAAAAACGTTGGTTTTTGCTGGAGTCGATGCCGGAAAGTTAAATTAATCATTTTCGAGCATATTTCAGTGACCTTTGAGGTCAAGGTCTGACCTTTTTTGTAAAAACGTTGGTTTTTGCTGGAGTCGATGCCGGAAAGTTAAATCAATCATTTTCGAACACAAGGTCACTGACCTTTATTGTAAAAACGTTAGTTTAAGCTGGAGTCTATACAGGTACCATACCTATAGCCATACCGGTAGCATACCTCTAGCACCGAGGTCATTGAACTTTGGGGTCAAACCGCTGCTGAACCAAAGTTGCACCCCTAGTGACCCTCTTAACGATGCTACAAGAAAAAATACTTGTTATATAATATATATAAATATAAAAATTTCGAAAGATGTTTTTAGGCATATATTATATGCCTTCGAAAGATGTTTTAGGCATATATTATATGCCTAAAAACATCTTTCGAAATTTTTCTGTCTTTTTCGCCTTGAAACTTAACGACATACTTTGACCTCTAGCGCCGAGGTCATTGAACTTTGGGGTGGATCACCTGAACCAAAGTTGCACCCCTAGTGACCCTCTTTACGAAGCCTTAAAAAAAATACATGTTATAAACACATAAAAAAATTCGTCCTGCGTCCCGTAAACTCCACCCCAACCAAAAATTCTGTCCCTTGCTTGCACTACATCTTTGAATCTTGGTTAGCTTATTCTTTATTCCTTGCTAGAGGTTGCTAATACTGTAAAGTTTCCTTACGAAGAACAAGAAGTCAAGTCAAGTCAATGTAAAGTTGAAGTTATGTCATACAAATAAGACACTGACAAACGCAGAAAGATTATAAGACTATTAAAGGCACGTACCTATTTCTTTTCATCTCAATCTCACCAAACCTCACACCAACAAACCAAACCAAACCAACGTCCAAAATAATGAATGTCTTGAAATAAAAAGGCTTCGTTTTCTTATTGTGGATTTCACTGAATCACGTAGAATTAGAATATTACTAACATTGGTGAATTTGTTTTTGTGACTCGGCTAGTAATTAAAATAAGTTCGTAAAAATTCAAGTAAAGTAATTTACAATGGAGAATGCAATGGTTTTGCTGTACGATGTATGCAGACTGTGCCTCGAAGAACCAGGTGTAGATAATATCTTTGAACCTGTCGATTGGTCTCGAGATATTCGAAAATTTACTGGCGTTAAGGTACATCGTACTTCTCGCCCTCTTACTCTCTCGTATCTTTTTAATCGTAATATTGATAATGTTCTATCTATCCCTCAATAACTCAACAAAAATCAACTAAATACAGTCGCGTTGACGCGATCAGAGTCTGCTAATCTACTAAAAGTTCTATGGTTTTAGGTCACACCAGCAGATAAAATGCCTCAAACAATTTGCAATAATTGCCGGGATATTTTGAACTGTACTAAAGTACTGCGAGATATTGCTACTGCAAACGATAGAAGACTACAGAAGCTTCGGGATGATGATGAGGTATCTACACAACTACATGTGGACACCAACACAACCTGCTCGTCTTCTGATAGTGACCAAGTATATTTTCTTTTTTATTTTTATAATATAGTCAGTGCTTTAGCATTCTAACTGTACAAAGCTATGGTTCCTGGAATGTTTACTGGCTTCTTAATAGGAACCTTACCTTTTTTAAGAAGTTGTAAGTGCTGGGCTTGTTCTAGAATCCCAGGTATTATTTTATAAGTAAGATTTCACATTAATATAAATAAATAATGGGGGCTGGGGGACTATTCTAACTCTAAGTGGGGGTACAAAGATCTGCACTGACATCTCGTGTAGGAGTGTATTGTGCCTTACACAGGACTATTTACATAGCATCATCTAGCCCTAAGGTAAGGTAGACAGAGTTTGTTGACTCCTGTGGCATGGTGCATTTATTCACATTGTTCTTTAAAAATAGACCAGGTTTCTAGAGGTAGGTAATATTTATTATATATTTGGAAATAAAAAATTAACTAATTATCAAAAGTAAAAATGATCACCCAGTATAATATAATAATAGGGTGAATAGAGGTACATCACATCGCCATATTTGGACAAATAAGAGGAATATACGAAAATGAATAGTGATAATAATCAATAAATAATAAATAATGCTGGACAATCCACACAGCATCATCTAGCCCCAAGCTAAGCAGAGCTTGTGTTATGGGTACTAGATGACTGATATACATAATACAATATTATTAAATATAGATAGATATTTTTAGTATACATTATAAAACAACCAGAACCCCTGAACAAATATCTGCAGATCGTACAAATATTTGTCCCGAGGCGGGAATCGAACCCGCAACCTCCTGCGTCGCAGGCGGACCTTCGCCCACCGCGCCACAGTGGTCGTCAAACGTGATGTGAACTGCCAGCCATATGTTTCATTATGCCTTATGTTAAAATTACCATAAACCAAAAAAATATTATTTCAGAATGAAAACAGTGAACAGCCAGATATATCAAGCTCAGGAGATATATCTTTTAAGAATAGAATAGTCTTTGAAGATGATAGGCCAAATGAATCTCTTAGAAAAAACGAAAAACGGCCTAAGAAGAAAAGGAAATTATCATCATCTATACGAGAAAGTGAAATTGTAAGATGTGCATTATTTAATTGTTTATATTAGCCTAAAGGTTCTCGCAGATCTGAACCACACTGCCTCACAGCACAAAAATGTACATTCTAATAATGTGCTCAAACTCGTAACACACACTATAATCTTGCGGGAAGCAATTATGTCACTATAAAAGTAAGTATCTAAATATTTGAATGCACATTTTTGAGGGCCAGCAAGGCTGGATGAATGCGATTACTCCTTAACTCGTAATTTTTTTATTAATGAATACAATTTAATGATTAAAAATCCTTGCCTATTCTATGAAATCGAGATGATTAATTATGTTCTCTCTCCAATTCGGTTTCAGGGCGCCTCTAAAAGAATCTCTGTAAGAACAGACTTGCATAGCTCTACAGAAACATTGGTAAATCTATTTTTGAACTAAATGCAAAAGTTCTCATTTTGGCTTAATTTTTCCATGTTCGTAACTCAAGCAGTTGTATCTGAAAATGCTTTGCCAAAACTGATAGATATTATGTAAATATTTCTAAATGTAGTCGATAGAGGGCGCTTATTATTAACATAGACTTATGAAAAGTTTATTTATTGTAGAAGAGGCAAGGTTCTGTTCTTGTGGTTGATGTCACAATCACAAGGTATTAATGTAATACTATATTTTGCATGCAACTTTGCTATCGACATAGGTAGGTTGTCTAATTAAACATATGTAGCCAGTAAATACCCTCCTTTTGTACAGTAAATCTATTTAAATTGGTATTTTATGGTATTATATAGTTATAAATTAGAAAGCAAAATTACGTATATTATTAGTCTATAATTTCTTTTTTTCAAATGAGACAATTTGAACTTTTAGCATTTGACTATTCTTATAAATACAATATTTTTTCTCGCTGACTTAAGCCAGAAATTGTGAGTGTATTTTATTAGAAAAACCCTACTGCTACCTATAACCCTATATGCTGTTGAACATAAAGCATTTGTAAGTAATGTATTGGTAAACATTTCATGTCATTTCAATGTTTTTCAGACATCATCAACAAAAAGAAAATCATCTGCGTCAAGTAGTAAAGATGGGAACGCTTTTAAGTCAGAATTCAACCATGTGTGTGAGGTAAGTCATTTCTTTTTAGGTCCCACCCCATTCCAAATCAACGCATCCACCTATTTTATCTAATTTTTATATTGAACAAAGGAAATCCCAGAATGATAATTGGGTACTTTACTACCCAATGAACATTCAGAGAACAATAGAGTCTGTTGGCCAGAAAAGGCAACTTCGCATCTCTGCCAATAGTATACAAAGTAAAACGATTAAAAAAGAATTAAAAAAGCCTTTAAAAAAGCTAGGTATCACAAACTACCTTCCCAAACAAAATTTGGAAATTATCTTTGTTTAACATAGTTTCAGACAATATAAAGGGTAAAGTTAGTCAATGGTGTCTGATATAAAACATTTTATTTTATTTATTTTTTATTTAAAGGCTTGGGTAGATCAACACAAGCAACTTTTGTACTATGACGTCTAATTTAATGATCCAAAAAAATTATAAATAAATGCAATATCCACACAAGAAGTGATTAACAAGATATACACATAATAAATACAATTCCAAATTAAGATTTATAGATTATTTCAAAAACAAGGTTCTTACATTGTTTGATATCAACAGATGAAGATAATTTTATTAGGAATAATAGAAAACTCCTTTGTATTTAATATTTTTTTTAATTCCAGTCCTGCAGCAAATCTTACTCCACTTCTAAAAAGCTATATCTTCACCAACTTACCCACAATCGAAAATTCATTTGCCCTCTCGACGTCTGCGGGAAACGGTTTGCCACTAAGAATGATCGTCAAAAGCACATGCGATCCCACACCGGGGAGAAGCCGTTTAAATGTAACATGTGTGACCAGAGCTTTAGTCAGAATGTAACACTAAAGGCACATAGGGAGAAAGTACATAATGAAATCGTAATGTCGCAAACACACCGATGAAAGGTACAACTACATTGTAATGCGTTTTTCTTCTCAAAACAAACTCTAAAACTTGCAGCTTTGACCAAGCAGTATATTGGCGTCCACTATGGCACGGTGGGCGTGGGTCCTGCGATGATAAGTGGGTTCGATTCCCGCCTTGCGACAAATGTTGTGCGATCTAATTGATTAATTGCATTATTTAATGACACAAGTACAATAAATAGATTAAAAAGGTAAAATTAAAAATGTACTTAGTTGAAACATATTAGATAGGTAACTAATCTGTGGCGTACCTACGCGCCACTCAACATCGATCCGAAATATGACTTCAAAATAATAATTAACTTTTATAATTTAAAAATCAAATCTTATTCTAATTTAAAATAGTAAAACTTTGTACCTACATTCACTCATACATCACGCTCATTGCAATGTAATGTATTCATTATGAATTTTAGCGGGTTCGACGACCTCTGTTGCGCGGTGGGCGAAGGTCCGTCTGCGGCGCAGAAGGTTGCGGGTTCGATTCCCGCCTCGGGACAAATATTTGTTCAGGGTCGTTTTTCTATGTATAATAAAAAATATCTATCTAAAATATTATGTTTATCAGTCATCTAGTACCTACCCATAACACAAGCTCTACTTGGGGCTAGATGATGCTGTGTGGATTGCTAAATATTATTTATTTATTTATAACTACGAACCTATTACTGTGAAAGTGTACAAGCGATACGGCCGCGACGTGAGCCGCCCTCACCCTGATGAAGTCCCTCGTTATGGGATCAAAATGTTGATGTTCTTCCAACACTAAATAGGTTCGTAGTTGAGTCCTCAGATGGATGATTTTCCCATACAAACGTTATACCAAAATGGTTTGTTATTTGAGCATATATTCACCATGATATCCTATTATTTATTTAGTATTAGAATAGTATTTCCTACCACAAGCTTTTTTTAAAATTCTTACCTATCTACACAAATAATAAGATTACGTGTTTTCTTTGAATAAATCCGATTTGGTTTAATTTCATTCAGTAAAGTATTTTGAAAAAGAAAATACCGTAGGGTCCCTAGATAAATACAATTAAAAGCAGATCATGGTGAAAATACGCAAAGATTACAAATCATTTTGGTATTATGTATACTTGGGAAATTCATCCGTGTCGCCGGAGCCGCAGCCAACATTCATAATGAGTTCGTCAAACGACGATAATTTTTAAAGATAATGTAGTGGCATCGTCGTTGAAGGTTATAATTATAATGTCAAATTTTCATATCTTTTACTTGTACGAACTGAATAATAAAGGTATGAACTTTACTGTACCTTGTAATTTTATCACTACATACATAGTATAAAACAAAGTCGCTCTCTCTGTCCCTATATCCCTATGTATGCTTAAATCTTTAAAACTACGCAACGGATTTTGATGCGGTTTTTTTTATTAGATAAAGTGATTCAGGATGATGGTTTTTGTATCAGCATTGGACCCGTGCGAAGCCGGAGCGGGTCGCTAGTATACTATACGTTGTCCGCACCGGCTTCCTACCGTTAAAAAAAAATACTCACTTAAACGTTGGGTCACGTTATTGAAGTTTTCATACGGATCCCCAGTTTTTTTAAATATTCTATAGCATGTGTTCATTAAGGATAATGCAGGATTTTAATGGTGGATTTTTTTAACCGGAGCCAAATCTCTCTAATTAGTATAGATTTGTATTATATTCTAATTAGTATAGATTTGTATAACAATCATAGTAGTCCCATATTTTTTAATTTATTTTATATCCATACTCTACGATCTTAGATCATTTAAAATGGCATGGCTAGTAGGTATAGTAGGTCGCGGTTGATATTAGACTGATTATTTTTAAAGAAAAGAATTAATCTCTTGCATTCAAAAAATTAACAAAATTTAAGTAACATGGTAACCGTTATATACGTTTAAGACTAGTCGTAATTTCTTTTTATTGTAATGTTCTTTAATAACAGGAACAAAATAACTAGGATTTACAACTGAGCTAACTAAAGACTTCAGAAAACAACCTAAAGGTAGCTAGCGACTAATCTATATCAATGCCAGTCGGAAGCGTCCCCAAGATACTGTCTGCGTTGCCTTACTGATGGCAACTGATGTGCTGCGCGGGTCAGCGTTGCTTCGACCAGACGCTCAGATATTATTTTATTACCCTGGAGATAATTAGGGTCTATAAATCTAATTAGGGTCTATAGTCTACTACAAGGGGAGCAAATCCGTTGGCTCTGTCTATCTCGGCTAAATCTGCAGAGGGTTAATGTCTAACCTTGGGGAATCCCAGCGGGCTTAAATACCAGCAAGTATTGAATTGGATTCGGTTGAGTAACCGGTAGCTTGTTTGGTCTGCAGTTAGCTCAATTGCTTAAATTGTAAATACTAGTTTTAAGTTGGTAATTTTATGTTATTTATATTTTTTAAAAAAATGACATCCATGTTTTTGCCCTATGCATGAAGGAATATACCTATGAAGCGTGAATAAGTAGTCAAGTTCCATAAGTGCTCCTTAGGACTTGACTGCTTATTCACGCCTGGTACGGAAATTATAATCGTAATAGTAACATTTTATGTAATCACAATCTATTAAAAATTATTTATTCAGTGTATTGTATTATTAACTCATTTAATTACTGAGTCAAGTTTCCTCCAGTTATTGTTTTAAATAAAATTTTAGACTTTTTGTACATGTCCAAGGAAAAAGTGTATAGTGCATAGTCATGCACTCTGTTCCATTCAATGTTTTTAATTATAAATATCCTGTTTCCAATTAAAAAAGGTTTTTTGATAAAATATTTTATTTCAGTAACATAGAATAAGTACCACTTAATTTAATGTCTATTTGCATCTTAAGGAGCCTTTTATATTCTTCACAGCTTTTTAAGCTGTCCTAAAGAATCTACGTCTACACTTTTGATGCAAACTTCTTAAATCCTACGTTAAATAATTAACATAAATAATTAATTTACAAAAACACAGTCCTAATAGATTATTACAAAAAAGTTCTGGACTGACAATAACAGGTGATTTAGTTTACACAAATGCTGTTTTGGAATCAATTAAGTGTAAAATTTAAGACCGTTCTTCGCAAAATTACCCAATTATCAAACATCTCTAAAGGAAATACAGGATATTGAAGTAAGTACTTAGTTGTCTAAGTGCTTATTTTGTAAGCCTAAAGAAATAAAGTTGACAAATGAAAAGAGAAAAATGTTATGAGTTGAAGCATATTTTATTGCAGATTTTTGTGCAATGGCGTACGCTGCGCCATCCATCTAAATTTATTTTATTCATTTGGTGTCTTCTTTTTCCTGTGAGGCTTAAAAACCGTGCTTATTTTTTTTCTACAATGGTATATTATAAACGTCACTAAATATTGTAAAATTGAATATTTTATCGCTTTTATTAGATATCAGACATATTTTGTGATAGTTTTCATTACTTGTAAAATAGACATTAGTTTTAGAGAGATGTTTGATAATTGGGTAATTTTGCGAAGAACGGTCTTAAATAAAACTAATGTCTATTTTACAAGTAATGAAAACTATCACAAAATATGTCTGATATCTAATAAAAGCGATAAAATATTCAATTTTACAATATTTAGCGACGTTTATAATATACCATTGTAGAAAAAAAATAAGCACGGTTTTTAAGCCTCACAGGAAAAAGAAGACACCAAATGAATAAAATAAATTTAGATGGATGGCGCAGCGTACGCCATTGCACAAAAATCTGCAATAAAATATGCTTCAACTCATAACATTTTTCTCTTTTCATTTGTCAACTTTATTTCTTTAGGCTTACAAAATAAGCACTTAGACAACTAAGTACTTACTTCAATATCCTGTATTTCCTTTAACTCTAAAAGATTTTAGTTATTATTATTTTAAATACAAAAAACACTTTTGTTAGGCGCCTTGCAAGATGGACCTAATATTTATCCAACACAACTTTAACCATCGTCATAATTTGTGATTCATTATCATTACATATATTGCATCTGATAAGGACACTGGCGTAGTAAGCGCAATTTGATAATTCGAGAATAGTCTACGACGTCAAAAGGTAACAATGTAGACAGAATTGTCTTATACGCGGAGCGATCTTATATTTTTTTTTGATAGAACACATATCTGGGGCTCTGTTTCGGTAACCAATTGCTACAATAAGACAATTTATCTTTGAAAGAAACTAGATATTGCGTGTGGTGCTTGCTAATCACACAGAGTTAGATGAATGATAGAATGGTTTCAACCACGACGTGTATTCATTATGTCTGATTTTTTTCATCTAAGGTAAAATACCGCAATATTTCATTCTGTGACGATACCACTGTCATAGTGAACCAATAAGTTTATCGGAATAGGGCCCCTCATTTTGTTTCAAGGCAAGAAAAATACCACTACATTGGTACAATTTCAGCCAAACTACTATTTAAATTGCACTGATTAGGACTTATATATGTACACATCATTCAAGAGCTGACTGTGTATGAGAAAATTAAATATAAAACCAGGTCTACATTGGGTCCTTCTACTTTAACTAATGGAATGCGTAGAACAACATAAGAAACGTACAAATAGCCACAACCAGTCCAATGATGAGAGAGTCACGGCGTTTACGCGCATTTATTCTGTAGATCAAGCTATTGACCATCGGGAACCTGAAACAAGCAAAAAAATTTGATAAGCAAAAATAATTTGTCAGAAGTGGGATTCGAACCCACGCCCACAGAAGTGGACTGCGACCTGAACGCAGCGCCTTAGACCGCTCGGCCATCCTGACATATTTAATGAAGTCGAAAGTTCCGTACAGTTGACTTAGACATTTTAATAAAAGATTCTTAAAGTTAGAAACGCCTTGGCACCGAAAATTTTAGGATCGTCTTTGAATGAGTGCGTTAACTAAATGCCAATTTCACACAACTAATGAGTGGTAGTTAAAATAGTGTTTATCTCAATAAACCTTATTTAACATGTAATCTTTTGTGTGTGAATTAAAAATTAAAAATATATAAAAATCTAAAATTTATAAAAAAAAAATTCACATATTTTCTTGTAAAAATAAATTAGTACTTATTTAATTTAATCGCAATAATTACGAGTTAATTGTTACACCTTTATCTTAATTTTTATTTTTAGAATTGTTATCGCACTTGCGATAGCACTTCCAGCTATCACTTTGTCTAAATCTCATTCAAGTGGCAACAGCACGGCGAGGCGGCGCAGTCTCACTACGTTAGGAAGAGTCTAACTATAAAAGCTAAATGAATCTTTGATTTTCATAAAATACCATCGCAAACGCAACATATTTTCCGCGCCGGCGCCACCCTCCCGTAAAAGTATATTAGAGCCCAATAATTAAATTTTATTTTGTTTTAATAACAGCATAATTTTTGAATGGATAAACATTGCATACCTATTTGCCACATTGTTGAATGTAGTCTGCATGCGCTTGAATGCTTGCCGCTGCGACGCAAGATGCTCTCGCGCCTCCATCGCTATGTTAATCTGCTCATCCACTAGGATGTGAGAACTGGAACAGAATAAGATAGTTAAGTTTCTGTAAATTAATTATTGTTATTACCTACTTAGTTCTAATTATCTATACTAATATTATAAAGAGGAAAGATTTGATTGTTTGTATGTTTGTTTGTTTGTTTGAATTGAATAGGCTCCGAAACTACTGGACCAATTTCAAAAATTCTTCCACCATAAGAATCCTAAAATTTCCGTGATGAACATATATAATATTTTTAAAAAAGTTAGGGATCCGCATGAAAAATTCAATAATTGTACCGTGGGCTGTATATTCAACCTCTTTTTCTATTATGGCGCGTCAGAATAGAAAAAGAGGTTGTATAGCGCACGGTGCTTGCTTTTTCTCTACGGCGGGAATGTTGAGTCAATGTCAAAAACCCTAATGCTGTTAAAAAAGTAAAGATCCGTACGAAAACTGTGAAACCTATCGTTTTAGTGTGTATAATTTCTGAAATTTTTGTTTAATACCCGTGCGAAGCCGGGGCGGGCCGCTAGTAATTTATAAATAAATATTGCTGCAGCCTTACAGGGTACATGTAGGTACTCACTTCTAAGCTAACTACCACCTAAGCGAAAACTATGTTATAATGTATATGTTTGCAATAAATAAATGAATGAATGAAAAAGTTAATTTTATATACAACTTTTTTTGTTACTGGTTATAAAAAAATTGTTTGGGGCAGGATTTGAAGGTCATGAAGGATTTGAAATAAACCACTTTAAATGCCCAATGAGACACAAGACTATTGCCTGCTTGCCCATATTTCATGATATCTGGATTGGTACTCGGTGCCTGCTTATGTTTTTCTGACTAACTACAACCTGGTTCTCTTCGGAACTTATAAGTACGCGAATAGGTATCTTCTAGGCCTTCGTGATATACTGCCAGCCACATCTTCACTTTTTATCAAGTGAGATTTTAGAGAAACGTAAATCTATCAGATATTTTTTCTTACTGTATAACAAAGTCGCTTCCCGCTGTCTGTCTCTATGTATGCTTAGTTGTTCAAAACTTCGCAACGGATTTTGATGCCGGTTTTTTTAATACATAGAGGAAGGTTTATGTTAGTATCAGCATTGCACCCATGTAAAGCCAGGAATTATTTATTAAATATTTTAATAACCTAAGGTTATCATACAAATCCCTAGTGTTTACACTAGGGATTTGTCCCTGTACATAGGTTATTAACCTGTGTAGATGTCCAGACTCCTTGGCGTACTGGTCGCGCCGGTTGAGCCCTGACACAGCAGAAGGTGGTGGGCTGCTACCTCCGAGCAATTCCTCGCGCTCCCGCCGCGCGCTGACGCGGGCTGCGGTCTTTGTGAACTCTTGCTGGTAGTCCTGGAAAAGGCCAATATAAATCTTGAGTTATAGTAAGGACAATTTACATTATTAGTCTCGCACAAATTAAGCAGCAATATTTAATTTTACAGTTATCTTCAGCAAAGTTAAGAAGTTTACCGATGGATAATTTTACGGTCAATAGATAGGTTGTAGAAAAGTGAAAAATAAGGAAATAGGGAAATCATTCACTTCTGACTTACCATAAGAATCTCTCTATGCCTTGTGATAGTATGCATGTTTGCTGTACCAGAAGGAGCTATATCAGCCATTTTGTCATTAATTGTGGACAACTGAAAAATAGCAAGAAATTACCTTTAAATATTGATAATGATAATAGAGATTAGTTCACACACATCCAATGCTCAACATGCATTATTCAAGGAGCTAGGCTGATTAGGCAGGGGGTCAATGCAAAATACACACTTATGCGAGATGTCAGTGCAGATCTCATTCCCCCCACTTAGAATTTTATGCATGCCCAAAACAAGAAAGATTTTGCTTTAATCACAATGCTTCACAGGATAACAGACAAAAAAACGAGGCTACTAACCTTATTAAGTAGCTGTTGAATCTCCATGGACATTGTATCAAACATGTCATCACTGTTTATTAGCGGAGCACTTTCTCCACTAAGCCCTGCAGTACTAGGACCGACTCCAAGCTTGCTGAATGCCACCAGCTTCACGTCTATATCATTTTCTAAAACTCTGGCTTGCTTTCTTAGATCTGAAAGATTTATGATTATAAGGGTAAGTAAATAGAATGTTAGAGTAGGTGCCTAAGTATATTTGAATCAAGATAGATGGCCCGTGGATTTAGCTTAGGTATTTATTTGCTTTCTATTGTTACTTTTATAGAGAAAAGGATAATTTTTGTGTCTGTTATTGCAACGTCACAATTTGTTACCGGTTGCAGGGCCTTGCCTGACACAAGTATAGCTTTTACCTTCCCAAGAAGTTCCTGCTGTAGTCACCATGGCTAGCTGTGGATCTTAATCAGGTTCAATTAATTATTGCAATATCTATTTTGTTGACAAATTTCTATTGTCGTCGTTGTAGTAGATTATGTACGAGAAACGAGAAACAAATCAAGATATTTTTTTCAACATATTTTTTCACCCACCTAGTTTGTTTGTGATTGTAAGTGACAGTGACATATGCTGGTTGTGATGTATTTGACGTAACAAAAAATCAACGTAAAAAAAAAAAAAAAAAAACTCAACGTTTGCCTTTGCAGTCTTTCTTGGTCAAAAAGCGTAGGTAGGTACTTGTTCTTGGTCGAAGGACTGAAGCAAAGCAACAGTAAGAGCTATGGATGGGAGTTATTGAGTATTTTGGCCAGCGGTTATTAGTTGGGTATTTTGTTTCAATAACGCTAGACCCAACTGATACCCAATAACGTTACACCCCCCCCCCCCGGAATTTCAATAAAAATTTTAGATAAATTATCTTTAATTCTATGAATAATATGAGTACATAATTTTTTTTTGTCTTGTTTTGTTTTGGATGGCGGTTAGGTCAACTACAATACAATGAACGCGATCTACCGTTTTACCGAAAGTCAAACTTAGGTCCATTTATACAAGGCCCGAGGCAAATTTCACGCCACCTGTAAAAAACGTTTGAAGGCAGTGTTGCGATGGAAAATTGCCAAAGATAGGAATACCCAAAAGTATAGGGTACCTATATCTCGCGCCACAGAGGTCATCCATCACTTATGCTTCTGTCTGTATATAAGGCTAGTCAATCCATACAGCATCTTTTCACCCCAGATCTTCTGTTATTATTAGGTACCTAAATAGATAACTGATGTAGCTAGGTACCTAATGCTATAAATATATATTATTCTTTACTATACTTATAAATCATTCAGATTCCGAACAATAGCAATTCATAATCTTATTTAAAGCGCTACCTATCGATATGCTCGTGAACGAAGTTGTTTAAGAAATATCGATAGACAGTGCTTATAATTGTATGTGTAATTTACTAAACAAGTGGTCTTTATTAGTGGTCTGATTAAGCACTAGATGGCGCTGACAGAAATAATTATCAATTTTTATCATTCTAAAGATTATAACAGGGTATTTTATCGAGTACTTTTTTTAATTTTCCCCTACGTTCGCATTGCGAATGTTTAACAAGTTTATCACTCTAGTAAATAATAATGTGATAGTAGATAGGTAAGTACTTTCCCTGTTTTATTTCCCATTATATTCATATTCTTTACATATTGTTTGTTGTTTTAGTTGTTGACATAGATGGCAGCACATGGTGTGCGAAAAAGAAATTCCAGAATTACAAGAGCAATTCAAATTGCTAAAAGAGAATTTTTGATAATATTGTATGACGTAATAAAAATAATAAGAAAAAATAGAGGCGGCGGTAGGAAGGTATTCACTGCCAATTTAAATTAAAAGGTGGTAGGATAGGAAGGAAACTATGTCCGCGCCACCAGTAAAAAAATCTCGTACTAAAATGGTTGTGTTGTGTGTACTGTTGTCTGTTGAACGCAGTATGGAAAATAACCTAACTATCTCTTTTACTCGGATCAGAATTCTGGTGTTAGACAGGGATGCCCACAAGTATTGGGTATTTAAATTAGCTACCTATCTCGTTTACTCGCAATAAAATCCTAGTGTTAAACAGGGATGCCAACAAGTATTTGGTTATTTCTAACTGATTTGGTTAGAAATACCATGTTAGGTATTCCTAACTTGTTTGGTTGGAAATACCAATTGCTATTTCTAACGGATTTGGTTAGAAATACCATGTTAGGTATTTCTAACTTGTTTGGTTGGAAATACCAATTGCTATTTCTAACGGATTTGGTTAGAAATACTTGTTTCAGTTAGATAACTTTACGGGTGAGCGGTACTCTAGTATGCGTAGATGATAGTTAGGTTAGGTTAGGTTAGGTTATGGCTCACGGTCGGTTATGCGTGATGATTGCTTTGCACAGTTATTCCGTAGCGGTAGGCGGACTTTCCAATAACGTTCGATATTTTAGGATCATGCTAACAGTTACTGAGTTAGTTATTTAATACCGGACTCATCTCTAGTAAGAGCATCCTGAGGGCATCCCAAGTGCATGAACTGACGTAATGATCGCTCGCTTCTCTTACCCAGACACATTTGCCATTTAAAGATGCCAACTCACGTCGTTTCGCTGGAAACTGCTGGAAATCTTTAACAATGCGTTATAAATTATAATTATAACTTCTAATAAATAACAGATTACATAATACCTACTGCTCTACCGCTCTACCTTAAGTTATGAATGGAATGACCGACGCACTTGTCCAGGTTCACCCACCAGAGCAACAGCAGCGCCGCGCCGCCGCCGCCAGCGTAAAGCTGATAGGTACATATAACTGTGAATAACCAGGAGCTAAATTTGATTTTATAGTAAATAAAACTATGGATAGAAACCATATTATACAGGTCCGGATTTATAGGGCGACCGGACGGAGCTAGCTCCATGGGCTTCCACAATACAATAAATCAAAACACGAGTCGCAGAAGTCATTCTGAACCGCGTGTGAGTGAGTCTTGTGACTCGCTCTGCTCGCTTGTTTATTCTTTTTTTTATTTCAACTTCCATTATGTATCTTGTCGACTATTCAAAGACGATCATTCTATTATGTAGGTACACATACACAAATGGGTTTCGGATAGTCTAGTCGTTTATGCACGTTTTGTTATACAATCTGAACCTACCATCAGACATTTAAATTTTTGTCAACTACTCACTGCGTAGCAAGAGAGAGACCTTCAGTTGAAAAGAGAAACAAAATAGCACAGCAAATGCCTTACTAATTTTGTTCCTTTTCCGAAATAGCACGATAGCGTAACTGGAAATGTTATATCAAAATAAACTTTATTGCAAAGGCATAAAGAATAGTAAAGCTGAATCACATTGTTTGCCGACGTGCATTTATCGAGCGCTTTAGAAAGTGATCTGTCTCTTTTATACAAATGTGTTTTACAACTAGCGATCTCTTTCACACAGTTAGTTCACCCCACCCATCCATCTATCGCACGCAGTTGTCTTTCTTTCTTTGGTCTGGAATTTGGTTTCGCAAACGTAGTGTTGAATTCTCTTGAAATATTGTAATTATTATCAATATTTAGTAGATTTTTTTGGCAAAATGACTTATTTTGCTGTTAAATTAATTTGAAAATTTTAATGTTGCCATGAAAATGTAGATACGTTTCTAAACCTAGAGTAAGAAATTGTGTAACCACGAACAAGCACAGGCCAAAATGGCTGGAGTTACATCGAATATGGCACCAAAACTCCGGAATTTGAAGTTCGACAAGATTTGTAGAGCATGCTTGGAAGTGAAGAGGGACATGAGACCATTGTTCGAACAGCTGACCGCGACGATGCTGATGGGCATTTCGAAAGTAGAGGTAAGGTGACAAATTATTGGGATATTTTTGGAATGTATTTTTGTCTCTATCGCACTCGCACGAAATGCGTATGGTGCGTGTCAATAGGAGGGTCGTCACATCGCGTCATCTTTGTTTAGAAGTCATTCAGTATGAACTTTAGGATCCCCAGGTAGCGAAACGGGCGCGATTACTGGATTCTCGAAATTGGTTGAGAAATGTTTCTGTCTTTGTTTTTCTACGCACTCGGACGCTCCAAAACGCTGAGACAAAAGATTGCGTGTCGGGCTAGCACAGATTACAGAATTAGTTAAGTATTTATAAGTAGGTACTGGGTAGTAGCGAAGTCTCTCTGATAAGCAGCTCAAGTTGGTGCATAATGTAACCTACCTGGGTACCTAAATACATTAAATATAATAAATAAATAATAGCCCAACAAACAATTTGGCGTCAATTAGAACTTATTTTAGACCTTAACGTGATATAAAGGTGCTATAGCAGCAGCAATAACAACTTTTGGCAACATAAGAGTGTAGTCTAACAAAATATTCCACTGTGAGCACAGCATAGTTTTAAGGGTAATAACAAGATGAGTTTAAAGGTTAAAGACATACAGCAGCAATTTGTAACGCTATAATACAGGCTAAGCATTTTGTTTTATAGCTGTAAGTGAATCTTACAACCATAGAATCTAAATAAGAAGTAAGCACTGACTACAACCCCCCAAAGTGCTATGCAAGCGCTAACGAACTCTTGCCAAGAACTAAAAGTTGTACAAAAGCAATAATTACTTATACAATGGTTATTATAGCACCAAATACTTAAAGAGGTACAATACTCTCTTATATTACTTAAAGTTGTAACAGTGGGAACATTTTTCGCTATCATAGAACTTCTAGTGCCTAATGTCACTTCTGTATAGGTTTAGGTAGAGTAATAGATCTCAATACCTCTTCTGTAACCCTTATTTGTTCACTTGTTGATATCAGAGCAATGGCGAAGTGATAGTAGGTACTAGAAGTAGTCAAGCGGGAGTTTTCTGCGAAAATGTCAATCTGGGTCCCGTACATAATTTTCTAAATAATAAATCAAATTAAACACAATATTTCAATCACATTTCTTTTATTCTTTTTTACAAAGTAAATTAACTTAGTTTTTCTTTAAATGAATCATATTCAAATATATTTATTTATCACACTGAATCCTTATATTTGTCATTTAAAAACTATAAAGCAAAAAAATTATCTAATAAAGATTCATGAAATTCAGCTTATCATCAAGATTTATAGTAATAAATCAATAAAAATATAGTCAAGATCAAGAGGTTATTAATTTGTATCATATCATTCACAATCAGACCTACAGCTTGTACTAGTAGGTCTCTTTTGCAGAGGCCGCCTTCCGACTTATCAAGTCCTTTATCAACATCATCTTTCTCTTTGTTTTTTTTTTTTGTCAAGTTTTACACGTTTTCATATCGTTATAACAAAAAATCTAATTCGCGTTCAGCTTCTGCATAAGTTGAAATATTTCTTATTTTTACTTGACACTTTATTCGTCGCCCATCAAGTTGTAGTAAGGTGTTTGTGGATTTTACAAGTTTTAACGCATTGCATTTAGGCCATTTTAGTACTATTATTATGTTTCCATGGATCCGATGGAGCATGCAGTACACAGCACATATTTTCCTTTTTCTATAGTTTGTACAATTGTTGTGTACGGCATTCTGAAATTAAAATACAAGTTATTTCATGACGTCACTGAAAAGAGGAGATGAAGGAGGATGAAGGAGATGAATGAGAGGAAAGAGAAAAGATACAGTGAATAAAATATATACATAAAATTGAATCTCCTATGCCGGCATCCTATCATAAGTACTTATAAGCCTAACACAGAAATCTATATCTGATTTCTAAATAATTGATAAATTTTAAACATAAACTAATATAAAGGACCTTTTTCTTATTTTTGAGTGGTTTTAAAGTAGCAGTATGCGTTACTTTCGCGTTACTGTAAAATAGAAGTGTAATGAATGTCACTCAAAAAGCTACGGACAGACAGTACTACGGATCCCTAAATTTGTTTGCCCACCATTTAAAGGTTGCGAATTGATCTGACTAAGGTTATAAAAACAGAAGCAACTATGATTTATATAAAGTATTTTACTTATGCTTCATTATGTGTATTAATTACGACTAGCACGATACTTTAAACTGGAATAAGCAATGTTTTATTCGATTCTTCGAAAACTTTTATGTTACTCCATATCTAATACATTGTTTATTTTCAGTAAAGAGACATTAGTCATCGGGCGCTTGAATAATTTGTTAATAATACATATACTTAATCACAATGTACTTACGTTCGCAGTGAAAAATCAACCTCTCCTGTAGTCAATAAGTTGGAACTAAACGATTTCATTTCAGTTTCACAAACGAGGCGCCCTTTTGGATTAATAAATATCTAAACATTTTACTCACACAAAACTAGAAGTAATTATTCTGTTGATAAAAAAAAGAATATCGTGATGTTAAAATTTAAGAACCTTATAGCTCTTATAGATACCTTTTGGAGCTCAGAGCGTTAATAATCACCCATTTGCCACCCTCATTCCACCTAAAGACATAGTGAGTGACGTTGTAGTTCTGTTGTTCCCCTTAAAGAGTTAGTAGTCACCTATTTGAACAACAGCCCTCAAAGCACCCAAAGAGTTAATAAACGCTATATTAATCTATTGTACCACTAAAGGACTTAACTTCCGCTTATTTATCGCGTTTTTATCTCTTGTAGTTTCAGTTTTCGCTATTATAGCTCTCTAATAGCTCTATTATACCTCTAAACCAAATCTGTAACTCTGTTGTACAGCCATTAAATAACCCAAGGCGATATAAAAGTGTGCCCAATTCGGGGGTATAGAGGAGTTATAGTGCGCTCTAACTCCAAATAGTAACACTTATTAATAACTGTAAGATCTGGTTAGCGCTCTTATACATCTAATATAGCTCTTGTCTTAGCGCCTAAGTGTTAGTTGGGAGGTACCTACCTACCTACCTTCTGGATAACCCACACAGCATCATCTACCGCTAATCAGAGTTTGTGTAATTAATTAGGTAGGTACTTAGGTACTCGTACCTACCTCTTCCTAGGCAATGATGTTAACATCATTGTTCCTAGTACCTAGTATTTAAACCACCTACCTAGGTTCCTACCTATAGTAACACAAACAAATATAATATCTGCATATAGGTACCTGGGCGGGATTAGAACCCGTAAGCTCTTGCATCGCAGACGGATCTTCGCTCATATACCTTCGCTCAAATACCTATACACAAGCTGAATCCGATGTGGAAATTTTGCAAACAAACCACGACACAAAAACGACAACACACTTGCTTGGCATCGGCGTCGGTGCTCCGACTTTTAGATCGTAGAGTAATTATTACAAATATTGTAAGTAATATTTATTGAAGGGAGGATCACAAATAGGGGAGACCGAGGGCAGTTGAAACAATTTTGTCATTTTGCTTCGTTTAAATTCTATCAACATTAACCGTATGAGTATGAGTTTAGTGGCAAGCGATACTACTTTCAAATCCTTTCAAATGATTTGCACAAAAAAAGTGTAGTGTGTAACTATGTGGCAAAAACTTCATTTTAATGTAATATATATATCGCTACTTGCGTTGACACACTTGCGCCCTCCCATCTTCCGAGGACATCCGTGAGGGCTGGTGCGGCGGCAGATTTGGCCGAGGATCTTAAGAGGCGCAAATATGCAGGTCTCGAGAGAGCCCACAAATTTGCTCCCCTTGGAGTAGAGATCCTAGGTTCGTGGGGTACCGTTCCGAGGCTCTCCGGGTTTTCAAAAAAATATCTGAGCGCTTGGTCGAAGCGACGTGTGACCCGTGAGCTGGTCAATATCTAGCGTAGCGCATCATTGCCATACAGCATCACTTGAGCTATGTGTAGTTATTACTAAATATAATTACTAAATAAAACCTAGTATTGTAAATATGTACTAGGTTTTATTTAATTAGATAATTGTAATTCTCTTGGCTATTGCTTAAAATATTATCAAAAAAGTTAGGGATCCGTATGAAAACTACAATAATGTAACCCAACGTGTAAAACAAATATGCACAAGGCAAATTGAAACTTCAATCGAAGGTTTCTGTTACTCGCTCGTCGATTCGAATTTTGAATATATTGTTTTCGACTGAAGGTATCAGTGGGAGACGGTCTACCGCCGCAGCTGTGCCTACAATGCGTGCATCAAATATCGCGCTGCCACGCCTTCAAGGACCTCGTCGAGAGGAATGACGTCACGCTAAGAGAACATGCCGCGTGGCTCGCTGAGGAGGCCATGAAGAGAGAAAGAGAGGAGGTAAGACTTCGAAACTACAGCTTTTCTGCCATCCGGTATATTGTACATTATACCTGTTATGGGATGTACCCACCCAAGACTTCATAACACATCAAACATCACATCACCAGCATTATAATAGTCCACTGCTGGACACAGGCCTCCCCTAATGAGCGCCATAGATGGCATTATCATTTGGGGGTAAGACTTCATAACACAATATTACTTCCCTTTTCCCGTGATCAATAACTTGAAATAAAATGGTCCAAAACAACAACTATTCTGTCGACAGAAAGAAAAAGAGCTGCTAAACATGGCATGCAACGACAACTACATGCAATACATGGAAGTGCCGCTGACCAACTCCAACCAGCTGCTCGATGGCTTCTTCTCGCCCACTCCAGAACAGGAAACCAAGGTGGAACCGGAGGCGAAGCCAGAGGAAGAGAAGGTATGGAATCTATGCATCATTTTCAAAAATTCGGGCGGGCTGGTCACTAGTTGGATCTCAGACTGAGTTGACTGGAATTTTCAGGTGAATACATGAAAGGGTGATACAGTTGTGGGTCAAAATATTGGGTCGTCGTTGTGCAATATTTAACAAGCTATCATTGCGTACCTACCTATTAGAATATGCAAACGTTAAACTTGAAAGTTTTAGGAAACAGTTAATATACAATAGATAGGTACCTACTGATTACAAATCTTAAGCCGAGTTGACACGATCAGAGTCAGCTCGAACCGAGTGGACTCGGATACCTACTCGGAGGCAACTCGTACTGTGGCAACCCTTATTCGTCGTCCGAGTGCGCTCGGATTATGGGTTGCCCCAATGCGAGTTGCGTCCGAGTTGGTATCCGAGTCTACTCGGTCCAAGCAGACTCTGATCGTGTCAACGCGGCTTTATCCACAGAGCTGAAACAATGTAATGTATTTCTTAACTTGCCTTAAATTCTGCGATACAACTACGCTTACAAAAATGTTAGCGAATCTGCAACAAATTTCCCAGACTATCTTGAATTGCAGACGGAAACAGTAGCTACCACAGACAAGCCAGAAGAGGAAGCAACAAACTCTGATGAAGAGAACTACATGCAACTCGTAGTCTTCCAAGCCACTTCCTCCGTTTCCCCCGGGAGGCACGTCTGTAATCTCTGCCATAAGGAGTTTAAACACGCCAGGTGGTTGAAGCAGCATATGCGGTACCATACTAACTGGATCAAGGCGAATTGCAAGAAACCTCCAAGCTGTCCCATCTGTGAAAGGACCTTTAAGGTGAGTTTTTTAGGATTTACATGCACTGGTATCTAATCTTAGCGTACCTATTTACCGTGTTCTCTTGTATTTAATGAAATCTATTGTCCTCGATAGGATACGTACTTAACATGCACTTCTAAAGTAACAAAGCAAAGCTTCTTGGCGACAAAAATAGGTTAACATACTTCTCCACACAGCATCATCTATTAATAATGTAGATAGGTACCTATACTTATTAAATTTAATTTATCGCTGATCGAAGGAGCACTAATTTTTTTTCACTGTTTGCAAATAATGCCTATTTTCAAAATCAGAAAAAAAATCGAATTGTTTCAGGGTCCAGGAATGCTAAAAATGCACATGCGAACGCATGAACAGCGGCCTGCAAAGCAGCCGACCTGCTCCGTCTGCCAACGGACCTTCCCAACAAAGACGCTCCTTTACAGGCACCGTCAGACCCACTTCGAGCAGAAAACTCACCACTGCACCGTCTGCGATAAAAGGTTCTTTAGCGGATACGCTTTACGGTCGCATATGGCTCGTCACAGAGGAGAAAGGCCTTATATCTGCTCGAACTGCAACAAGAGCTTCTACAATCCTACTGATCTGAAGGTTAGTTCTAGATACTTTGAGTTCAAAAGGCCTTGTTCATTACAACATAATTTTGTGTAAGTATTTACGGGAAATAAACTGATGTAGTAGAAACTGTGCCGCACTTGAGCTTTTCAAACTTTTTCTCCTCTTCATCTCTTACTCTAAAAGCATCCGAGAAAGCTTTGCGGCTTCTCTTAGACAAGTAATCAGGGAACTCTATATGGAAACGTATAATAAGGTTTCCTTTCGCCTTGTTAGGACAAGCTGGTACAGGCAAGCCCTCATCCTCGATAATTTTTTCATACGTTGGCGTGATAACTTCATCGAGTTTGATGCGCAAAATCCTCTCATCCAAAGTGTCCAGCGTTATAGAAAGACCACACAACGCTTGTTCTAAAGTCACTGTGTGGACATACAGGAGATCGCTGAGGCCAGAACGAACATACGTGTCGTGAGGACGGTCTTCTGTTACGAAGACGACATCAGCTGGGATCCTAGTAGGTCCTTGATCGCCCTCTTCCTTGAACCTAACCTCTGTATTGGGGTAAATGCCAGGTTTGATAGGGATTGAGAGCACTTTCTCGCGCAACTTCAGTTCCGAGCAAGTCTCGTCAGTGAAAACAAGCCTTTGTATCTTCATTTTCTTTAAACCTCCCTTGTATACCTCCTCTAAGGATAACGCCAGTGGTCGAACGATTGTTGGATCCTTTTCCTTGTAGCCTTTACCTATCGGAGACTCGAACATTGGAGGAGGGTTTTCGTAGTAATCTAGCAGATCAGCATACGGGTTGGATGTACCGAAGAACTCGTGGAAAGTGCGTAAGGGTTCTCCGTGGTAGGTGTAGGGTTGGTAGTACTCTGTAGGCCCCGGGACGCCTTTCTTCAAGCCTTCCTCTCCGTATTGGTCATACACCGCTCTGTGTTTGTGGTTCACCAGGACTTCGTAGGCTTCTGCTATGAGAGCGAAGATCCGTTTCATGTTTTCGTCATTGTCGTGCCGTTCCGGGTTGTATTTGATGGCCAGGCGTCGGTAAGCGCGTTTTATATCGAGCTGGGTGCAAGAGCGCTTCACGCTGAGTATTCCATAGTAATCGTAACCCATTTTGCAAGGAGATTATAAAGATTAGGTACCGTGGAAATAAATAACTTATTATTAGTAGCTTGCGTATAAATACTATACGTTTAAGCTTCAGGCAGTTTCAGTTTATTTTAAGCGGTGGCCTCAAAATTGGATCCTTTATTTATTATTGTACCTATCCAAATATTGTGAACTGGATAAAGTAATGTGATAATAATAATAATAACGGATGAAGTTGTTTGAGTTTTGACAGACATTTTCCGTCATAGGTAAAACATTATCGGTTTTAATCGTATCCAACGAAGGTCATGCCGAAAAGGCTTTTTTTATCAAAACAACAACCTACCCCAAACTTATTTATGGAATAACTAATCCACACTTAGAGAATCCACATTAAAATTTGGAGTAGGTTAGGTTTGGATGACCGGCTTGTTCATGCTTGGATTCCTATTTGAATTTGAACTACTTACCACTTAGGTAGCACGTGAGATACGGTAATTTTAAATCCAAACCACGAATTATACCGACCGTGACTTATTCATAGATACCATAGATACTGTTCCATGATACCTTAGACCTTTGCCTTATTCTCGTATTTGACTTAATACTGTGTCTACGACCTCTACGACGAACACTAAACCTTACGCCGTACCCCCAAGGTGCACTTCCGTCTGCACACCGGCGAGAAGCCCCTGAAATGCACGGAATGCAACAAGACGTTCCGCCGCCACTCCACCCTTTGCCAGCACATGAAGAAGCACCGCGGCATACGGAACCACATCTGCAGTGTTTGCACCAAGGGCTTCTATGAGGTGTCGAAGCTGAATGCGCATATGAGAGTGCATACTGGTGAGTTCTTTTGCAGCGCGTTACCAGGAATCATATCTGCAGCGACTATGTAGGTATGTCATCTTCAGCCTATATCAGTCCACTGCTGGACATAGGCCTCCCCTAATGAGCGCCTTAGATGGCTTTATTTATCACTGGGTTGGGGGTTAGTCCCATAATCCACACGCTGGGCATGCGGGTAGGGATCGCCGTTCGGTGGAGTTGTTCTGCAGATGGCGCTGCTACCCGCCCCCCGCTGTGTTTCCCTTAGTCGCCTCTTACGACACCTACGGGAAGAGTTGGGGTGGTGAAATTCTATTCTGGCACCACACGGCCATGTAGGCATGTACTAAGTGATTATATGAGAAATATAGAGAACTTAACTAACTATACATACATTTTGTGCAACGATTGCTGAATTCTGGAAACATCTGACCCATCGCACAATGCGACGTCTTCTAATATGCTGTTCGCCATTTTGTAACAGTGTTTTCCTAGCCCTGTTATAATAATTAAATATAATTATTAGTACTATTTTATCGGGTACTTATCGCATTATTTACCTATTTTTCCTGACGTTTCACAGATTTACGTGGACCGTGTCGTGGTCACGTGATGTCTGATGTACTGGAAAATTCATGAAACTTAGGCCTATAAATTAACTAACTGTGGATAGGTTGATGATGATGATGATTATATACCTACATAAAATGTTAATATCCCAGGCGAACGTCCGTACGAATGTCAGTTCTGTTCGCGTCGCTTCGCGCAGCAGTCGGCGCTGATCTACCACCGGCGCACGCACACCGGAGAGAAGCCCTATGTCTGCAAGATATGCCCCGCCAAGTTCACTACCTCCTCGGCGAGGAATAACCATATACTGACGCATACGGGCGGGAAAAGGTATTTCAGTCACTTAAGTATTTGTGTTTCTTCAAATATGTTTTATGATGTCTACCAAAGATGGCTTATGATGGCGCGGTGGGCGAAGATTCACTTGCGACGCAGGCAGGACGTTGCGGATTCGATTCCCTCGGGTCAAATGCTTGTATGTAGGTACCTACTACTGCAGATTTTTGTTCCGGTTGTAAAAAATATCTGTTATATATTGTACGTATTAAGTACTTAAATGATCATCTATAACACAAGCTCTTGCATCGAAGAGGGATCTTCAGAAAGAAGAAAGAAAGAAAGAACTTTAGTACCGCGCCACTGGCGTACCGAGACCTATGTCCGGCTTTGGCTTATAAGGGTTTTGATGCTTTTAGTTATATTCTTCAGATTATTATAACTTTACCTACTATAAAAACTATCGTAGTTTGATGAATTCATTATGAATGTAAGCGGGTTAACTACGAACCTATTATATGTTGTAAGAACACTTCATCAGGGTGAGTGCGGCTCACGTCTCACGTCGCGCCCGTACCGCCTCTATGCGCTCACAAGTAGTCGTCTGAAGTAGTCTGAAGTCCCTCGTTAAGGGATGAAACGTTGGTGTTCTTACAACATATAATAGGTTTGTAGTTAACCCGCTTACATTCATAATGAATTATTATAACTTTATTTATTAAGGCTTACAAAATAAGCACTCCAAATGCTTAGGTACTTTGTCCAAGTCAAACCTTATTTGATTTTATCTTCATTTATTTTCTGTCCTCTACTGTTTATATAAATACAAGTACCTACCATTTCAAAAGTATATATAACAGAATGAACTTGTCAGGTTCGTCTGCCCGATCTGCCTGAAAGGTTGCACGACGCGCGCCGAACTCCGCATCCACAGCACCAAGCACACAGGAGACAAACTATTCGAGTGCGATATCTGTGCGCAACAATTCAGTTCGGCGTCCTTCTTGGCGGTGCATCGCCGGTACCATTTGGGGGAGAAGAAATACAACTGCACTACATGCGGGAAAGGTATTATAAAAGATTAGCGAAAAAAAACTAGAAAAAAATAGCTTAAGACTAACGAATTTTTGACGTTAATCGATTTTTTTTATCAAACCTTATCTATCGAACTTCACATGTACGTTTGAATAATCAATTTTAGGAACAACACTAACAAAAAAATTATGAATTAGAGCTGTTTTAACCGAATCTTTATTATGTTTCTCCACCAGGTTACATGGATTCAAAATCCTACAGTAAACACAAGAAAACGCACGAAGCTAAGTCCGAAGGCGAGTCTTCGAACTCTGAAAACGGACAGGAGCAAGCGAGCACGAAACAAGATGGCCAGGCCGATGTAACTCAAGCGGCGAGTGAGGAGCAAGCGGAAACTAATGTGGTTCAAGGTAAAATTTAAGCTAGAACTACACTATTGGCGTAAACTAATGTAGTTCAAGGTAAAATTTAAGCTAGAACTACACTATTAGCGGAAACTAACGTGGTTCAAGATAAAATTTAAGTTAGAACTACACTATTGGCGGAAACTAACGTGGGTCAAGGTAAAATTTAAGCTAGAACCACTCCATCGGCGGAAACTTAATGTGGTTCAAGGTAAAGCTAGAGCTACACTATTGTGGATTGTTGGCGCCTGGTCATTTCTTACTGGAAGAATCTGGTTTGAGGGAGAGAGACGGTCTCCTCAAAAAATCCTCTAGTTCCTTTCCGCAACTACCTACAAAAGCTACAAATTTTGACCCAGGATATGCGTTTTTCTTTAACATAAGCAGAAAAACTAAAAACTTCTTCGTCTTTTTTTAATGCAGTACTTATTTTTTCCTAAACCGTGCAACTCCTAACATAACTTTTCGATAACTCTCACTGTTTCAGACTTCCCCTTCGTAGCCATGAAAAACAATGTTTTTTTTACGAATAACTCATTCTTTCCCTAGAAACACCCAACCAGCCTCCGCAGCAAGACACAACACTGACGGTTCGCAGCGCCCCGACTCTACAGGCGACGGCGCCCAAGAAGTTCAAGTGCGGGGTGTGCGTCAAGTCATACATGTACCTGCACAGCCTCAAGAAACACATGTTGACGCACATGCAACAGGTAAAATGAACTGTATAGACTAGCAACAAGGTTGAGAATTAGTTTAAGAGCGGGGTGTGACAAAAGTTTTGATAGATCTGTTTACTTCGTCTTTAACATGTTATCTGAGACAGTGTAAAAAATTCAGATCAAGTAGTTTAAAATATGTTTTATTGTTTCAGCAGAACCAACAACAGCAGCAGCAACAACAACAACAGCATCAGCAGCAACAACAAATCCAGCCCACACAACAAGTGCAGGTTTGTGCAATCCCTTATAGAAATAACAATATTTACGTTTTAAAAAAATTGTATAAACCATTATCTTATCTGTTATCTCATATTATCCTATAAAGACAAACTGAAGATTACAGAAAAATATCGGAGATTCACCTTTTCGCTAAATATTTAAAAAACTGACAAAAACATCGAATTCCGCGCGACTCCGTATTAGAATCTACCCGAAACAGAATTGAACCCCGAATTTCATCAAATTAAAAAATAAACAAATATATAAATTCCAGGTGCAACAAGTACAGCAACACATGCACCAGCAACAACTGCAGCAAGTTCAACAACATATGCAACAGCAACAGTTGCAGCAACAGGTGTTGCAAGTCAGCGGCGTGCAACAACTCACTGTGCCTATACACCAACAGTTGCCGCAGAGCATCACTGTCAGTGGAGTCCAGGTATATTATTTTATTTATTCATTGTATTTTTATTTATTTATTGTATTTTCTATTTATTTATTTTATTTTGTTTATTTATTTTATTTTACAAGTGGACTTACAGTTAAACCAAAACGCCCAAGAGTCAGATACTTACTAAGTAATGTAAGTGAGATCTAATAAATACACAGTAATACAAGTCCTAACATTAATAATATAGTGAGATAGTAGAATAATATATAAATGATAACATTGTAATAATATAATATATTTATTGTTTAATGGGCGGCCTTATCCCTTAGAAGGGATATCTTCCAGGCAACCTTTGGATGGGACTAATAATTTATCAAATTTAATTTAATTAATAGAAACACCCGACACACTCTAGACAGAAAAACTCTACCGAACTGCGATCCCCGACCCGCATGCCCAGCTGGGGGATTATGGGCAATATCCCCCAGATGAAATAACGCCACCTTGGGCGCACATTAGGGGAGGCCTATGTATGTCCAGCAGTGGACTGATATAGGCTGATGTTGTTGTTGTAATTTAATTAATTATAAAATAAATAATGCTGGACAATCCACATAGCATTACCTTGCCCCAAGCTAAGCAGAACGTGTGTTACACTAGATGACTGATATTTAGATAACTTTTATTATTTATGTAAACCACCGGAACACCCTGAACAAATATCTGCAGATCGTACAAATATTTGTCTCGAGGCGGGAATCGAACCCTCCTGGGTCGCAGGCGGACCTTCGCCCGCGCCACAGAGGTCGTCTAATTAATTATTAACCCTTAATTTTGTCCACAGTCGGGCCAGCACACCTACCCGGTGATATCTTCGGTCCAATCGCTGCAGCTCCAACAAACGCAACAGGTTAACACGGTACCTACATCTTTTGATGTTGTATTACACTGTCCTCGCACGTTTTTGCATGCATTCCTACCGTTTGAGTAACCTACGATTGTGAAAGGCCAAATGTTATTGCGTGGGGATTATGGGCAATAACCCCCAAATAATGATGCCATCTATGGCGCTCATTAGGGGAGGCCTATGTCCAGCAGTGGACTATTATAGGCTGGTGATGATGATGATGATGATGAAATGTTATGAGTCACCTTTATGCTTTTTGTCTATGAATCTTTCAACTGGGTTTGGGATACTGTCTCTTCAGTCTTGAGAATTTGAGGTTCCGAATATGCGATTCCATAATCCTACTAATATTATGAACGCGAAAGCTTTTAAGTATGGATGTTTGTTACTGTTTCACGCAAAAACTACTAAACGGATTTTGATGAAACTTGTTACGTAAATTATGACCTAGAAAAACATATGCCCATATGTTTTTCCAGGTAATAATTTGCGTAACAATTATTACACAAGTTTTATCCCGAAAATCCCACGGGACCAAGCGTTACGCGGTGAAATCGCAGACACCCAGCTAATAAAGTAATAAATACACTCACACCGAACCTCTCGTTGATAACTTCGTTGTCTTTTTAGCAGCAACCGCAGCAGTTTCACGTGCAATCGATACAGATTCATCCTCAACCGCAACATCAGCCGATACAGATACATGTAAGTAACATAGCCAGCATCATGGTCACCAGCCTATCATAGTCCACTGCTGGACATAGGCCTCCCCGAATTATAAATATTATTGATTATGGGCAATAACCCCGAAATGATAAATAATGCCATCTATGGCGCTCATTTGGGGAGGCCCATGTCCACATAAACTTACTTTAAAAAAAAGGAAATAATACAAATGATTTATAATAAAAAATGCAGGACAATCCTCTCAGCATCATCTGCCATACTTAATACAATATATTACACGAATAGATATTTTTAAAATACATAGAACATTCATACAGATCCCTAACTTTTTTGACAATATTCTATAGCCTATTTTCATCAAGTATGATTTAGGATTCTAATGGGGAAAGAATTTTCATCGGTCCAGTAGTTTCGATAACTCAAGCTCTGCTTAACTTGGGGCTAGATGATGCTGAGTGGAATATTTTTAATAGCATTATTTTTAGTTACTTTTGTGAAAATATTATATAGCCTATGTTCATCACGGAAAATTAAGGATACTAATGGTGAAATAATTTTTCAAATCGGTCCAGTAGTTTCAGAGCCTATTCAATTCAAACAATCAAATCTTTCCTCTTTATAATATTAGTATAGAAAACTTATAGCTTATGTTTGTAAATACTATAATGACGTTCTTTTCAGGCGGTCGGAGTGCAGCAAGTTCAACAACAACAGTTGCATGTCGCGACGTCGACTTGTCAAACTATGCTCCCAAACATTCTGCAGGTAACTAACACTATATGTAATAAATAACCTATCTGTCTCAATGAATTTCAGATAACCTAATTATTCTACAAAAATGTTTAATTTACCTAGCTGAGTGGTAGAAATCGCTACAGCTTTTGAGTGGCCAATCCCGCGAACACCTTAGTTGTTAAAAGAATAGCATTACTTTCGTAGCTAAATCGTAAGTTGTTATACTTTTTGTGGGTTTGACTCATTAACACTCAGTATGAAGGCATCCTGTGCTAGATTAGAATTAAGTTTCAAAATTTTAAGGAAATTTGCCTCATTTCATACTTAGTACCGCTACTAAGTATACGACACTAAAGTATGCGGTACTAAGTACTCTATACAATCATGAAGCATCCAAACGGCTAGGCAGAGATTGATATGACAAAATACTCATGAGTCCTAAATCACAAACAAGGACACGGGTTTTTCATTGAATAGTTAAAAAATAATGTTGGACAGTCCACAGTAGGCCAAAGATAACTTAAGATTAGATACTTAAAATATAGTCAATAGAAAGATATTTTTAGTATATAGAAAACAACCAGAACCCCGCTAACAAATACCTGCAGATCGTACAAATATTTGTCCCAAAGGGAGTTTGAATTGAAACGGCGCTGAAACTACTGCACCGATTTCAAAAAATTCCTTCACCATTAGAATCAAAATTTTCCCTGATGAACATACGCTAAAGTACATTTTCAAAAAAATTAGGAATCCGCATGAAAAATAATTTTTTTGTTAAATATGTACCCGTGCGATGCCGGGGTGGGCCGCTATTTATTATAGTAGTTAAGTTGTGCTCCTTCAAAAGTAACCATATGTAACATATTTCCAGCTGCAACCAGCGACGGTGGTGTCTGGTCTGAGCCAGCAAGACCTGGGAGGCGTGGCTCACCGCATCATCCTACAGCAGCAACCGCAGCAAACACACCCTCAAGTCTACACTATCCATCACTAAACATTCTAATAGATTTTAACTTGATCAGTTTGATCACCTAAGCACATAGTTAAATCATCATCAGCCCATATTAGTCCACTGCTGGACATATGACTCCCCTAATAAACGCCATAGCGACCTGTCTTCAGCTTGTCGCATTCATCATCTGCCAGCAGTCTTTCGCAGATCGTCATCTTTGCCAGGAGGGCGTCCTACACTACGTTTACTGAGTCGAATACTTAAATAAATAATCTTTATTCGTTTACGTCTACATCTCGAGCTTTAAAATTTTTGTTATTAAGGCGCATACAGCACCTAAACTAGCGCCACCACCTACTTTAGTTATTATTCTGTTTAATAAAGGAATTTTCAAAAATCCATCGTCCAGTTTGTGATACCTATCATAAGCTTTTTTTAATGCCTCTGTAATAGTTTTATTCTATTTAGTTTAGGAAGAGATACGAAAATAGATTTTGGTGGCCACCAAGGGCACCAAGGGCTTCGTATCTCTTCCTAAACTAAATAGAATAAAACTATTACAGAGGCATTAAAAAAAAGCTTGTGTTATGTATCACAACCTGGACGATGGATTTTTGAAAATTCCTTTGTTAAACAGAATAATAACATAAAGTAGGTGGTGGCGCTAGTTTAGGTGCTGTATGCGCCTTAAAGTGCGTACGTTCTCGCACGGGGTAATCACTTAGTAATTTAAAAATATGCCAAAAATGGCGCTAGAGTCTAATAAATAATATTAAACTAGTCGGGTACTTGATTTCGTGGCGCAGTTGATTAGCGTTTTCCGTATCGAGGGAGGGTCGCGAGTTCAAGTCCCGTAACCGATTTGTTTTTGAGGTATTATTTAAAATAAAGCTGTGTTTATTTTTAAAAGAAGTTTCATAATAGATGTAGCACCATTGATAGCTTAAAGTAGATACCTAGTACACAAGTGCTCTTGTCAATTAGTCATTAGTATGATGCACACTTAAAGAACTTTCTGTAGTACATAATAACTTTGTGGTTATGTATATTACGTACCTAATATGCCTTAGAAGTTCAATTTCTGTACTAACATTAATTCAATGTGACGTTTTAATCTTTGTTACATTTTAACATACTTTAGTTAAGTTGTGTCTGATAGAAAATATTAAAATAGAGGCTTTCGGCTTGAAATAAGTATTTTATTTTAAGTATATAGCAGAAGTTTTATTTCGTTTAATAAAGTTATTAAAAAAGAACGTGTTTCAATAAAACAAATGCATTTAATTATATTTTATTGGTTACGAAAATACTTAAATAATAAATGTATCCAACTTATGCCATTTACTAAACCAAATTGAATTATTGATAAACAAATTGTAGTATCGTGTAAACTTTGGGATTAAAAATGTCATGCTATCTCTCATAAATCATATTTGTCAAATATAACATTTCTAATCCCATTCTTCATCTACAGGACTTATAAACATTATCCTATGCTTATTTGAGAACATTACGAAATAAATTATTAGCTCAAACTTAAAGAATCGATTTAGTTATATTGCAATGTCTAAAAATTAGTCAGTTAACCTCTTTGCTATATAGCTCTTCTCTAAGCGCAAATGCATCTATTTATTTGTCCTGACAAAATAAATACAATTTTTATTTTACTAAAACTTTTATCCAATTTAAATTGAAATTAATAAACTCTAATCTTATTTTAATACTTACCTTTGATTTGGACGTTTTTTTCGGGTCAACCTTATAATTTTTTGACAATGCAAGTAATTCTTCACACACATCATTTTAATCTGGCACATTTTTATGTACAATTTTTATTTTGATCAAAATTGCTGCACCCATGACACATATACGGGCAATACTTCCACCCTACTGGCAACAAAACAAAAATACTAAATTGTAGGAATGATAATTAATGTTTAAAATTTTGAATATCTTTGAAGGGTTGAAATTCGTCCGACGATCTAGATCTTCAAAGAGCCACATACTTAATCCGAGAGAAGGCCATATGATATTAGTTCTAATTTATCAACAAAAAAAATTAATTAGCTATACAAGGTGCTTTTTGGAGATGGGAGTGGATGGCAAAACCAGAAACTATCAGTTTTTTCGTTTTAAGTTTACAAAGTTCATTACTTAAAGATGTTTCCATCTCAAAGAACAAAAGTGCTTTTAGTACTTAAAAAAATACAGTCCCAAGTCAAATGTTAGATAAGACATGTCTGAATAGAATACTCAAAAAAAGAAAACCAATTCTCAATCTATTTAAATAAACATTGTTTCAAACTAGCTATTACCCGCGACCATCCGCGAACAATACACGAGCGTCAAAATATATTTAAGGGGCCTCTTGGCGGTGAATTTCCCATACAAACGTAATACCAAAATGATTTGTAATTTTAGCATATTTTCACCATGTAATGCTATTACTTGGATTAGAATAGTATTTATCTAGGTTCCTACAACAATTTTTTTCAAAACACTTCACTGAAATGAAATTAAACCAAATAGGATTTTTTCAAAGAAAACACGCTGTCTTATTATTTGTGTAGATGATAGACAAATATTTTCATAAAAGCTTGTGGTAGGAACCTAGATAAATACTATTCTAATACAAATAATAGCAGTAGGTACAGTCAGCTGCACACACACACAGATATGTATAAACTCCTAGAATTTCTCATATAAGTATACTCGTTATTTTTCAAAGTCAAGTACACCAACTACATTTCAAATGAATGTAGCCATCTAAATCGTCAGAAATCGGTATACAATTTAGCAAAATTATGTAGACACTCATGTATACATAAATATGAAATTTGTGCAGCTCACTGTACATGGTGAAAATATGCTCAAATTACAAATCATTTTGGTATTACGTTTGTATAGGAAATTCACCGGTAAGAGGCCCCTTAAGTCAGAGTGGGAACAATTCTTTCAGCTATCATTCACACTAGGGGCTCATACGAACATACAAACATCCCAAGGACTTAACGGCAGTCTTCGCTAGCGTTCAACTATAGACTATCCATGTTCAGTACATTACATAAGAGTTTATAATCCTACAACAACTAACTAATATACGCACGGCACATTCTCCACCTCGTTGTTATCTTTGTAGCGAATATAGGCCGAGTTGACGTTGAGGCCGGGGGGTAGTTTGACGTCGCGGAAATAGCTGTGCTTCCTGGCCTGTTTCGCAGTAATTCTCTTGGCAGGGTCGTAGACCAGCATCTTTTGTAGGAGCTCCATACCGTTCTCGTCGAGGTTTTGTACCTGAAACCAGATTATTAATTATATTCATTTATTCCACCATAGGAAATGATGTTATTACCTCTTCAAAGTTCTATGACAGTAAGTACGAAAGCCTAGAAGACACCTATTCTCTTGCCGTTTCAGTCCAGTCGACTACACGAAGTTCTTGCGCGCAAAATATATATCGTCATCATCATCAGCCTATAATAGTCCACAGCTGGACATAGGCCTTCCTTATGAGCACCATAGATGGCATTATTTATCATTTGGTGGTTGTTGCCCATAATCCCCACGCTGGCATGTAGGTTGGGGATCGCAGTTCGGTAGAGGGCGCTGCTGCCCGCTCCCCGGAGTGTCCCTTAGACGCCCTTTATGACACCCACTGGAAGAGTGGGGGTGGTAAATTCTATGCAGGTACCACACGGCAAAATATATACATACCTATTTTTCAATAACCTACCGAAACTCCTACAGATTACACAGATAGTTATAGAAACCAAATGTTAAGATTAGTACCTATGATTTTGTATTTGCCTACTTACATACCATCGCCTTGGTGTTAAAAAAAAAACCTGTAATGGTGTTATACTTTTCTACATAAATAAATATATAACAGTAAGTAAAACTCACATGATTGTGAAGATTGAATGAGTTCCAGTTTGGGAAGGTAGGCTTGTAGTCCGGCAGTGAAGACACGCCTGGCCAGATATCCTCAGTCGGTGTGCGTAGCATTCTGAAACACCAGATTCAATTCATAATCAATGTAAGCGGGTTAACTACGAACCTACGAGGATTGTAGATTTTATTGTTTTGTTTGTTTGGCACTGAAACTACTGCACTTATTTGAAAAAATATATTACTATTACAACAAATTTTGGTAGTCATTACACCACGCGCTTTGATGTTTGTCATTTCTTCCCAATAAAAAACTACTAAACGGCCTGAAGTTTTGTATAGATGTAGGTCTAAAACTAGAATACATAGGCTTACTTTCCATAAATCAGTTCCCACGAAATAACATTTAAACATAAACCATAGAAACAACATGAGCAAAGCTGTGGGCAGAAACTGTCATCAATAAATATGTTTTCACTTGTATTTACCTCATTAGCTTATCTGTGACACACAATAAATAGTTTTACTAGCCGAGACGTCATAAAAAGAAGGTATCATATTCGGCCGTATTTATGAATCAGTGATGTGATCACCTGTTACTCCCGTCAAATTGTCGACAGATTTTAGTGATTCTTTCCTATTATTTAAAAGAGAATGATCCTAATGTGTCCCATGTTTTCTTATTATACTTACCTGAAGATGCGAAACAGCTGGTCGATCTCCGAGTCCCCCTGGAATAGAGGCTTCTTCGACGACATCTCTGAGAATATGCAGCCCACTGACCACATGTCTATCGGGCAGGAGTATCTGGAACAAACAAATGATAACTTTATCATGACGGGTCACTTTATTATTTATTTGTTAATAGACGAGCATCCGATGGCTGATGTGTCTATATAATAGTGTTGAATTTTGTCATTGCGCCACTTTTTTGGTTTGATATTTTTGTCTTGTAACCAGTGGTCGTGATTTTTTATTTTTGAAAGCGTTTACGTGGCTCATATTATGTCTTCTGGTAATATGTTATTTAGTGTTTTATGAGGCAAACCCAACAGGTTTAGTTTCACTAGCTAAATCACAGTAATCATGATTTCTCGGTAAGTAAAACACTCTATATACCTACATATAAAATTCATCATTTGGTATATAAAATAATTTTGGGTTTAAGGAGACTCAAGTTTTTAAGATCCATCCTAAGTTTACATTATCAAGTTATAAGCTTATTTAGCTCGTAGTTATTATTTCATATTTAAGAAATGAATAAAGATTTTCTATTTCTAATTCTATTACTAATGTAAATATTATTACAGCAATAACTGCATCTGACTAGTCTCGGGTGAAAATGCTGAATGTGGGCTTCTATCGATAGTGATTTGGACCATTTCTGCAACATCTCTCTTCATCTTTCTAATAAGATGATAGTCTTAGAGTTTATACCTTTGACTGCCAAGCAGGACCTCAGGTGCCCTGTACCAAAGGGTGACCACCTCATGTGTGTACACCCTCACTGGTACTCCAAATGCACGACCCAGACCAAAATCAGCCACCTGGAATGCACAATACACAAATTAATACATTCAGCCCATAATAGTCCATACAGCCTTACACAAAATAAATAATGTTGGACAATCTACACAGCATCATCTAGCCCCAAGCTAAGAGCTTGTAGTATGGGAACCTTCGCCCACCGCGCCACAGAGGATTTGTGTTCTGACAGGTTACAGGAAGGCACCAACATTTTTATTCAGAAGTACCATCTCATAGATAGACTGAATTTTAGACTTACCTATCCTGCATTGAATACTTGTTTAAAGATTGCTTACATTCAGTTTTAGATTTGGTTTGTCAAACTCTGTTGCACATTAAGTTGCAGGTTGATTTTCGAGACAAATGTGAGCACAATCTCTTGATATATCAGCTATTGTACCCCATAATCAGGCTCAGCTCCGTTTGAGGGTAGATTATATGTACAATACAATACACTTTATTGCACGCCAAAGAATAAAAATACACAAAAACAGGAAAATAACACTTTACAAAGTTGCGCAATGGGCGACCTTATCGCTGAGAGCTATCTTTTCCAGACAACCTTCCATAAATTATGCTATGTGAGTTGTGGAGCATTGTATCAGATGAAAATGAAAACTACTATTATATTATTTGCCACCCCAACTCTTCCCGTGGATGTCGTAAGAGGCGACTAAGGGAAAATACCGGGGGGCGGGCAGCAGCACCCTCTGCAGAACAACTCCACCGAAGTGCGATCCCCAACCCGCATGCCCAGCGTGGGGATTATGGGCAATAACCCCCAAATGATGAGTAATGCATTCTATGGCGCTCATTAGGGGAGGCCTGTGTCCAGTGGACTATCATAGGCTGTTGTTGTTGTTGTATTATATTATTACAGGAATAAATCCCGTGTCTTTGTAAGGATAGTTATAGTTGTCTTTATAACTCACTTTGATAATACCAGTCTTATCAATGAGCAGATTCTGTGGCTTCAGATCTCTGTGGAGGATCCTTCTCTGATGGCAGTACAGGATGGCATTGTTGATCTGGTACAAATAGCTCTTTACCACAGATGGGTCCATGAACTGAAACATATTTACTGAATAGAATGATGGTTCTGTCTTAGCTTGAATAGTCTTTGATCCCCAAATGAAATACATCAAGACATTGATTTAACACTTTCAGTGTTAAAGACTTAATCCCTCGATCACTAGTATAGCAGTAGAGTGCCTGTTGGCACTACTGGGCAACAGATGGGGTGAAAGTTTATTATGCATGTAAACGGATTAACTACGACCTTATTTTGTGTTGGAAGTCACTCGTTAAGGGATGAAACATTGGTGTTTTTCCAACACAAAATGTGTTCATAGTTAACCTGCTTAGATTCATTAGGAATTTGTCATACTACATTAGTTTTTATGGGGTCAAAGTTTGTTTATATGAGTAGGTTTTTAACAGGTCTAAGATTAAAGAATCTTTTATCAGATTTATCTATGTTCACAAATCCCTTACCTTTCCCGATCCAAGTGTATCCATGTATTTCTTGAGGTCCATGGAAAGGAACTCGAAAATGAGATAAAGGCGAGACTCTTCCATAAGTACATCCTCTAATTTCACTATGTTGGGGTGGTTGAGCTCTTTCAGAAGAGATATTTCCCTGAAAAAGAGAAGGTATAAATCTATCATATTATAACCCTAATGCACAAGGGGGGAGTTATTGCTGTTGCTTCAAAATATCCTATAAAGAACCTTACTATCACTATTAACATATAAAATACTTGTTGTGTTGTAAAGTACAGGATGAAAGGATAGTTCTTGTGGAAGTTGCTTGCCATTTTACAAATTGCAAAGTCTATTTTGAATGAGTGATAAGAGGTTAGAACTTGTAATAGGAAATCTAACTTGATTGTACTTTACTGCAGATCTAAACTAAGACGTTTTTACAATATTCCACGATACCTGATGGCTGTAGACGGAATGCCTTCATCATCTGATTCCAAACGTATTTTCTTCATAGCCACAATCTGGCCAGTGATTTTATTCTTTCCTTTGTACACTACACCGTAAGTTCCTTCGCCGATCTTCTCTATTTTTAGAAAATCATCCATATTGTGGCTTGAAATTGTGATCTTTTTAGCAGCAAAAGGCGGGCGAAATTTCGCTTTCCAAACCGTTAGTTTTTGATGAAATTCACATAAACTCGAGATTGTGAAGACTTGATTCACAATCACACTATAGACTTGATTGATAATACATCAGGTTAAGGGAATATCGTGAGAAAGATAGTCCTAGAAAAATTAAATTAATTCTGTAAATTGTTGTTCGTTTACAACGTTTAGCCAACGAATTTAAATTTTTCGAATTTGTTTTGTTGACCACATGGATACAGGCTCTTTATCATAAGCATGATTTTAGATTCTGACGCTGTCTCTTTTTCATTATCAAGTGTGCAAAAAGTGCAAGCAGGACAGACTTACAAACAAGCTAAACATAATTTTTAGTTTTCCTGCTTCGTAAAGTTGTAACAAACTGTAGTTTCCCTATAAGCGTCATCTACCGGGTAGTAGCAATACTAAATTCATTTGCGGTTGCGGCATCTACGTTGAAGTAATAGAACTACTTATCAAACAAGCTATTGTGGGTACATCTCCATCCACAGAGCATAAGGTATGGGTATGGCACAGGGTATGATTTCTTTCCACGCGCTAAAAAACCGTGATGCTCTAGGAGATTTCTTCGAAAATCTTGTAAACCCTCATGATGCTCATGATCGGTAGTATAAATAATGTGACGGTGGCGTAAATGAATGTCATAATAAAAATAAAGGTTTTGCCTTGAATAGGACTAGGTAGGTACCTATGTATCAAGAGGTACATTACTTACCTACTCACCTACCCTTTTATAATAAACGTACGTTACCTACTTACTATTACCTAATAAATTGTAAAAACAACAATATCAGCCTAAAATATTCCACTGCTGGACATAGGCCTCTCATAATGAGCGCCATAGGTGGCACTTAGTATTTATGTATCATAAGGATCATAAGGGGGTTAATCCCCACGCTGGGCATGCGGGTTGAGGATGGCACTTTGGAGGAGTTGTTCTGCAGAAGGCGCTGCTGCCCATCCCCCAGTGTGTGTCCCTTACTCGCCTCTTACGACACCCACGGGAAGGTTGGGTGGGGTGGTGAAATTCTATGCCGGCAGCACACGGCGGTAATAACTATCTTGTAAATAAATAAATAATTCTAGACAATCCACACAGCATCATCGAGCCCCAAGCTAAGCAGAGCTTGGGTTATGGGTAGTAGATGATTTATAGTGCATAATACAATATATCACATACCTAGAAAGATATTTGTCCCGAGCCGGGAATCGAAACCGCAACCACCTGCATCGCAGGCGAACCGTCCCCACTGCGGCACAGAGGTCGTCATAAATTCTATACGCAATTAATTTAATTAATGTATTAAAAAGATGATTCAAAAGCAGCTGAGAGCAATTTCATCAATCACATACATTATTCAAATCTACCAATGAATTACCTAATCAATTAAAATCAATGAATCTAATCTAGGTCATTATCATGCTCTAATGAATTAGATAACACTTTTCTGCCGATACATCTCTTTTTGTCACGTTATTTGGTTCGTCTGAGGCACGTGCTTATCAAAGCTCTTCCCTATCATATCGAAGACTATCAAAGATCGTTAGACTTTATAACTACTGAGCAATGGATCTACTCTCATTTGTGACTGGACCCATGTTTGCGAGAGTGGAAAATGTGGCGAGTGGTATTGTTGGCGTTTTGTTATCATGTAAGTGGTTTTTTTTCTACTCAGCCTGTGTTTTTCCGCAAGGGCATTACTGAAAACCAGCGCAGTATATTATGTTATCTGTGGCAGTAGGTATTAACAATTGTCTAGTACTGCATAATGCTAAAATAAAATAGTTAGGGACCTATTATTATACCCTAAGTAGATAAATAATGCTGGACAATCCACACAGCATCACCTAGCCCCAAGCTAAGCAGAGCTTGTGTTATGGGTACTAGATGACTGATATACATACATAATATAATATATTAAAATAGATAGATATTTTTTTTATTATAGTATTAGAAAACGACCAGAACACCCTGGACAAATATCTGTTATATTTAATTATTTATTAGTTTTTCTAGTGAATTATTATTAAGTAGATAACCTGTGTTAGCTTTATTTCTTAGGCCTTTCTTCGTTTGGGACTTACGTAACCTTAAGTACCGATATGGAACTTACGAGGCTTCATCGTAGCGCTTTCTAGGACCTTACGACCTCGTAACAGTGCAGTGCTACGAGACGTAGCCTCTTGCTACGCCGTACAACCTTTTTATTAAATACAAGTGCTTACCCGTTCAACCCACAAATTTTCTACCCAATATTATTTTTCCCGTGCAACCCAAAAGATATGCTCCGTTCTACCCAGTTAAACAGCACAGACACCATAATGACGTATGGCGATTTATTCATTACAAGCGACCCGCTCGGCTCCGCATGTGTGCACGTTATACGTACAAACTTTTCTCTTGAATCACTTTCAATTAATAACCGCATCAAAATCCGTTGCGTAATTTTAAAGACTTTGTTCTGTACTATGTAGAGATTTTGCTAAAATTTTGCTTAGATGTGTCTTGTGTGGAATTGGTGAAGCCCAGAAACTTGAACATAATACATAACTATTCTATAAAAAATATTTTAACATAAATATTGTCACCTTGCCTTGCCTTGCTTAGTTTTAGGGTCATTAAATTAGATAGAGTCTTTGAATGCTGTGTCGGCCTGTAAGAGGTTGGTACACTTAGCTTTATTTATTTTTAAAATGCTAGGATCTTGTATTTTTTGGTGTACTAGCTGGCTAACCTAATTGTAAAAATAAGACTGTAGTTCACTAATTATTCACCTGATTACACCGTGCCTGCCCGCGTGAGGTCCTTTGATTGGGGAGTGTAGTGCTTACGTTCTAACTTTTAATGGTTTGTCTTATTTGGTTGTAAGAGTTTTAATGGTTTGTTTTATTTGGTTCTAAGAGTTTTAATGGTTTTAATGTCTCATTTTCCAGGTGGTGTCACAAGCCCAACCAGCGACAGATGAGCCCTCCCCCCGGCATACCCGCGAGCTGATAGAATGCTGTCCGTGCCCGAAGGGTTCAGATATGCTGGGTAGCCAGTCTAGGCTGGCAGATGAGTGCCCATGCCGTAGCCGCAGCGCGGACTCTGAAGGAGCTTCCTCGATGCTGTCTCAGAGAAGTGAACCTGGGAGGAGATTAAGTTCGGTTCCGTTTATGAGGTAAATTTTATGGGATTCTGTAGCTCAGAAGGAAGGGATCCTTGGGGATAATTTTGCCGTCCGCCTGTCTGTCAATCCTCTTTTCTTAAGAATGCGTGGCAGTATCTTGTTGAAATTAATATCAAATACTCACATCCTTATTAACCTCTTGGAGCAGTGATATTAATCAAACTTGCAATGAAGAGTTACAGTTACTTTTATGTCCACCTAAGCGGAAATATTTAAATTTCCAAGGGAACCCATGCACTTTTGGTTAAAGAAGCTTTATTTTCTCATACAAACTATAAAAAAGTTCACTTAAAACCTCTAAGGTACTTGCCGTTGACCTAGAATCATACATAACATTAGCAAGAAGCACGGTCTCTATTAGCGCAAGAAAAAAATCGGCGAGTAAGCAAACCTTATTGGGAGGGAGAGACAAAGTCATAAAAGTGGTTACATGTGTAAAATAAGTATATAGGTAGTAATTAATGCACACAGTCTATGTCAAATCCAACGATCCATCCACGGTTGTCCGGTAGAGATAGCTCTTGAGCGATAAGACCGCAAATTGTTACATATCTTGTAGGTACTTGTTATTCTGATTCGTAATTGTAAAGTTTGCAATACTGAATTTTCTTTCTATCTATCTACATGTGCATAAAATGAGAGTTAGAGATTTAGTTTTAACTGGTTTTAACCTACTTTTAAAATATGTTGCTGATTCTATAGACTATAAATATTAATTGAATGAATATCCTAATACAACAGAGTCATGGAGACAGATATTCTCTTTGAATTTAAGCTTGAAAATAATGAAGAGTGATGGGAGAGTAAGAATAGATAGTAAGAAGTAGGAGAGAATTCCATAAATAACCTAACCTAAATTATGCTATTATAAATTTTAATGTTCACGGGTATTTTTATCTATTTTTCTCGTCATTTCGTGACCACGACAGAGTATAAATTATCTCTACGTATCTTTGCTACGTATCTTTGAGTATGTAAAGAAGAAGGTACGAAAACAACCAATGAAAACAAACAAAAATGAGCTTTTTGAAATTATAAAATGGCTCATAGACTCTGCCTTTTTTTCTGCTGCATTTCATTTATGGATTCAGAGACTGCAGAACTTTAGGGTCACTGAAATCAGTCAATAATATTATGAATAAATCACATATTGACAATTTTTTCAAGGTCAAACACTCCCAAAGATGAAGTGAAAAATCTTCTCGAGCCTGAAGTTGGACTCGCGGCCTCCATGCTTGAAACACTTCGCGAAGCAACCGAAGAGGAATACCAGGACGCCCTCGCCAGAGACGCTGCACGTGACGCAGTACCAGAGGAAAGCAGAAACGTGGTGATTATAGTTAAACCCAGAAATAACGATGACATTGTCTCCGAAGCATCTAACGTGAAACAAAATCGGTGTATCCATCCTTTAGGCAGAGCACGCACTGTCTCACAACCTTTCAGAACTTTGCCAAATATCTTGGATCATCCTAAAGCTAGAAAGCAGAGTGTCATGAATTTGTGGGATAGGGACAGCAATGTAGGTGCTAGCAATGTTCAAGAAAGTATCGTTGATAAAAATGGGGGTGAGGGACCACGGTCTCTGTTCAGGTTTGGAACTCCATTGAGAGATGCCCTTAAGAGTTCCACAATGATTTTGAATCCTACTGTCCTTGATACGTTGAAAAGTAGACCTAATCTTTTCGAAAGACTCAACCTGCCACTCATACCTAAAATGAAAGTGGATACTCCTCTACGAAAAGCAAACAATATTATCACAGATAGCCCACCTTCGAACATTGTTCAAAAAGAAGTAGAAAAAGTTCCAAAAGGAATCATTTTACCTAAGTTCAGTAATAGACCACACATCCTAAAAAACAATTTGAATCTTGGAGATGTAGAAATCATACAGAAAGTAACGCCAAAATTACCTTTATTAAAATCCAAGCTCTTAAATAATGACCTATCTTCCAACAGAGATAATCATGAAGACTCTGATTCTACGTATGATAGTGAAATGAATGAAAAGGTGCTTTTGCCCCAAATTATGCCGAAAAAAGAAAATTTAAATGAACAAACCGATAGACGTGAGAGTTTATTAAATAATATACAACTTAACGAAGAAAATATTGAGGATGCATTTACGAGTCCGTCAGAATCAGTTCCAACAATAGTATCTGTTCCACAAACGGTTATGTCTAATAAACCCGATTGTAATGATTTGTCTTCTGAAGAAATAATAGCAACTACGACAGAGTCATTATCAATGGATTTACAAGAAGACAGTGAATCGAGTGAGAGTTTAGATCCTACGCAGCTATCTGAAATTGAAGATGTCACTAATAATGAAGCAGAAAAAATCAGTCATGAAACTATAGACGAAGCAAATGAAGAATCTGACATGAGTACAGAAAAAATAGAAAATGTGTTTCCATTTAATGGTATAGATAGAAAAGAAACTATATTACCCTCAGAATCAAACCAAGATAAAGATGAACCCATCGACAAAGTTAACGATGAAGCTTTATCTGATGATCATTTTTCAGAGGCTCACACAAAAAGTTTAATCCCTTCGCTGAGTAAAAAAGATGATATCATTTCCAAAACCAAAATTGCTCCACCAATCACGGACAAATTGTCAACTATACGGGATAATGTAAGAAAAACTTTACAAAACTTGAAAAAGAATAGTTTGAATTCGGGCCCTGTTCAGGAAGAAAAAATCAAAAGTGCTGCTCCTACTCATATTCTTGACCAAGCACCCAAAACGGAAGAAACTTCTAAAGAAGTAGACACTTCTGCCAAAGATCGGAAAAAAGAACTAGAACAAGTTACTTTCAAAGATTTACAAAAACTATCAGATGATTTACTTGTTTTGAGTTCAAATAATGAAGAAAGTTCTACCCCAAAGGAAGAGGAGAAAGTACAAAGGGTTGCAGAGCAATCGAACCGGAATCCTGATTCTGGTTCTAGACCAACTAATAATACTGATTCTGACTTACAAGAAGAAGTAACTTCTGATTCAGATGTAGGAGTTCCCAATAATGCGAATGCAGAACTTTCTAAAGAAAAACCTTGTTTATTATCGGATGACGCTAAAATCAAACAACCCCAACAGACGAAATCAGCAGTTCAAGATGTACATTTAAATGATATGTCATCTGAAGCCAGTGCTCCGAGCCCTGGTATTCTACCTGCTTTATTAGATCCCTTAAATTTAAGTGATCACAAGAGACCTTCTTTATTTCAAAATTTAAACACACTTGATCCACTAAATTTAAATAAAAAACTGGGCTCACTTCAATTAGATCCATTAAACATTGGGGAAAAGTTGAGATCTCCTATTTTGCCAGATTCGGATCCTCTAAATCTAAATGAGAAACTAGTATCTCCGTTACTTCCAATCTTAGATCCACTCAATGTGGGATCTGCTCTACAAGATATTATCGCCCCGCCAACGATCCAAGATGACCAGTTGAATCTATTAGCAAACCCTATTAATGAAATCTTAAAATTACCAACACTTGAAGATTTAAGAGAAGGATTGGCTAGCGTTTTCGACACTGATAAAAAAAGCGCAGAACACAATCTTTCCGATGAAGATGGAGATTGCACGGATGATATTCATGAGATGGCCTCCGCAGCGAGTAATGATAATTTTCGAGTTCCATCCATAAAGCCGTCGGAGGATTTAAACGTAGACATATTCCAGCTCAACCCATTATCATCGTCACAAAAAGATATTCTTTCTAAGCTACCGAGATTGAACCTAAACAACTTCCGAACTAAATTACCGATCCCAACAAATCTAGAGCTCAAGCCGGTAAAACTGGAATCGAGAATTGGTAACGATAAAGGTAACATACTCGGGGCTTCGTTGACTTTTGGAGATAAGGCAGCCCCAAGAAAAGGTATACCTCAATTGAACTTACTTGGACAGCCTCTAGGTAACTTGCCTAATTTCGACGAACTACGAAATACATTACATTCCGGAGCACACAACTTACTCGACTCTTCTAAACCTAACTTAGATTTATTTAGAAATAGCCATTACCGGTCGAGCGGTTTCCCAGATATTGAGGAAATTCGTCGCAATGCGGAAAAAACATTTAAGAGCTTACAAAAAAGAATGAGATCAGGTTTAAACGTTCCAAGGCTAAATAATCCACTGAACGATAAGCTGGCCAATCCTCAAGATATACTAGAAGATGTGAATGATAAGCTTAAAGCAATACACTACGATTTGAACGACCGGTTATCTTCAATACATGAAGACTTTTTAGACAAATCCAGGTTAAAGCCTCTGTCAATTTCTGCACACACTCCAAACCTCACAACTGGTAGAAGCTCTAATCATAAGGAACTGAATACTTTCCGCAAAATAAAAGCGAAGCCATCACGGCTTCAGACATCAACTAGAACAGTATCATCTCAAGAAATCGATCCTTTCGATAATAAAAATGATAACAGCATATTAAGATCCCCATCCAGAAAAAGTTTAAAAAGACTCCACATTGACCCACAAAGGGGTCTTGCAGGCGCTGAAAGCTCCATCATTCCAACAAAAGTTGAGCCACCGATTACAAAATCAACGATACATTTCCCAAAAAAAATACCGGTGACCCCTCTATCTCAACGTTTACCTACCTTAAGACAAGGTTCTGATTTGAAAGGAAAACCCTTGAGCCTTTTAAAGCGCCCTAACTTAAAAGACATAAAGACACCTGTGCTCCGAAAACCGAGTCCATTTAAAGATACAATGAGCAAAGTGACAATAACCTTTGCTACAACTACGACGGCTCCAGTCACAGCTCCTCTAGAAAGTTATGGGACCGCGCCTTCGATAAAGATCACCAAACCAAATGTTCAAAAGTCAAACGATGAGTTGTTGAAATCAAGTTCTATAACACGACCTAAAACCCTGAGTGAAACAAAACGGTTACCTTCCGAATCCACACCCTTGAGGATATCAAGTCCAGTTAAATCTAAAAACAATTTCAAATCTACGAATACACACAAAGATTTTCCACACCTCCAAAACACGGATCCCGTCGAAAGTACGAAATCCAGAATTTTTAGTCATAAAGGTTTGAGAGATGAACAACTCGGTTTCAATGAAAATAATAATGATAGGCTAAAACTATCTAAAATAAAAAACAATGAGCCTGAAATTAAAAGTGTTGAGCCAGAAATAAAGCCACTTCCCTGGCCCAAGAGCGGTGAAGATTCGTTCCTAGCCAAAGTAAGGGAAGCTATACAAGCAAGGTTAGCTAGTTTTGACACCAAAAAGACTCCAAAAGTAAATATTGAAAAGGTTGATACAAAGAATATGGGCAATAACAATGTCGATATGTTAAAGTCTGCATCAGAAAATAATGATGCTCTAATAGAGGCTCCTTTGAAAGAAAGTGTTCCGTATAAATGTAGGATGACATGTACAAGGGATTAGCTCATTTTTTGGAACGGTTTATGAATGTTTTATCCGCCTTTCCCGTAGTAGTATAATCACTGGAAAGATTGAATATATAGGTTGTTTTGTGAGATGTACAGAAAATAAATAAATACACAGGGGGTGATGGGTGAGGTGAAGCTTAAATGATGAAAGCGATGACGATCACAAAAAATATTTCTGTTGTGAAATAATTGTTTTTAAAGTTAAGAAATTGTAAATATTATTTTTAAGATAGCACCTAAGGTTTATTATTAATTCCTTATATTTACATAAGTTGTAAATAAATAGTATCATCACGTCTAAAATTGTTTTATTATAATTAATCGTAAGTGGGTAGACTTTTATATACCCGCGAACACCCCTCTTAGTTATATTTATTTTAGAAAGTACCAACTATCACCTGCTTTTTACTCCTGTAACTTTGCGACTCAGTGATAATAAATTTGGATCGAGTCATGAAAAATATTAACAAAAAAATTAATTTATCATACTATAAAAAGCCCAACTTGGTTAGGGCAGTGAACAGATAAAACATGTTAAATGTACATAGGTACATATGTATGTTAAATATTTTATCCGTTCACTGGGATATGGTAGTAAATGTAGCAATGAAAAACATACTAAATACATAAACATACTCGATCAAATCTATTTATCATTGATTTGCAAAGTGAGGTTACACTTGCTTACTTTGATCATAAATTAAAACTTACTTCGTTCTAATGTTGAGCCGATAAAACCTACGTCCCGGGCGGGAATCGAACCCGCATCCTCCTGTGCCGCAGCCGAACCTTCCCCGCTGTGGCACAGGTTATCCACTGAGGGCGTCGTCGTCCATTGATCACTGATCAGTGACCGAGTCACCCGACGTCTCGCAAGCTGATTATTCGTCCTACAACATGTTGTCGTATAATGTCGAGAAAAAATAACTATTTATGTGCCTTGATAAGATAAAGCTTTGAATAGTTTTGTTGCTAAAATGGTAGAGCTACGTTTTATTATATTCGTGGTGGTTTTATTTGGATCTGTGCATGGAGGTAAGTTTGTTTTGTTTTAGTTTCATAAACTTGTAACCCTACTTTCTTTCAGATAGCTTTTCTGATCATTTCCTTTATATAAATATCGAATCAATTTATCCATAAGTATATAAAATTAAGTATTTATAAAAAAAAGAGATCATAATACTCGTATAGTTATAACCCCTTATCAGTAGAAAAGTATTTTTTTCTGACTCTATCAACTCAGATAAACTATTCTAGGTCTCTTGCTCTTAGCGAATCTACTTGTGTTGCAAAGTTGTAATTTCAAACCCCACATTATAATTTCACTTAAAGAATAACAAAGAGCCACTAGCTCCGTAATACTAGACCTGTAGGATTATTATAAATTCATAAATAAATTCTTTCATAAATTCTTTATTGCACACACATGTTAAATCATACATAATGTTTAAGAAAATAATGGACATGTACAAAGGCGAGCTTAACCCTATAAGAGTTTTTTTACAGCAAACCTACGGGTGTTAAAACAATTTGTAAAATGAGTATGAATAGAAAAGTGTAGAAACAAAAGAAAATTATTAATTAGACAATACTCAATCATATATTGCATTCTATAGGTACCTACATAATACAAAGATAGTTCATTTCACTACAGACCCATTACACAATTTATGTATATTATTATTATTATTTATTGGCGCACAATTATATGTGGAGAGAGAGGAGGACGTTATTGATCCAAAATATTTTTAAATTAAATTAAAAATTTATCTTTTAGATATTCGTGAATTGAGTAATAAGCTAGTTAATAAAAACTTTATTTATTTTTGCTAATAAAATTATAACTAACTAACGGTCCGCCCCGGCTTGGCACGGGTATTTAACGAAAATTGAATTTGTCATGCGGATTACTAACTTTTTTGGAAATATTCTATAGCCTATGTTCACCAGGGAAAATTTAGGATACCTACTAATGGTGAATTTTTTTTACAAATCGGTCTGTAGTGTCGGAGCCTTTTCAGTTTAAACAAACAACCAAATCTTTCCTCTTTATAATATTTGTATAGATATTCCTAACCCTATAAAACGGTTATTGATTTTAAGATAACCCCTGTGCCGCCCGCGACGTTTCGGGCCAGTCTGTGGTATGCGTCTGCAATTCTACGTACTGCGACTCAGTAACCAGAGAACCTCGGGTCAGCGGGAGCTATGTGGCTTATACATCATCTAAGGTAGTGTGAACGCTGTGACTCGCTGGTAGGTCGAGAAAAATGAATGAATGAAAACTTTGTTGCAACATTTACAAAAAAAATATAATCTCTTAAAAAGTTACAGTTTGCAGCGGCCTTATGAGATGAGACTGATGATCTCATGTAATAAGAGATCCTAAACGTTGTTTGTAGATGTTGTGTGTTATCAATGGTGATGATCCTTGATTTAATTTTATTCAAATAAAATGTTTATAATTCGAGTATTTATGGTAATAATAAACCATCTTGGTATTTATGTACATTTATGGGCTTTTGTTTTAAAACAAATAAATTATAATTAAATAACCAAATAACTTATATTTACAATTTTTATTCACTTTACAGGATGGCCTTCGGTTCAAAAAGACAACTGGCACTTTGGTAACCGCAAAGTATATCAGTAAGTAAGGGAAAATTCAGAATTACACTGAATAATTAACTCAAAGAATTTATTACAGCATGTCTGATAATATTATCTTTAGAATGTTTTTATCATTTCTTTCAAAAAAAGCCACAAAAAGAACTAAAGAGTACTCCACAGAAGGTTGCAAGGTGTCGCTCGTCCTAGACCCCAGCAGAAAGTTCCAGACTATTTTCGGTTTCGGCGGCGCGGTGACAGATGCTGCTGGTATCAACTGGAAAAACCTCTCCGAGCCGCTGCAAGAATTTCTTGTTAGGTAAATAAGGCATATCTATATCTATTCTTATATTATAAGGAGGGAAGATGTGATTGCTCGTTTCTTTGAAATGAATAAGGCTCCGAAACTGTTGGACCGATTTGAAATTTCTTTCACCATTAGAACCTAAATTATTGCTGATAAACATAGCCGAATATTTTTTTAAAGTTAGGGTTCCGTATGAAAACTTCAAAAATGTAAACCAATGTGTGTACAAATTCAGATTTTTTGTTAGTAACTATATAATTATAATAATCACTGAAATATCTTTTTTATCACTACAAGCAACCCTGGCGTCTCAAGGGATGGAAAGCTGCTATCATTCTTTAATAACATTTATTTGCTCATGCTGTGGCACCCTTAAATAAAACAAGTACGACAAGTGCGAGTGTAACTCGCGTGCCGAGGGTTTTGAACTTTTGTCGTTTAGGTAGGTACGTATATGACGACCTGTTGTTGGCGCGGTGGGCTTACAACGCAGGAGTGCGGTTTGATTTCTGCCTCGGGACTAATATTTGTAGGATCTTCAGATTATTTGTTCGGGTGTTCTAGTCCTTTTCTGTACACAAAAATAAATCACCTAATGTGCTACTTATACTTTATTAAGTATAACAGCTATCGTAGTAATACTAATAACACAAGCTTTGCTTAGCTTGTGGGTAAATGATACTGTGTGGATTATCTAGGATACATAATCTCTTTTTAAAAATTTTGAGTACAACAACAGTTACTACAGAGATTAGTGGGTAGGTAAGTGGGTTGGTACCTACAATTTTTTGTAGGTACCACGATGGTCAATTTTTCGACCTTTTTCAAAATATTTCGAAAAGTATAAAACTTATCGAAATTTCAAAAACTGTTTTGGAATGTGCAAATTGTTACCTTTCATTTGATACCCCACTCGGGGGGATAGTCTCCACTTTAGAAAATTATCCCCCCTCTTTTTGACCATATTTCAAAAAGTATTATTTTTACAGACTTCTCTATATTTTTTCTGTAAAATATAGATCTATATCTACAAACGCTTGCTACATATCACGTCGATCGCTCTGCAATCTTCGGAGATAGGGGGGGAGAATGGTAATTTTTTTGACCTTTTTCAAAATATTTTAAAAAGATCTACCAAAATTTCAAAAACTATTTTGAAATCTACAAACGAGTACCTTTCATTTGATACCACTTTCGACTTTGTACGTCCCATTTAAAATTTTGATTTTTCATTTATTTTCATTTATTTTTCTTTAAATTTGTGCGGGCGCACAAAATGTATTATTATTTCAAATTTTAAGTCAATAGCTGCAGTAGTTTCTGAGATATTAAGGATTCAAAACACAAAACAGACCCAAAGCGATCCCATAAGGGTTTTGCAACCGATGGGAAAACCCTAAAAACATTTTTGAAATTGTATTTTTCATGTTTTGTGATTTTTTTGCTAGGAGTCCTAAATAAATAAAGAATAAATAAATAATATTCAATAACTGAAAATATGGTCGTACAGCGACAAAGTCGCTTTAGATTTTGTATTAAATAAGAAAAGTGTGGCTGATATCTGTAATAGAAGATGAACAGCGCCAATTGACGCAACTTCTTTATTAATTTAATCAGGAAAAGCTAAAGGCTACAAAATGCATATTTAAATAAAACTAGGTTAGGTATATATATAGATAATGCAGCCCACGAGGCAATTCACAAATTGCTATAGAAGAATAGTAAGCAAAAATTCCTCTAAAGTTTACAAACATACAAAGCAAACGTTGACATAATTGTATTATTGCGTACCTATATGAAAATAATTAACTAAGTAGAAAGTTAATAGTTAAAATACAATGAATTAAAACAAAATCTGAAATGCTACACTATAATTTTTCGAGGATAGGGAGGGTTTTAAATGGATCGAATAGTACATATTTTCATTGGTTTTCAACGTTATTAATTTTATTATAACAAATAAATAACAAAATATAGGATTCCGTTATATTGCTTGTCCTTGTACTATCCCGCGGGAACCTGATACCCGGATAAAAAGTATCCCATGCCCTTTCTTCCAGTCTAGACAACGTCTTGCCAAATATCCTCAAAATCGGTTCAGTAGTTCATACGTGAAAGACGGAAAGACAGTTACTTTCGCATATAAAATATTAGTAATGATTTCAGGTCATACTTCAGTTCAGATGGGATATCGTACAATATGATCCGGGTGCCGATAGGAGGCTGTGACTTCTCCACACATCCGTATGCCTACAACGAACTGCCTGTCAATGATACGAAGCTGACCAACTTTTCGCTTAGTTATGAGGACTATCAATATAAGGTACGCATAGGTATAACCTACGCATTCTATTCACTCTTTTAAGGCTCCGGGCACGGATGAATTTCCTAGGAACCTAGATAAATACTATTCTAATACAAATAATAGCGGATCATGGTGAAAATATGCTCAAACTACAAATCATTTAGGTATTACGTTTGTATGGGAAATTCCTCTGTGTCCGGAGCCTTAAGGATAGTTTTTTGTATACTGTAGTTGTTAGCAAGTAGCTGTCCAAGATACAATCTTAGAATGCATCGGAAGTGGTTATATTAAAGTTCCAGACATAACTTAATAATTAATATTATTACCTAATTAAATAAAACGTAAAGTGTAAGTGTAAATACTAGTTGTAATTGTTTTAATCTGTTTAGCACTATAATTTTTATCTACAAATATAAATAGTATAATATAAATTAAACGAATTGAATTGTTTCTGATATTTCGGTGTCTGTTGTGTCCAAACTATCTTTCCACGTCGACCGAATTTACATCAAATTTATCTATTTTGCGAAACATAGAAATAGAGAGCCAAAAATTTACTAAACTTGCTAATATATCAGCATTTTTTTATACATACAACAATAATTATTTAATTTGAGCAAACTCTTGCTCTATATTTTTACTTAGTAGCATTAAAGCCCCAAAGTAAACAAAGTTTGATAAATATATTCAGATATATTCAGAATATATTCTTAACAGAATATTAAAATTACTCACCTTATACATAATATTATATCCCCTAAATATCTATGCCGTCACCATAGGGCAGAGTGCTGGCAGCATTGTCACGTTGGATGCCAAATGGTAATGCTAATTCGTTGACTGAACTAAAAGCCAGCATTCCGATCCTTTCATAACTGATTACATTTATTTAAAAAAACCATGACCGACGTTGCAGTAGCACTGCGATGATTAACTGACGTTGTAGCTACCTAGTAGCATCTAATAAGTAAACAAATAATCGAAAAAAGAAGGCCAAATCTTTGCTTGATCAGGAACTTCATCGAAAACAATACAAGTACGTCAAGTGCGAGTGTAACTCGAGCGCCGAGGGTTTTGAACTTTTATCGTATAGATAGGTACGTATATTGATGACCTCTTGGCGTAGTGGGCCAAGGTCCGCTTACGACGCTGGAGGTTGCGGTTTGATTCCCGCCTCGGGACTAATATTTGTACGATCTGCAGATTATTGGTTCAAATAAGAAGACCAGATTTTTGCTTGATCTCATAACCTACAGATCCCGTTCATCAAGGCCGCCATGGAGTTGTCTAAGGAGCCGATCTACGTGCTGGCAGCGACCTGGTCGCCACCCCCCTGGATGAAGAGCAACAACGCCTTCGCGGGAAACAGTCGGCTGAAGCCTCAATATTATCAGACCTACGCTGATTATCACTACAAGTACGTTTGTTGTGAGAATCGCGAAATGGAAGCGTTTTGATTTGCGAAAAAAAATAATTTCTGAACCCATATTACTTGTTTTATATACCGACTAGCGGTCCGCCCTTCGAAAATTTAGGATTCGAATGGTAAAATAGTTTTTCAAATCGGTCCATTAGTTTCGGAGCCTATTCAATTCAAACAAACAAACAATCAAATCTTTCCTCTTTATAATATTAGTATATATATCATGACATAATTCGCATAATGGGTTTAAAAATGAAAATTTTCAAAGTTTCAAACATTTTCATGACTTCAATTATAAGTACATCCCAGATACAATAATACATAAGGTATATTTCTTCAAAAGTCACGAGCATTTTTAGCGGTAGGGGTAGGAACCATCGGGAACTTTTTATTCCCGATTGCTCCAGTCTTAGTAGTAACAGTCGGGATTTTTCCCGATTGTTTCTACCCCTGCGTTCCTACAAGGCGTAACTATTTATAACGGAAAAAAACAGGGAAACACTGCCACCGAATATTTACCAGAACCTAACCTTGTATAGTTGTATAAAACCACTTCCGTTGTTTATTTTCATATTCGATAATTGTTTGCTTGATCCAGGTTCATTGAGAGATATGCAGCTGAAGATATACCAATCTGGGGCATCAGCACGACCAATGAACCGACAGACGCCCTGCTGGGATTATCCTCATTCAGCACCCTAGGATGGACAGCTGCAACTATGGTAGGCTACTATGACATTAGGTTTAACTGGGTTTAACTGGTAGGCAGGCACGTAGTTTGAAGATTATGGGCTATTTTAGGCCCTCTCCTGTTTTTAATCTACATTAATAATATGCACCAGATAGGCTTAGATGGTGATATAACGTTGTATGCGGACGATACGTGCTTGTTCTACTTTGGTGCTTCAATACATACCATACTTTCACATGCTCAAAAAGATCTTAATAGCCTCTTCTCCTGGTTTCAACACAATCTTCTTACAATTAACATTACTAAAACATGCTATATTATTTTTAAAGCCAAAAACAAACCAATACCTAATTATGACCCCCCCAAAATTAACAATGTTGAATTACAGCAAAAGAATAGCGAAAAGTATTTAGGGTTACACATGGATAGCTGTTTGGCATGGAATACACACATCACACACATTAAATCCAAACTTTCATCACTTACTGGTTCAATAAAAAATGTCATGCACTGTGTTCCTCGTCAGATACGCTATACCATCTATAACTCCCTTGTAAAACCGCATCTGCTATATTTGATTGAGCTGTGGGGAGCTGCTGTTAAATCAAAACTAGCTAAACTTCAAATATCACAAAATAAACTGGTCAAATTACTTTTTAATTATCCTTACTTAACTCCTACCGAAATAGTCTACAAAGAAACAAAAATAATGAACATTAAACAATTATACAAATATACAACATGCATCCTAGTCCGTAAAATATTAAACAATAACATTCATACAAATTTATCTTACACTAAAGTAAAAGAAATAAGAAAACGTAGTTCACGTCGTGCCAGCTTTATCGTTTTACCGAAAACTCGAACAAGATATGGAAAAAAAACTATACTATGTGAAGGCGCACAGCTTTACAATAATTTACCCTCTCAAATCAAAAGTGTAAGCTCATTTAATGTGTTCAAATTAAAATTAGCTCAGCACATTATAAATGATGATTCACTTCTTATCAAGTGAACACACTAAATGAGTTATTTATTTATTGAACGACCACAACCTATGTATCTATCTATACTTAACTTAAGAATCCTGTTCTCATGTAAGTGACATAATTTGTCTTTTTGAGAATAAATGAATATAAAACCATTATGACCCAAATACTTGTTGTGCAATGAAGTATATTTGAGTATCTCGTATAATCTCTTAAATATTGATGACCTCTGTGGTTCGGTGGGCGATGGTCCGCCAGCGACGCAGGAGGTAGTGGGTATTTAACAAAAATAGATTTTTTCGTGCGGATCCCTAATTTTATTGAAAATATTCTAAAGTTCATCAGGGAAAATTTAGGATTCTAATAAAAAAAGAAAGAATTTTTCAAATCGGTCCAGCTGTTTCGGAGCCTATTAAATACAAACAAACAAATAATCAAATCTTTCCTCTTTATAATCTATGTATGTATAGACGAACTTTTGATTACATTACATCTCAAAATAATATTCAAAGGTGACATTATTTATCTATTTTGCTAACTCTGTATTTCATTTCCGCTCACGATAGCAGTGTCTATAAAATTCTTTCTATGCTTAAAAAATATGTGCTTACGGATGAATTATTAAAATAAAAACTGCTTCTTCATAACTTATCCATGTTTCTTTACCTCTATATTAATTGTACTTAAAATTAAACTCTGTTGCATGTTATTTTATTTTTATGTATTAACCTAAATATACATATATCATATTATTTATAGCGTGATCTACATTAAGAATATCTTTAACTAACTTTAATATTATTTAAGATAATCATACGAATTTTATAATAATAATAATAATAGAACTGGCGGAAACCTATGGTGATGAGTGTTCAGGACAGGAAAGCAATATGGGAGAGCAAAGAATTGCATGGGAGATTTTATAAGGTCCTCACAGGACCTGATGTAGATCTCCTAAGTTCGGTAAACTGGCTACGCTTCGGTGACCTTTTTGGGGAAACTGAAACGGAAACTGGTTTTGTCTTTGCAATTATGGATGAGGTAGTAAAGACCAACAACTACCGAAAGTATATCATAAAAGATGGCATCATCGATATTTGTCGAGCGTGTCATCTTCCTGGGGAGACCCTACGTCATATACTTTCAGGTTGTTCGCATCTTGCTAATTCTCAATACTTGCATAGACACAACCAAGTAGCCAAAAACCAAAATTATACACCAGCAACTTGCTCTCCGATACGGCCTTACTGGTCCGGAAGTCTCGTACTATAAGTATATACCTGCGCCAGTTCTCGAAAATAGCCGTGCCACGCTCTATTGGGACCGATCTATCATTACTGACAGGACTATTCTCGCGAATAAGCCTGATATTGTATTGATAGATCGGTTAGAACGGAAGGCGGTGCTCGCTGATGTTACCATACCACATGATGGTAACCTTGTTAAAGCTGAGAAAGATAAACTTACCAAATATCTTGACTTAGCTAATGAGGTTGTCGGCATGTGGGATGTTGATTCAGCGACCATCGATCGTCCCGATAGTCGTTTCAGTTAATGGTGTAATAGCGAAGAGTCTCGACCAATATCTCAAGAGACTCTCGTTAGGAAGTTGGATCAAGGGTCAGATCGAGATAAATAATTAAATGAAGTGAAATAATAATAGTAGTTATTATTTATTATTATTACCCCGCCTTCCAAATTAACTCTCATAAAGGGCCTCTGTGCTGTTGGCTATAGCCAACAGCACAGAGGCCCTGTGCTGTTGGCTATAGGACCCCCAACCTATAGGTTGGGGGTCCTATAGCCAACAACACAGAGACCTTTGCTTTCCAAAAGACCACTATATGGACCACTATATGTGCCATGATCAGGGAAATAGAATAATAGATAGAATATAATATTTTATTTGCAACTCATACAAAAACATGCATAAGAAAGAAAAAGGGAAAAATATAGACCCAACAGACTTATTTTTGCAATGAGTCACAAAACGGTCTCTATCTCAGCAAGAGCCTGTACTCGTTAAAGCCAATGCTGGTCATCCGACAGAGCTGTTCCGTGACGTCACGACAAAAACGTTTGACATAGGGTAAATAAAATATAATACATAGGATAAGAATAATAATGTAATGTAGTCGTTTGTTATTATTATCATAAAAAAACTAAATAATTTTGTTTCTTTTCTTAGGGTGATTGGATCGTGAACAACTTGGGCCCTACAATTCGCAACTCTACTTTCAAAGATACCAAAATTTTGGCAGTTGACGATCAACGAATATTTCTCTATTATTGGTGGAATATGGTAAGAACTTGTACATAAATAATGCTGGAAAATACACATCTTATCATATAGCCCCAAGCTAAGCCGAGCTTGTATTATGGATACTAGATTATTGATATACTTATTACAATATTATATACCTCTAGATATTTTTTACTATACGAACAGAATGCCCTTGACGAAAATTTTCGGATCGTACATAATATTTCTCCCGAGGCGAGAATCGAACCCGCAATTGACTGCCTCGCAAACGGACCTTCGCCTACCGCGCCACAGAGGTCGATAAACATATAACAAACGTCGGGGATTAGCGAAAGCAAAAACCCTCCTCATTCATACATACGCCTTTTACGTAAAACAGATGCTAAGCAGTGTTATCCACACTAAATTATACCTTTAAAAGAGGACAGAAAGACAAATAACAGACAATAAAAAATAATTTTTCAATTATCAATTTTTGTTCATGCTAAATTAGTGCACGTCATTCTCTTATATTTTTTCCAAACCGACTTACAATCAACAATCCACGAAATGTATATTAACTGTAACCTTACTTAAAACATGTCTTTGGCAAATAAAAAACTTTATCTTTCTTTATATTAAAATTTAATACAGATGGTCAGATACCAGCCAAAGGTCCTGAACTACATAGACGGCGTCGGCATTCACTACTACACGGATATGATCACCCCCGCTGCGCTGCAGGTTGAAGCTATGCGACCTTACCCGGACAAGTTCTTACTTAATACTGAAGCCTGTGAAGGTACCGCTACTCTAGCATAGGAAGATAGGCCATACATAAAAGAATATTGATTAGACAATAGATAACTGCATTCACTACTACACGGATATGATCACTCCCGCTGCGCTACAGGTGGAAGCTATGCGACCTTACCCGGACAAGTTCTTACTCAACACTGAGGCCTGTGAAGGTACCGCTACTCTAGCATAGGAAGATAGGCCATAGATAAAAGAATATTAACTAGACAATAATAGATAATAGAATATTGCATTCACTACTACACGGATATGATCACTCCCGCTGCGCTGCAGGTGGAAGCTATGCGACCTTACCCGGACAAGTTCTTACTTAACACTGAAGCCTGTGAAGGTACCGCTACTCTAGCATAGGAAGATAGGCCATACATAAAAGAATATTGATTAGACAATAGATAATAGAATCATGCATTCACTATTACACGGATATGATCACTCCCGCTGCGCTACAGGTGGAAGCTATGCGACCTTACCCGGACAAGTTCTTACTCAACACTGAGGCCTGTGAAGGTACCGCTACTCTAGCATAGGAAGATAGGCCATACATAAAAGGATATTGATTAGACAATAGATAACTGCATTCACTACTACACGGATATGATCACTCCCGTTGCGCTACAGGTGGAAGCTATGCGACCTTACCCGGACAAGTTCTTACTTAACACTGAAGCCTGTGAAGGTACCGCTACTCTAGCATAGGAAGATGCCATACATAAAAGAATATTGATTAGACAATAGATAATAGAATATTGCATTCACTACTACACGGATATGATCACTCCCGCCGCTCTGCAGGTTGAAGCTATGCGACCTTACCCGGACAAGTTCTTACTTAACACTGAAGCCTGTGAAGGTACCGCTACTTTCAGCACAGGGAGATAGGCCATAGATAAAAGAATATTAATTAGACAATAGAATATTAGACAATAGACCCAACATAATCCACTGAAGCGCATAGATGCCAATGCGGCCGCGTCTGTCGTTCCTGTTTCGCCTTTCCTTCTTGTTCCTGCCTTAGAAGTCATCTACGTAAGTGCCAAAAATCTAATACTCCATGTACGATACTTTGTCGATGTAAAGAGCATTGGCAATAGCATAGACAATAGGTACAATGTTAAAGAATATTTATCGGGTATTTATAGCGTAACTTTTGCTTTATTTTCCTATATTTTAGAAAATAAAACAAAGGTGCGCGTTAAGTACCCGATAACATTCTTGAATACTTCAACAAATCGTGAAAGTTTTAGTACTATGGATTATTTTGATGATTAATTTTGAGGTGACATCTGTGGATTCAGATGATACTATCTTATTTATTGCAAACGAAATCCCGGTATTTTATACTCCGTGTAGCTTTTTCTGTTTGTAACTAAATATTTATTGTGTTTCAGGTAGTGTCCCTGTGTTAGAGAAGCATGTATTGCCCGGATCTTGGGATAGGGCCCATAGATACATCTCAGATATTATAACGGTAAGTACCAACATTAGCATATCTATAAAAATTCTTTCACCATAATGTTCACCATTAGTATTATTCCTGAGGATCATTTTTATTAGCTAAGAATATTTTCTAAAATATTGGGATCAGTATGACAATTTATGTAATGTATAATTAGCGGCAGTCTATGTCTATAATATTGTTTATAAAGCAACTTACACGATAAAAACATTGCAAAAACTAGTGTAACTGTACTTAAACTTAAGCAACTAAAGATTAAATATTATATATACATTATTATATACAGAATCTAAAAAAAATCAAAGTAGAAAAATAACAACCAAAAATTCGATCAATAGGCATGATGACAGTAACTAAATATCACTAAAATTATTTATTTCTTTATTAAAACTTGGGTCATGGAATACAAATCACGCATTAATTTTTTTATTAGGAGTGAGATTGATATTTATTTTAATAAAATAAAACTACGAAATATGTACAGTCACCAGCATAAATATATGACTATGGGCAGCGCTGCAAAAATATCTGATCATCAATTGAACGTATAATTATGTGATGATACGTAGGATGTAAAAATATGTGATGATTTACACCCGGCAAAATAATCGTTTGCTTTGTAACAGCATAAGTTTCGGATCACGTAAAGACTGCATTAATATCTGATACAGTAAGAAATATCTCAACAATTGCAAGGATGAACTTTAAATGCCTAAGCATAGAGCCGTGATTGGAACGAAACAGTATGACGCTTCTTAAAAAGAGCATCAATCTGTCATTGGATATCGCCTCACGTCTCACGTTTTAAGTCATTATTTTAGTATTTTAGTTGTCGGTGGCCAGTGTTATGTTATGATTATCTGCCTGCGTAGTAAACTGATGATATCAAGTGCGTCAAATAATGTAAATTTTAACAGTGTGTGATAAAACATGAGGATATAAATCCAATCTTTCTCATTTTTTTTTACTTAACTAAAAAACAACATAAATTCTTGTAAACCTTATATTCTATGCAGTATTGACACTAAGCTACGTTTTCAAAAATCCTCTATTATAAATCAAACTATGGTTACATATTTAATTATATTACAATAATAAAAGCCACGAACAAATGAAAAAATAATATATACCCCTTCGTGTATGACAGTTGACATATAATAATAATAATAAATAATGCTGGACAATCCACACAGCATCATCTAGCCCCAAGCTAAGCAGAGCTTGTGTTGGTTCTGGTCGTTTTCTTTGAATAATAAAAAATATATTATATCTATTTAATAATATTGTATTATGTATATCAGTCATCTAGTACCCATAACACACGCTCTGATGCTGTGTGGATTGTCAGCATTATTTATTTATTTATTTATGTTTCACAGTTTTCTTAAGGATCCTTAACTTTTTTTGCAGCATTGAGGTTTCACATTGACTCGACACTCCATATTGACGCATGCATGACTGACTCTGGCCGTAGAGAAAAAGCAAGCTGCGGAGCCATAATAAAAGAAGAAGTTGAATATATACTTCGCACGGAATAATTATTGAATTTTTCATGTGGATCCCTAACTATTTTGAAAATATTCTATAGACTATGTTCATAACGGAAAATTTAGGATTCTAATGGTGAAAGAATTTTTCAAATTTTGTTTACTAGTTCCTATTCAATTCAAACAAACAAACAATCAAATCTTCTTTATAATAATAAATTCTTGTATTCATATTTATATTAGTAAAACGAAATCTGCTAAAACCATGTCATAAAACGTCAGACAGCAATCCAATGACAGATTGATGCTCTTTTCAGAAGCGTCATACTATTTCGTTCAAATCACGGCTCTATGCTTAGGCATTTAAAGTTCATCCTTGCAGATTGTTGAGATATTTCTTACTGTTAATTGTACTTATCAGATATTAATGCAGTCTTTACGTGATCCGATATTTATGCTGTTACAAAGCAAACAATTATTTTGCCGGGTGTAAATCATCACATATTTTTACATCCTACGTATCGTCACATAATTATACGTTCAATTGATGATCAGATATTTTTGCGGTGCTGCCCATAGTCATATATTTATGCTGGTGACTGTACGGCAATCCGCCATGATAGGCAGAACACCAATCGGAGCGAATAACGTCATCTCTGAGTTGACTATCCAAACAAGGATCTTGTTTTGTTAGCAGCACTGGTTATCTGTAGTATTATTTACGATTCAACTTTGTTTTCACCGAGTTAGGTCTAGTGGTTTTATTAAATCGAAAGTGAAATAACGCGAGTCACAAAAGTCGACTTGTTGATGCTGGGCGAGTTTTTAACCCTAGGGTAGGCGCGCTTTTGAATGGAACGTTAGTGGGCGCGTGGGGAGCATTTTGCCGCCCATGTTTAACTATTTTGAAAACATGCAGTTAAAAATGAACTATTTTTTTCTTATAGGGGTTTAAAATAAAACATTAGCTGTTAGAAAAATAAAGATTTATTTAATATAGATAACTAAATATGAGGCACTTTGGATTTCAATCATCTTTGGAAAATAATCTTGGTTTTTAGGAACAAGTATGTCTTAATCTAGAAAAATTAAAAAAAAAACATAAAATAGAATTAAATTATATGCCATCGTCTTCGCTGGCATATTTTTCAGCAAATCAGCCTTGGCACAGGTGCACACAGTGGTCATTGCACAGCAACTTTTGGCATTATATGACACCCTTTTTTGGTCCTCCTATTTTTCTTAGATGGACATATTGCGCATCTTCCTTGCCTTTTTGAATATGAGGGTTGGTCTTCTGGTGTTACAAAGCGAGCTATTTGGTTTCTCAATGGTAAATTCAATGTATCGAGGCTCAATCGATGGTTGATTCGATCAACCATGAAACTATTTGGGCGTCTTGTCTATCCATAATGTATGTTGAGCACGGAGAAAACCTAAAAATAATAATAAGTAGACATCAATCTATTTTTATGAATACTAGGTACTTTCAGTAGTAGATACCTTCCGCAAGTAAAAGTAGGTAAGAATGAACTCACCAGTACATGTGTATCTACCACGGACCTGCTGGGTTGTCCCAGTGGGCGGAGAGGTGATACTCCGACGTGGCGCGTCCCCAGGTTGCGGATAGGGGATACTGGCTTGCCGATAGCTTTCTTAGGGAAGTTATCGGCAGGCCAGCGCGGACAGAACACCATGGTGGGTTTAAGGGATAAACATCTTCACGCGTCTCTCTGACTTATCAGAAAGAGCAGTGAATGATGTTCGGCAGAGGTGGGAAAAAAAAAAAAAAGAAAAGAGCAGGAGGCAGGCTAATTATAGACGCCAATGACGGTACCAAATCCCAAAATAATGGTCTTGGCGCCCGCCGAGGGGAGTATTGCGTGCGTGAATCCGAACTTGCGTTCTGCTCACGGTCGCTCTGTACACTTGCACTTCTGTAGGTGTCCGGAGCGATGATGGGCGTGATCGCTGGTCCGGGTTCACGCTCGGAGTATGGTCGGTGGGAAACCGGCCGCTAGGGCGCCACTCCAAGGACCTAACCTTGTTAAAAAATTGGAATAATAAAAATGGAAAAGGACAATTGTGAAACGACTACCCAGGGAGGTTCCGACGGCGCTGCCGTTGGGGAATCCTCCCGTGCTTCGGCACGCAGTCCCCAATCGTATTCTGGGGGGGACGTCAATTGCCACGGGAGCACAAGCTCCGTTGTTAGTGATAGGAGAAGAAAAACAAATAGTTTGAGGACAGGGGAGAGCGGTTCGCGTCAGAGTCTGATGGACTTAATGCTGTCAGATTCTGACACGAGTCAAAACTCAGCTTCTGTTCCGACCCGTAAGCGGGTTTATAGTGGCTCAGACAGTATCTCAAGGAAGATATCAAGTGCTCATCGAGGTCGCGGTGGACGAAAATCGGCATTAGGGACTCAACCTAGCACTTGTACTGAGCACACTGCTAAAGATTATGAGAATAACGGTATGGAGACCTACCGTTTAATTCTGGACGATGATGTCGCTCAAGCGGAAAAAAGAAAGTCGGGGAGGAAAACATACTCCCGCTTATGTGGCGATGATTATAGCGCGGAAGACTTGTGGAGACGTGCCTTGGATGAGGTCGAAGTAATCCAAGAGCAGTCTCGCAAGTCAAAGAACTTGAACGGCCAGGTGAAAGGTGTTATCAACCAATCACTGGTAACGATGCGAGATGTCATCGAAAGCTTGAAAATGCGAACTGTCGATGAAGAGACCAGGCGTCTCAGGGCAGATAACGAGCGGCTCAGTCGAGAGCTGGCTAACCTACGTTCAGATCTATGTGCCCTTCGAAGGGACTATGAGGAACGTAACATGCGTGCTAAAGCCGTACCAACTCCACCTGAAGCTCCTCTATCACCGTCGGAAGTAAACGTGGAAGAAATAATACGCCGAGTCACTATCTCCATCGGAGATATGGTCAATGCTCGCATAGCTAACCTCGAGGATCGCTTATTGCCTGAAAAAACGCTGCGCCCACCACTAGCAGTGGACGCAAGGAAGAAATCATCCACCGCTGTAACACATTCGGCCGGCCTTAATCCAAAGTTCACAAACCCAATTGTGAAGTCAAAAGCGGTGGCTCGCAAAGCAGCGGGTCCATCAGCAAATGAAGCACTTGCTGTTGCAAGTCATGGCGGAACACGAGTTGTCGAAGATGAAGGATGGGCAACTGTGACTAAGAAGGGCCGCAAGAAGAAGCCAGATGCTTCTGCTATTCTTTCTGCGGTTGATGCTCAGCCCAAGAAAGCGACAACGGCTTCTCACAAAAAGCGTAAAAAGATTACGCTTCCGCGTTCAGCGGCAGTGGTAATAACCCTTACACAAGAGGCTGTGGAGAAGGGTATTACCTACACGGAGGTCCTTACTAAAGCTAAGACCTCTATTAACTTAGCCGAGTTGGGTATTGACGGTGTCCGGTCTAGGGTGACCGCTACTGGAGCCAGAATGTTAGAACTCCCAGGAACTGATAGTGGTACGAAAGCGGACCTTCTAGCGGAGAGACTACAGTCAACTCTTCATGAAGTTGCTCGAATTGGTCGCCCCGTAAATTGTGTGGATTTACGAATCCATGGCCTGGATGATTCCATAAATAAGGAAGATGTTGTGGCGGCAATCGCATCGCAAGCGGGTTGTCGTAGTGACAACATTAAAGTCGGGGATATAAGGTCTAGGCCTGGAGCTACAGGTGTAGCTTACGTGCGATGCCCAGCCACAGCGGCCAAAGCGGTGACCGAGAAAGGCCGACTTTTAGTCGGGTGGAGCTCTGCACGGGTTTCTAGCCTTAAATCACGCCCTATGCGCTGCTACCGATGCATGGGTATTGGCCATACTCGTCAGCTATGTCCCTCAGAAAAAGATCGCGGTACACTATGCTTCCGATGCGGGAAAGAAGATCATATGGCCGCGTCTTGTAAGGCAATAGAGCCTCATTGCGCCGTATGTTCCGACCTACAGCGGCCTGCTCGCCACAGGATGGGAAGCACGCAATGCAATCCTCCTGCTGTCAGGGGTATATCCATTCCAACACTTCAATCCTCCCCCGCTGTAGAGTCTGCGGAGGAGGTTGTAATGTCAGACTAGTATGTCTAGGTCCCAATACAACCTTCTTCAGACGAACTTAAACCACTGCGCTGCTGCGCAAAGCTTATTTGCACAAGTAATGACAGAGTGGTCTATTAACGTTGCTGTAGCTGCCGAGCCATACACTGTACCCGACAGTCCTAATTGGGTCGGTGATACTGACGGATTAGTGGCTATTTATGCGCCTACATCGTCTTGTCCACTTTCGGCTCGGGAGAGAGGGCCAGGCTATGTCGCTGTGGCGTGGGGAGAACTGACACTCATTGGGACGTACTTCTCCCCGAACAAAAGTCTGTCGGATCTTGAAACCTATCTGCGAGTGCTAAGCGGTCTAGTTGGGAGAATGTCTCCATCGCAAGTCATTGTGATGGGGGACCTTAATGCAAAGGCAGTGGCCTGGGGATGCCCCTCTACCACTAACCGAGGAGCAGCTGTAGCGAATTGGGCTGCAGCTGCAGGTCTTGTTCTCCTAAATCGAGGTTCAGTGAGCACATGTGTGAGATGGCAGGGAGAATCGATAGTCGATGTTACCTTTGCTACCCCTGCTATCGCAGCACGCACCCGTAACTGGCGGGTACTTGAGAACGAGGAGACCTTATCAGACCACCGGTACATCAGGTTCGAAATCTGTTCCTCCTCTGGTCATCAGGATGTACCAGCCATACGCTCAAATGCTTTTCCACGGTGGTCCATGAAACGCCTTAATAAAGAGCAGGCTGAGGAAGCAGCCATTGTGCAGAGCTGGTGCCCAGTTCCAACGTCGCTTCATGGAGTAGATATGCTGGCAGAGCATCTGCGCAAAACTCTTACAGCAGTGTGTGACGCAGCTATGCCACGGGTACAGAAGCTTCCAGAGAGAAAACAAGTGTACTGGTGGTCGGACGAAATAGGTTCTCTCCGATCCACCTGCAATACCTCACGCCGAGCATACACGCGATGTCGCAGAAGGCGCCATTCTGAGGATGAGGTGATGCAACTCTACGAGAGTTACCGTCATGCCAAAAAGACCCTAGAGACAGCTATCTTCAGAGCTAAAAAAGAAAGCTGGCTTGAATTTCTGGAGGAACTCGATAGAGACCCGTGGGGGCGCCCGTATCGTACTGTAAGAAAAAAACTGAGCAACCGGGCACCTCCGACCGAATCGTTTGAGCCCCAACTACTTGATCACGTAGTAACGGGCCTATTTCCTGAGTGTCCACCACACGAACCTCCCATTATGGCAATATCAGTGCCTATGGAACCCTCCGACATGGAAATCCCCTCAATTACCGAGGGGGAGTTTGGTAGAGCAATAATACATCTACGGGCTAAAAAGACTGCCCCAGGTCCTGACGGTGTACCAGGCCGTGTTTTGGCACGTGCTCTTAAACATCTAGGGGATCGAGCTAAGGAGCTATTCAACTCCTGCCTTGAAGCGGGCCAGTTTCCCAAAGTGTGGAAGGACGGTCGCCTTTGCCTGCTTCGGAAAGAGGGACGTCCTCTAGATTCACCATCCGGTTACAGACCAATCATTTTACTCGATGAGATGGGTAAACTTCTCGAGCGCGTAGTGGCTGCCCGTATAGTTGAGCATTTGGTGATAGAAGGTCCAAATTTATCAGAGGAACAGTATGGCTTTAGAGCCGGGCGGTCAACCATAGATGCTCTACTGCGACTTAAGCACATCACAGAGGAAGCTATTGCACAAGGAGAACGCGCGTTAGCAGTATCATTAGATATCGCTAATGCCTTCAACAGTCTTCCCTATGCATGCATTGATGAAGCACTGCGTTTTCACGCAGTACCACTTTACCTCCGACGGTTTGTAGAGCACTACCTAAGGGAGCGGGACGTTCTCTACATTGATAAGCATGGTAGAGTCTGTGCCAGGCGCATGACTACCGGTGTTCCACAGGGGTCAGTGATGGGACCATTACTCTGGAACATAGGTTACGATTGGGTTCTTCGCGGTTCCCTGCTTCCCCGGACACACGTTATCTGCTACGCTGATGATACTCTGTTCATCGCCCGGGGACGCAGTTACGAAGAAGTCGCTCACTTGGCTTCAGTGGGATCAACCCTCTTGGTTGGTCGCATACAACTCTTGGGGTTAAAGGTGGCCTTAGAGAAAACGGAGGCTCTCCTATTTTATGGTAAAGGTGGTAAGCCACCAGCTGGTGCCTATATAATAGTAAACGACGTACGAATCATGCTAACAACTCGCATGAGATATCTGGGACTTACGCTGGACAGAGCCTGGAAATTTACAGAGCACTTCCAGAAGCTGACCCCCAAGATTCAAAGTGCAGCAGGATCTCTCGCTCGCCTCTTACCCAATCTTGGTGGACCCAGAACATCCTGCCGCCGTCTTTTCACAGGGGTTATCCGCTCCATGGCCCTGTATGGAGCACCAGTGTGGGCGGACGCTCTGATTGCCAAAAACAGGGCTCTCCTGCGAAAACCGCAGAGATTAATGGCAATCAGGACGATACGCGGCTACCGCACTGTGTCATACGGAGCAGCTTGTGTACTCGCGGGATCTTTGCCATGGGATCTAGAAGGAAGGGTTCTTGCAAAGCTACATGAGTATAAAAAGGAGGAACAGGCGCAAGGGCACCGACTGGCTCCCCAGGAAATACAGTTTGCGCGGGAACAAGCGAGGGAAGCTGCTATCCAGGAGTGGGCCGAAGAACTGGAAATCGCACGCTATGGCCGGTGGACTATCGACGCCTTACGTCCTGTCCTGGAAGAGTGGCTGCATCGAGAACATGGTGCTCTCACGTTTCGATTGGTGCAAGTCCTGACTGGACATGGTTGTTTTGGGCAATATCTGCACCGCGTTGCAAAAAGAGAGGCAACTCCTGCCTGTCATCACTGTAGCGCCCTCGAGGATACAGCACAACATACCCTGGAGGAGTGTAGCGCTTGGTCGATGCAGCGTCAAGAGCTGAAAAATGTAGTTGGTCAGGACCTCTCGCTGCCGTGCTTGGTGAAAGCCATGCTTGACAGCGAGAGGGCCTGGGAAGCCATGGTCACCTTCTGCGAGAACGTGATCTCTAAAAAAGAAGCAGCTGAGCGTATCAGGGAGGAAAACCCTCAAGCTGAGCCGCTCCGCCAACGGAGGACCGGAAGGAGGCGACGACAATTCCATCGCCTTCTTCCGCTCGATGGAGACCAGCTGGGCAATGGTACGAGGAGAACCACCCCAGCATTGCACAGGTCTCCGACGGAGAGGGACGCCCAAAATACTCCGGGACATGCCTCGCCCTTTCAAGGGACTACAATAGGGATCCGTCCAAGACGGATGATCACCGACAGGGTAGCGGTCGAATCCAACCGGGAACCCGCAACCCTGTCAAGTGCCAGTGCGTCGTCCAACGAATCGTCTGGCGACGAGTGGTTTGACGACGCTCTGGCACTAAGGTGAGAGAGGAAATATCGATGGGTTTTTAGTTGGTATGTCACTAACTGCTAACATTCCGTTAGTAGCCCAGTGGAGAGTCCAACATACCCCTCTAGCTCTCCTCATGCTAGAGGGAATGCGCAAACAGCATTTTCCCATCGTAAAAAAAAAAAAAAAAAAAGTACATGTGTATCTACGTAGATATCGTACCTACTTTTACTTGCGGACGATGTCGCAAGTATGCTTTGAATAACTAGCTATGTAGGTACACAGCTAAGTAAAATTCAGGCAAAAGTTATGATAATCATACAGAGCGAGTCTATATAATATAACAGTCAGTCATCAGTATGATAAAACTGTAACAAAATGAAAATAAAAACTAAACAAATTCTAGTTGTAGTAATAAGCACAGTCAATAATTTTACTTACGTGAGTAGGCGCGCCGCCGCGCCGTGACAAATTTGCCGCCGCGCGATACCCGGTGGCAACAACCCTCTCTTCCTGCGGCTGCCCGGGCACTGATTGGGTTCAAACTTACGACACAGGTAGATGAAGAGATGGGGGCTACTGGACAGCTTGATCTTATTGAAAAAATTGTTAGTTTTTTCCTACTAAACGTTAATTTCTGCAGAAAAAATGTTATTCATTGTAAATAATATGTATTTTCGAATATAATAGAACAGTTTTTCAAAATCTGTCATCATGCCTATTACCTACATATCGTAATGATGCAGGTCCTATCTGCAAAGTGCATATTGATCGATAGACGAATAATGTAAATCGGGCTCAAAACTCAAAGTAGACGTTCTGGTGTTTTTTGTACGTAAATTTAGATATTCTAAACATAAGGGCAAACTGATAATACTGAATCTATTGCACATCGCTTTTACTTAGAATTTCATAGTATAGTTAGAATTTCAAACACTACATAATAATATTGGGCTCTTGAGCGCGTTGATGTCTTTTCTATGTTAATTCGGGGTTTCTCTACAAAAAACATTTTAAAACAAACCTCAATTCAGAGTTCATCTATAAAAATATTTTAAGACTTACGATTTGGACACAATATGATTCACAATTATTAATATGATTAGACGCAATAAAGGTATTATAAGTTCTTTACAAAAGATATGAACGCGCTACAATATTTTTTGGCACCTAAGCACTGTCGTGTAGTATCAAAACCGGCAATCAGTAGTTGGGGTAAATTTTGACAATTCAATAAAAACGTTCTTTAAGTCTATTTTAAAAAATATTTTACAATAAGATAGTTGGTTAATAGTTGCACTAAAATTAACAACCCAGGATGTGTTTTTTTAGATAAATAAAGTCAGAATTCAGATACTAAGTTTACAGAATGCCGGTTTTTATAATAAAAATGCCATATTTGTTACCGAACATTATGCACATTGCCATGTTTGATCCCAACCCAAATTCTAAGCGCAAATTGTACATACATACTACCTGACTGTACTTAACAGCTACAATAATTTGATGGTGTCCAAATCTACAGTAATAAATTATTAAAATAAAAGTGTTAACTGGGACACTGTGTCCCAATAAATTTTGTCCGAATCGACAGCAAGTCCTAATACTATGTATACACCGCATTTCGATGCACGAGTCGGTCCACAACGTGCAAATTTATACCTATTACTAATTTATACCTTTCTTCTAGAATTTAAAGCACAACTCCGTTGGCTGGATCGACTGGAACCTCTGCCTCAACAAGGAGGGCGGACCAAATTGGGACAAGAACTTCGTAGACTCCCCAATAATCGTGCATCCGGATCTTGATGAGTTCCACAAACAGCCAATGTTCTACGCCATGGGACACGTCGCAAAGTTCATACCCAGGGGGTCTGTCAGAATCGGTGGATGGAGTAGGAAGTCCATCTTCACTGGTTTTGAGAGCGTCGCTGTTCTTACACCGGCGGATATTGTTGTTGTGGTGCTGTATAATTCGTGAGTACCAATACCAACGATATTTTTTTTATAATTGGAAGTATTTTTTTATTTTGCTGGACATTTAAATAGCATTATCTAACCCCAAGCTAGAGCTTGTCTTATGGGTACTAGATAACTGATATATATAATAATATAAGAGTACATAGATAGATATTTATTATTATAAGCCGAATGACCAGAACAAATATTTGTAGATCGTAAAAATATTTGTCCCCAGGCGGGAATCGAACCCGCAACCCCTGCGTCGTCGGTGGATCTTCACCCAGCGCATCACAGATGTCGTCGTATTCATATAGACTTAATCAGACTAAACTTAATTTGTATCAACATATCTATAAAACGGGGTAAAACCTTTAAACAAAGAAAATACAACTAAAAATCCAATGAGAACTTGTATTTATATATTGTAATACACAAGGGCAAAAAGCCTTTATTAACAAAGAAAATTACAATTATCTAACTAAATAAAAATGTATTAAATTCTATTTATTTATTGTAATTGATGATTCTCATCAAGTTCTGCTTTTCAGAGGGTCTGCCAGGACGGTCAACATCAAATTGGGCAAGAAAGTGGCTGTGATCAACTGTCCTAAAGAATCAATCACGACCGTCGAATTGCCTTACGAACCTTAGTTTAATTTAACTACATAACTAGCGAATAAACAATCAAGTTTACTTAATTATTAAAAAACATATTAGTTTTGTCACCATTCTATTTTGTTTTTCCCAAACATTAATAATAAAGATACCTTACCTTACCTACCCTATAGTCTCTTAACCTCATAATCTTATGCAGGTCTATAGTAACTAAATAGATTGCGCTACCCACACAAAAAAACAGGAAAATATCGTAATTGATACCGAAAACCTACCTTAGATATCAAAAACAGCCAGATTTTCGAGAATCTCAGACAAGAAAAGATCAAGAAGATTTAACGAAAGAAAATATCATTCTGTTGATGAACAATCTGACTTCGACACCTTTTCTGAAATAATAAGGCATGTAAATTACTTATTATTTCTTGCGCTATTATTTCTGAAACAAAATGGCAATCGAAGACAAAGTTCCTTCCAAGAATTAATCTCATTAATAACAAAAACAACGTTTCAAACACAATAAACTAAAGAATAACCACTGTGCCTATCTCGTCTCAAAAAACAATTTACCGAGAACTATAGGAAACAGTGTTTCAAGCGATGCGATGCGTCACGACTCTTGTATGAGCATTAATAGAAAAATTGATCCTGCAGTTATAGCTCCTAATAAATATAGATGTTAGTATGTACTGTAGTGTACACAAAACTACATCAAGCCGCTATTTTAAAAAAAAGTTAAGATAGAGAATGATTTAGGGTAGTTCTGAGGTCCAGAAATGTGGGTAAGATAAAACCTTGCTCTGAACCAGTTTTTATTTCATATTATGTCACTGCGTTCGAACGTATGTACATGTACATGGATCTCTACTAAACTGAACAACAGCCACAATAGCCACCCTGTTTGGAAACGTCTCTTTTCAAACATGCCTAACCAAAACGTTCTCAAGCCATTATTGCATTATGAACTTTGGTTTATGTAGCACAGACACTCAATATCTGTTTGTATAACAGAATCATTTTGCGCAATTTGCGTGTATGACTCACTTACCGGTAACTCTGGTCTGCTTATACAGGCTTATATAGTATTGTCGTATGGCTTCTGCATGACTCATCTCAAACCTTAGACATAGTCAAACCTAGCAAGTAATCTGATTTGCTGGGTTCATTCTTCAATTTCTAGAAGTTCTAGAAGGGACTATAACTTCTAGAACTTTGATTCATTCATTTAATTTTTAAGAAAGGTCTTATTTGCCGCGTTAGATTTGGTAATGCTTATAGTTTAAATACAAAATCTTTAGACAAACTAAGATAAAATCTTATTACGGCTACCTAGACGGCAAGTTATCTGACCTAAACAATAAAATAGAGGGTAGGCAATACAAAAAATAATAGGAACATGAGGAACTTATTAGATAAGTTAAACAAGTACAAAAGCCGAGGATAAACAATCAAGGGAACAGGTTCCTTCATTGATCACTCTCTGCACTGCACAAAGCACCTCCAGAGTGGAGGTTTAGTTTACTATTAAAATATAGAAAAAAAATCTATACGCAAGTCCATGTAAATTTCTAGTCAGTCAAGCAGATAGCGAAATTCAATCGAATTGACAAAACTCGCTCTACATTACCAAAACTTCTCAGAAATACAACAACATCGCTCAAAAGGTCATCCTATCTGAGTGGAGCGTCTTACCTACCACGTATATTAAAGTCGTGCGAACGAATCCCTGTCCATAGTTGTTGCCCATCATAGCTCAAGCATCAGTCAGAGCCGGAATCTCGAGCAGAGCGCACGAATACGAGAAATAAATAAGATGAAGAGAGTTATCAGCGTGCTTGTTATACTGGGGGTCTGCGGCACCGCCCTCAGCCATACGTACCATTTGGGAGCGTGTCCGGTCGTCGAACCTATGCCAGGGTTTCAGATGAATCAGGTATGTGGTCTAGTTTTAACTGGGGGTCGAATCGGGATACGTATACTGTGAGCCAAGTCCATTTTTGTTTAGTGAAATAATTAGTCGAAGCAAAAACAACTTAATTTTTAGTATAAAAAAGTGCTAGTAAAATTCTCTTTGTTCAGGGGCAGTGAGATGGAGTTTGGAATATTATAACACCAAATCTGATATAATAAATAACAAGACTTCGAACATGCCGGGGCAGTCAGCTGACGATAATGACAATGTGCCACAGTATACTGTGACTGTACCTACTTGAGATAGGTACTTGTGTCATCTACCGTTTTGTTATCGTATTATACATAGACAGGGTCACAAGTTCCTTGACTTCAACTCAATGAAATCTTTGTTTGCATACGATATCAACATAACACAAAGAAATAAATACTTACCATGACCATTAAAACAGTTCAAACTTTATAGTTCGAAGCGAAAATTTTCCCTATTTCTTTCAAGTTCATCTAACGTGCATATATTTCAAACAATTTTAAACATATTGGACTATAACTTTTGAATCAATCAATGCAATTCCATGATTCATTGTGTGTATAGAATTTATGTCTGCGTTCAAAGTTTACAATCATACAATAGTAAACATTAGTCACGGTAGATCCCATAAAGCTGGTCCCGTCCCAAACCAGTATTTTTATTGAACTGCTGCTATGTAACAAGTGTATAGCTAACAATAATCAACTAGTAAAGACTACTTTTTGGTAACGATTCCTCTGACCTTAAAACTTTTATACATTTGCAGTTTAAATTAAAACAAAAATTATTAAGTAGGAAGTAAAGACGTCCTAACTTTATTCTGCAATAGGTATAAGATTATAGGTAATATGTAAATATGTAATTAAAATTAATAGCTATATAGGTACTACGTAGGCTTTAGCTATACCTACGAGTATATGTATAAGTAAGTATGTAAATATTGGCATGTATCTAAATCTTATTTAAATTAGATTAAGATAGGCAAAATAGACATGTACAATGTGATATAATATTAGGTCCTTACATATGAAATTGGCGTTTTGTATGGGAGGAACAAAAAGTCGAATATTTTTTAATATAATATATTTAATTAATCAAAGTATGAACCATTATTTTCTATGCACTTTTGCCATCTTATAGGTAGTTCATTGATCCCTTTACTAAAAAAACCAGTCGGACGGGAATCAATGAAATCTTTGAAGGCGATTTGGACTGCCCCATCGGAGTTGAATTTTTTCCCTTGCAAGAAGTTATCCAAATTTCGAAAAAAATGGTAATCTGTTGGAGCAAGGTCCGGGGAGTACGGAGGATGTCTTAGACTTTCCAATTGAAGCTCTTCTAATTTAGTAGCCGTCTGTTGCGCAGTGTGTGGTCTAGCGTTGTCGTGAAGCAGCAGTGGCGTGGAGCGATTGACCAGCCTAGGTTGTTTAGCCGCTAGCTTTTCCATCATGGTTTGCAATTGCTGACAATAGACATCAGCCGTAATAGTCTGGCCAGATTTGAGAAAACTGTAATGAACAATACCGGCACTAGTCCACCAAACGCTTACAAGTAACTTTTTTGGGGTTAATTTTCGCTTGGGGCAGGATTTGGCTGGCTGGCCAGGATCCAACCATTGCGCTGAGCGCTTCCGATTATCGTAAAGAACCCATTTTTCATCACAGGTAATGATTCGGTTTAAAATACCTTCATTATTGTGCCGGTTTAGTAATGTAACGCAGCAGTCGACGCGCGTTTGCCGGTTTGCTTCAGTCAATTCGTGAGGTACCCACCTTTCAAGCTTTTTAATCTTCCCAATTTGCTTCAAGTGAATTAAAACAGTTTTATCACTAACACCGCAGCCTGCAGCTAACTCGGACGTGTTTTGCGATGGATCCGCTTCCAAAGAGGAGAAATTTGTGATTAAAGTGGCCAGTACGAAAAACGCCAATTTCATATGTAAGGACCTAATATAAATAGATGGTCCTAGATTTCTTTCACTTCTGTCTGCCACTAGTGGACAAAAACTGAAGTGAAGAGAAGGTCAATAACAACTAATTTCTTATCTTATTAAATTTTAATTTTGCATTTGTCTGAGTGCTTATTTTGAAAGCCTAAAGAAATAAAATTATTGAAACTGGTAAATTTTAAATACTTACCTACCTATGTTAGACTGTAACGATGGAGTTCGGGAGACTTTTTATACTAAACTTTAAAATTGTTTTGTAATATTTCTATATGCGGAAGGACATTTGTGTTAGGTAATTTGTTTTGGACCGTGATCGTTTCTTTTTTTGTTTTTATATAGATACATAAAACGGCTCTTTATTTTAGCGGAAACTGTTTTAGAATAGTTCTGCAGTACTGTACAATGTACAGTACCCTAATATGCAAGATAATGTACAGTGGCGTTCATTGTTATCCCTATAAAAGTATTTTTTATGAATGCAGAACTATTCTAAAACAGTTTCCGCTAAAATAAAGAGCCGTTTTAAATTTTTACTTACGAATTTATATCAGCTCTACTAAGCAAGCATGGCAAAGATTAATGTACACACAAAGATCAATAGGTACCTACTTAGATTATTTACCCATTTATTGCTAAGTTATTGAATTATGTAGGTACTACCTACTGTGTTACTTACTTTTTATTGCGGATTGTAAATAAATCATCAAGCATGATCTTAATAAGTATAAATAAATGATCAAAAATAGAATTAGTCGTTCGCGATAAGCCATTTCGAAATTTAATAATTCTACCGTTAGCAAAGTCTTATCTAAAGTCGGTATAACTTAATCTGTAAGAAAAAGGTTTCCTTTTCCCTATCGGACAACCTGTGCAGGAATAATATAGGTAGGTAAAGGTAAGGTACAACATGCAAGTTCTCTGGGAATTAACAATTGCTCAAAATTTCGAGTGTTTTATTTATACGCGTTCTTATTATACCTCTACGTTGGTTTTGTAGCTGCTTAGGTATTTTATTATACACGAAGTTCCGTTACATTAGTGTTTGGGTTTGGGTTTGGGAGGTGTTTATGAGCATTTTTGCTAGAAGGTAGGTACTTCCTTTCTAAAATCTTTCCTTCTTCCTTTTCATAGAGTTCTCAGTTATTATTATGACAGTAAATCTGTATACAAAAAGAATAAGTGTTGTTTATTTGTCTCGCTCAAATTCGAGAACAGATGGACCGAACTGGTTATTTTTGGTCTTGAAATTTTGGAAAATACTAATAAAGATACTATAATTTTACCATACTAACGGATGAGTATACGAATTTAACTGTGTCAGTCCAAAATATAAATCGCACATTCCGCTGCGTATTGTCATTATACTCGTATATAGAACGTAAACAACTCGTAGCTTCGTTCCATAAATAGAAATCCATGACATTGCAAACTAAGAATTATTGGCACTGAGGCGGCGGCTGGCAGTGATTTCGTAAGTATCTAGGTTGCTCGCCACGTGCAGTACCTACTGATAAGACGCCAATTGGGCTTAGCTTTTTTGTTCGTATCCTACAATCAACGCAATGCCCACTCACATAATTATATCAGTCATCATCATCAAGCCATAGCATAAATTTTGCTTGGATTGATGCTGTGTGGATTGTCCGGCATTATTTGTAATTTTTAAGTATTTTTAACCTAGTACCTACATGACTAATGGTTGATGAAATAAATGATTAGGTATTTAGTTATTTATTTCATCAACCATTTATTTAAAGATGCTGTATATATTAGTATCTACAGCATCTTTACCTACACGTTAACCAACGACAAAATAATGGAATTGTAAACAAAGGTACTTATGTATTAGGTGGATATTTAAAACTCACGGCATAACCATTGTTATTAGCTCTTTTATTCAAATTACAACTTGAACGTCTTATACGCGATGATAGTATCATAACACCGGAAGATCAGATTATGGTAGATCCTCAATTCCTCATATTCCTCTTGACTACTCCACTGACAACGAATTGTCTGTATCATTATCATCATCATCATCATCACAAGCCTATAATAGTCCACTGCTGGACATATGCCTCCCCTAATTAGCGCCATAGATGGCATTATAATTTTTTTTTACTGTCTGTATACTTGGTACCTAATTAATAACCAGTGATACGAATAGGTACGACAATTTTTTTATTCCAGTTCTCTTCCAAGATTTGGGACATTATTTAGGGATATTAAAAATCAATGTTATTCGGAAATTTCGGAATAAGAAGTTGGTTTCACTTTACCAAAACTTTGCGACTCGACAGAGTCGATAAAACTATTCTTTTTAATTTTTTTGGATAATATTTTGTTGTAACTTTAAAAAAAATATAGTATTTCCTGAAGGAAATCTCCGATTCTTGTCTCTGTTCCTCGAACTTTAGGTCACCATCACTTCAACAGGGAAAATTTTGGATAATAGTGAAATATTTTTTCAAATCGGTCCGGTAGTTTCGGTCGGACCTTATTCAACTCAAACAAACAATCAAATCTTTCCTCTTTATAATATTAGTGTAGATAAAACAAAGCCACGGCAATTTCACCTCTATATTACTTTTGGAATTATCATGCTTATTAAAACTAAACAAAACTCAATTCACTCAAAAATCATAAATATCCCGTTATGATTGAATTTAATTTCACCTCTATGCTCATAATCGAACCTTCAATTTCAGTTCCTCGGCACATGGTACGTGATCCAGAAAACGTCGACAGCGTCTAACTGCATCACATACAACTTCACAAGTACGAACGAGCCTGGGAAATACGAACTGGAACAGATCTCACAGCATTTTATCCTGGGGCTGACTCCGCTCAAGCATGAGTACAAGTAAGTTTTACTCCGCTCGAGCTTCAGTACCTCGAATGAGTCGCTTATAAATTAAGTATGAGCGAGTGTATGAGCTCTAATGAGTCGCTTATATATTAAGTATGAGCGAGTGTATGAGCTCTAATGAGTCGCTTATATATTAAGTATGAGCGAGTGTATAGGCCGTGTGGTGCCGCCATAGAATTTCACCACCCCCACTCTTGTGTCTCGTGTCGTAAGAGGCGACTAAGGGAAAGCACCGGGGGGCGGGCAGCAGTGCCCTCTGTAGAACAACTACACCGAACTGCGATCCCCAACCCGCATGCCCAGCGTGGAGATTATGGGAAATAACCCCCAAATAATAAATATTACCATCTATGACATAAGTATCTAAATCATTTTAAACTTAGATTTAGATAGGCAAAAACAAACATTGTATTAGACACTTACATAATTATGAATGTACTAGTGGTTTCTTTTTCACTTCTTCCACTAGTGGACAAAAAATTGAAGTGAAGAGAAATCAATAATAACTTATTTCTTTGTTATAATAATTAACTATATATTAAATTTGACTTGTCTATGTGCTTATTTTGTAAGCCTAAAGAAATAAAGTTATTAAATCTGAATCTATGGCGCTCATTAAGGATTGTCTATGTCCAGCAGTGGACTATTATAAGCTGATGTTATTGTCGTTCAGTGTATAAGGTAAGTATGAGCGAAATTCATTGCGTTTAGGTACTGCTCTATTATCTAAACATGTTTTGGAGCACAATATAATCTAACCTTTGTTATATATTTTTTTATAATATTTTTACGTTTTGCGGATAATTAAAATAAACAAAATAGAAGCAAGATAATTTATCAAAACCTTTAATATTTATTTCAGGTACAAGGGTATACTGACCATTCCCGACCGGTCGGTACCAGCTAAGATGAGGGTCAGCTTCCCACTCAGTGAGTAACCTTCAACTATACCTAGGTAACTTTTAATGACACAATCTACATAACGTAGATTGTTTGCAGTCTCAGTTTACTATTATTATTAGTTTAATTAAAAATACGATAATTTTGACTGTCTACGTTACCTATTTGAGCCGTAGGTTCTTTGGGTCTCGGGGCACACGTAATATAAATGTCCCTACATAAGGGTAAAGACGTCAAAAAGCTACTCATAGAATCCGTTCCATCCATTCCATTCATCCAATCCGATCGGATGCTGGCTTTGCGTTAAATGGCTCGATGTGTCAGGAATGGACTACAAAGGAGTTGATAGGAACCATTCGCTGTTATTTCGGTCAACGAATTAGCATCGATATCCAACAATGCTGCCAGCATTCTGGGCACCCTGCCTTCTGGTGACGGCTTAGATTTTTAAGAAATTGATATGAGTACCTCAAACTTAGTTGTAGGTAATTATGTTTTATGCTGGATGCGATAAGCTGAAGACAGGGCGCTATTTCATTAGAGGATACCTATGTCGGTTTTATTTTACCTATCTATAGATAAATGATTTCAAACGAATGATTGTTAATTACATTCTTTGCCAAAAGGCTTACTATAAAATATCAGATTTTCTAGACGACAAAAAGTGTTCAGTAACTTTATTTCCCATTTTTATTACTTATTAAATGTATTTTGTGACGTGTCCAAGAGTCCTGTAAGATCTGAAAGAAATAAAGTATTTTGATTTTCTGTTTCGTGGACCAACTTAGGCTGATGATGATGATGTTAAGAAGGTATTCTTTGTTATTAAATACATCTTAGAAACTCTATTTCCCAGGTGTAGCGGGCTCAGCGAGCTACACAGTCATATCGACGGACTACACAAGCTACGCCGCCGTCTTCACGTGCCAGAAGCTAGCCTTCGCACACCGCCAGTCGGCAACCATCCTCTCCCGGACTAAAGACTTGGACAAGATCTACACTGATAAGGTATTCACTCGCTGTTTGGTGACATAGACGACATAAACTTCGAATAGAACTTGTTTGACAAGACAGGATCTGTGACGTTTGATGAAAAAAAAATCTAATTTCGATTTTTGAATATTGAGCAAAGTTCATTTGTTCATTGTTGTTACTACGAGTACTTATCTGACGAATACACATGAGTTACTGTTGTTAATCCGTCAGATAAGTAACAAACAGTAAGTTATTTGTTACTCTAGAACTTATCAGGATATTGTGAAACAGGCCCTTTGTATGATTTATATAATGTACTCTTGTTATACTAATATTCAGAGATGTACAAAATGGTTTTAAAAAAGCATTTAAATACAAAATGCAAAATACTTTTCAGATTTACTATTTCAAATGCAAAATACCAAATAGTATTGCTTTTTGTATTTGAAATGCTAAATGCAAAATAGGTATTTTCAAAATACTTTTTCAAAATAAAATACCCCCTCACCAAATCACAGATATTTTTATTTATTACACAGGAGAATAGATAAGATACACTCAATGCGATTACACTTTTATTTTAAAATTAATAACATCACCAGCCTTTAATAGTCCAGTGCTGGACATAGGCCTCCCCTAATGAGCGCCATAGATGGCATCATTATTTGGGGGTTATTGCCCATAATCCCCACGCTGGGCATGCGGGTTGGGGATCGCAGTTCGGTGTAGTTGTTCTGCAGAAGGCGCTGCTGCCCGCCCCCCGGTGTGTTTCCCTTAGTCGCCTCTTACGACACCCACGAGAAGAGTTGGGGTGGTGAAATTCTATGCCGACACCACACGGCAGTCAAATAAATCACAGTAATAAATAATAATAAATCAGTAAAATTAATAACAACGACTGGTATTGTTAAAAAGTGATAAAAATAAATATTATTTTTTATTTATCACTTTTTAACAATGCCAGTTGTTCGTCGAATAGGTACATCATTACTCATTTTTCACACTTGTCAGACATTACTTGACATTGACATAAGACGCGCACTCTGACCAAAGAGTTGGCGCCTCTATCGGTCGAATTCGGCAATACAAGCGTTTTGTTTTGTTTGACTGGTAATATTGGCTCAACTTAATCACAAAGTATTTTGTATTTTAAAATGTATATTAAAATACAAAATGCATCACGAAAGGCATTTCAAATACATACAAAATACTTTTTACTGAAAGGTATTTAAATACAAAATACAAAATAGGTATTTTGCATTTTCTATTTGCATTTAAAATAGAAGTATTTCAAATAAATCACATCTCTGCTAATATTCATATACTATTGATAACCCTGCAGTCGGACCACAAGCCAGAAATGACTATTAGTCACATAGGTGTATCAAAACAGTGTGACCACGAGTTTGCCCTGACAACCATAAAAAAAAATCTACAATTTCACTAAATCAGGGTGAATTTTTGCTCACTTGGGTAAACACCTCTACAATAAACTATTAATCTCTTCAACAGTTGCGTTCAAAGTTGGCTCTCTACGGAATAGACCCGTACTCCCTCTCCATAATCTCGCAGACGGATTGCCCCAATCCTGAGAAGCCAGAGGGTGTCAACATAAACATCGACCCTGAGACCTTTTCCTCGCACAACATCGGCGAAGCAGTGAGGAAAACTGGTGGTGCTATTGGTAAGAACAAGTCAGGCTTTCCTTTAGAATATCTAAAAACCAATACCTTTCATTTGATACTACTATTGACTCTGTAGGTCCCATTTAAAATTTCATTATTTTTCTATAAATCTGTACGAGCGCACAAAATGTATTATTATTTCAAATTTCAAGTCAATAGCTGCAGTAGTTTCTGAGATATCAAGGATTCAAAACACAAAATAGAAAAAAGCTAGCATTTAGGGGTTTGAAACCGATGTCAAAACCCTAAAAATATTACCTCAACATAATCCTAAAACTTTATGTTAATTGGTTGAACGAATAGAATCCTCCAAATCGATCAGAATAAGAAATAAAAGAAAACATACCTACAAAATAGTTAATTTTTTTTTCAATCTTTACTTCATATCTCAGTAATAATAACCAAGATGACAATAACTAACCATATCATGTCTTTACAGCCACCGGCGTAGAATACGCAGTAGACGCCGGCAAGACAGTGTACCATAAAATAACTGACCACAGCAAAGAGGACCTTACGGAGACGCCCGCCAAGGTCCGGAGTCTGGATGCGGATGCAGAATGGCTGCCTTGAATAACTCCACTTGTTTCTTTAAGTAATGCATTTACATACCAATTTACATACGAAAACTAACATATCGTGAATCTCGCCCCCGAATTGTACGTTCCTGAGATTTTAGCGACTATTATGTTATCTGTGGTCTCAAGTCACAAAAATTTTACGCAGATTCTCATCGAAATCAGTAAAAGTCTTGAGACGAGTTTAAATATGATTTTCTTTTTTGAATATTATGGCGTTTTCAGACACATATTGCCATAACGAAGAAGTCTTTTTAGGGCGTTGTTTGTGATATTGATTGGCAATAACCTCTCCAACGCCACGGTTACTCACCAATTGCTTACATACTAGCTATGGGGGACCGTACGGAAATTCAAAATCCTTTATTTCCGTAGATACTATTGAGTTGTATACGCTGCATACACTTAGGAAAAATTAAGTTATGAACAGTTTTTAAAATCTTACGTAAAAATGTAATTTATTTTAATTTTTTTTCTTTATAGTAGGTATTCTTTTACAATATCAACCGTTTAAAAAGAACGCTGTCAATTTAGGATAAAGAAAGCTGGTAACATAGTTAATTTTGTAAACAAAGTGCATATAAAGGAAAATCAATAATTATATGTTATTTATACAACTATGCCGATGTTCTTTTGCCAAAGTACTCACTATTAGTTATAGGTACTGTTTTTTTATTAGTAATAAATACTCATTTACATAAAAACAGTTTCCTTGTTTTATTTATAATTGTTATTTTCCGTTAAGAATTTCCGGGAGGATAAGGTTAAGTTAAAATGATAATTTAATGTAATAAAACTGCATTTATTAACTTTAAGCGACTGTATTCTTAAACATGTACGCAATCGATATACATTAACATTGTTTATAATATTTAAATGCAAATCAAATGCATTGCATTATTTTATAATGGTATAAAAACAAAACATAGATAACTCAAATATAAAACCAACACAATGCTTCTTACGAATAGTTAAATGAGATTTATCTAGCTTGTTTAAGGGTTACTTTTTTAGAATAAATAGATCCATCTATGATCCAAGTCTTATAGTTTTTTAAGCAAATAAATAAGGCCAAAGCAAAGCGAATCAATCAATCAAAAAAGTTATTGTATTCACACCATATCATATCTCTAAATAAATATATAAAACAACGGAAAATGCCTATCGAATAGAGTTTCAATACAATTTCTATGAAATCTATGACCAATTTGAAGCCGATAGACAAAACCGTTGATAAAAATATTGAAACTTGCTGTAAGCGGCAATCGTATTAGTGTGACAGGGGTACGAGTAATGTAGATGGAAGTGGTGTTAGTGCGGGTAGGGGCTTGGGTAGTGTGGATAAGGGCGCAGGTAGTGTACATCGGGGTTTACGTGGTGATGATAAGGGCGCGGGTAGTGACGATAAGGGCGCGGGTAGTGTCGATAGAGGCGCGGTTAATGCGGATAGGGGCTTAGGTAGTGCGGATAGGGGCTTGAGTACTGTGGATCACGACCTGGGTGGTGTCGATAGAGGCGCGGTTAGTGCGTAAGGCTTGGGTAGTATGGATAAGGGAGCGGGTAGTATGGATAAGGACGCGGGTAGTATTGATAGTGGCGCGGGTAGTGTGCGTTTAAGGCGTGCAACGCTCCAGGAAACGCGGGTAGAGACAGACATCGCGGATGTGGTACCGGTCCAGCAGCCAGCACAGAAACCGCTCAAGACCCAGTCCGTAGCCGCCGTGTGGTACGCCGCCGAACTTGCGCTGGTCTGTGTACCAGTAGTACGGGCTCGGGTCGATGTTTTCACGTTTGTAGCCTGTAAACAACAGTCGGAAATAACTGTAGCCTATAAACAACAGTCGGAAATAGCTGTAGCCTGTAAACAACAGTCGGAAATAGCTGATTTCCTTTTGTAGTTTCATCCTACATTAGCGATTTTGCGCACGCGGCGATTTAGGTAATCTGTGTCGCACACGATAATTATTTACCTAGATTACATATTTTAACACCAGTACGTGACCTACTCCCGAGAGAGCGACATTCAAGGAAAGATTTGCTTCCTAAACTAACTGTGTTAACAAACTTTAATAAACTTTACTTCAGTGACTCTTGTGATTAGTTTACGTGCTCAACAAACTTTACTACGTTACCAACGGTGACATCAAAGTGAGGTGCTATAGGTGAACTACCTACAACTACAACCTCTACATGTAAAGGCCTTAACTGAGGTCCTTACACCTTTAATCAAATATTCCTAGGGTTGATTTGTTCTTCGGCTCTGAGCCGTAGTTTTTTGAGGAAGGACTGGAAGCGATGGCAGTATTATTAAAATATAGAGTTATTTTTACTCGTGTCAATATATAGGATCACTAGCGCACTCTACGAACATAAAAGCGAGCCGATAGCTTCTATATTCGTTGGATATCCAATGCTATTCTATTCTATACTATTGATAAGCGTCAGTTATGGTACCTAATGATATAGTAGCCTAAAAATGTCACCGTCCCTTTATTTCTGTCGTAAAATGAGTCAAAATTTTAGGCTCGTTAATTAGAATCGATACTATTGTTATACTACAATAATAATAATAATGCTGGACAATCCACACAGCATCATCTAGCCCCAAGCTAAGCAGAGCTTGTGTTATGGGTACTAGATGACTGATATACATAACACAATATTAATACATAAATAGATAGATATTTTTTATTATACATAGAACACAACCAGAACCCCTGAACAAATGAAATATCTGCAGATCGTACAAATATTTGTCCTGAGGCGGGAATCGAACCCGCAACCTCCTGCGTCGCAGGCGGACCTTCGCCCACCGCGCCACAGTGGTCGTCGAATAGGTACGCCACAAACCTTCAAGCAGCTCCTCATATTCCCATATCCTCATAGACCCGCCGACAATCTCGCCGACGCCCGGCATCAGGACGTCCACGGACTCGGTCAACCTCCTGTCCTCCGGGCAGCGCTGCATGTAGAACGATTTGATCTCGGCCGGGAACTTGCATAGGAGGATTGGCACGCCGATAGCGTCCGTCATTTTACGCTCCGGCATTTCGGGGATGTCCTATTGAAAGAAAATTACGATATATAACTAAGTTAAAAACTAAGCTAGTAATAAGGTACAATTGACCTAACTGCAGACTGTTGCAAACAAACTACAGCAGTTGGAAGTGTACCGAAGATGCTATTTGCATTGCCTAGATGTATAAATAAATATAAAATACATCATCATCAGTCATCTAAAGTACCCATAACACAAGCTCTGCTTAGCATGGGGCTAGATGATGCTGTGTGGCTTGTCCGGCATTATTTATTTATTGCGGCTGGCGAAGTCTGTATACGACGCAGGAGCTTGCGGATTCGATTCTGGACAAATGCTTGTACAGTACAATCTGCAGATAGTTATTTAAAATGTTTTGCAATGTATAGTAAAAAATATCTTGAACTGCTCAGCTTACCTCTCCAAACTCGTAGAAGGACCCGTCTTCTTTAGTGATGTTGTTCTCTCTGAGGTATTCGATCGCTTCAGTGTACGCCATCCGCTTGAAAGGTCTCTCGGGTTTCTGTAAGTTACACAGATATTGTGTTTTAATAAAATGTGATAAAGAGTATTTAAAACATAGTTTATGATCCAGACATAAGCATACCTGCTAGAACCCGGCCTTCTTAAGCTAATACCAATCTCTCTTATCCAGTGGCAGTAGACCTTTATTAACACCCCCTTTCCCTTCCCATTTTGTAACTATCCTGACTGGTTCATTCCGGTATTATTTTTTTATTTACAATTAATATTTTTTTTATGTTGCCTGAAATAAATTTTATTTCAGGCAACATAAGAGCAGTTAAGGATGGCAAAAAACTTATTCTAAGGCCCATATCAACAAATACCTTACAGACTAACACACATACACAAATAAAAATCTTAATAACAAAATGGTACACAATAGGTACGCCGACGTGTGACGAATGAGGGTGTCATCTGTCATATTGACGACCTCTGTGGCGCGGTGGGCGAAGGTCCGCCTGCGGCGCAGGAGGTTCCGGGTTCGATTTCCGCCTCGGGACAAATATTTGTACGATCTGCAGATTTTTGCTCAGGGTGTACTGGTCGTTTTCTATGGGTAATAAAAAATATCTAAATATTATGTATTAATATTGTATTATGTATATCAGTCATCTAGTACCCATAACACAAGCTCTGCTTAGCTTGGGGCTAGATGATGCTGTGTGGATTGTCCGGCATTATTTATTTATATACATTATGTATATATCATCTATCATCTGTATAGCATTGCCAACAGGCACAGCTAAATCTATTACCCTCAAAAGAGTAGTAGCGACAGAAACGCGAGAAAAACTGTGTCCTGCAATTTCTTAATGTTTTTTTCTTAGGCGCCTCTATTAAAATTTGTCTTTATAGTTCAGGCAATGCTGGTAAAGGTTGCTACATCCTTATTGTATCCCCTAATAAGAGCCAATATAGGCGTTTTTAGGCGAGGCAGTGGATTTCCGTGGTGATGATGTGAGCATATGCCGTGTGGTGCCGGCATAGAATTTCACCACCCCAACTCTTGGTGTCGTAAGGCGACCCTTTGGTGTCGTAAGGCTTCCCGTCGTAAGGCGACTAAGGGAGACAAACCGGGGGCGGACAGCAGCGCCCTATGTCCAGCAGTAGACTATTAAAGGCTGATGATGTGAGCATACCTTGAAGTTAGGGTTGAGTTCCTTGACCAGGTATCCCTCGGGCGAGGCTAGCACGCGCTCCACCACGTCTACAACCAAGTCCTCAAGGCGGTCCAGCAGTTCCTCGAATGTTATGAACGGACATTCTGCTTCTACGTGGCTGTACCTAGAACATAAGACCATAGAACATAATTATATAAGACTAACGGCCCGCCCCGGCTTCGCACGGGTATTAAACAAAAATTTCAGAAATTATACACACTAAAACGATGGGTTTCACAGTTTTCATACGGAACTTTACTTTTTTTAACAGCATTGGGGTTTTTGACATTGACTCAACATTCCAAAATTGACACTGGCCGTAGAGAAAAAGCAAGAACCGTGCGCTATACAACCTCTTTTTCTATTCTGACGCGCCATAATAGAAAAAGAGGTTGAATATACAGCCCACGGTTCAATTATTGAATTTTTCATGTGGATCCCTAACTTTTTTGAAAATATTATATAGCCTCACGGAAAATTAAGGATTCTAATGGTGAAAGAAATTTTTAACTCGGTCCAGTAGTTTCGGAGCCTATTCAATTCAAACAAACAAACATACAAACAAACAAACAATCAAATCTTTCCTCTTTATAATATTAGTATAGATAGTATAGATGTTACTTGTGTCTGGACTGGTCTCCGCAAGTAGGCCACTAGATCGGTCTAACTACCTGATGTGCAGGACAGGAAAGTTAGCAGCTCGCTGATTAATTTATTTTAGTTATTTATTTAAAGAAAAGGTTACATTTTTAATCTTCTAGCGTCTTTTCTGGACTGTAAAGTGCATTGACTTTTTTATACTGTTCAAGGCTATCTAAACCGAAAGAAACGCGTAAAAAATGTTACATTAGTGTAAAAGCTATCAGCTGGTAGTATTGTAAAGTTTCAAAACATTGATTTTGTTATACTGTTCAATCTAAACTAAACGTAACGCGTAAAACTGTAACATTAGTGTAAAACTATCAGGGTACAATTAGTATTGTAAAATTTCGACGACCTCTGTGGCGCGGTGGGCGAAGGTCCACCTGCGACGCAGGAGGTCGCGGGTTCGATTCCCGCCTCGGGACAAATATATGTACGATCTGCAGATATTTGTTCAGTTTGTTCTGGTCGTTTTCTATGTGTAATAATTGCATTATGTATATAATTCATCTAGTACCCATAACACAAGCTCTACTTAGCTAGATGATGCTGTATGGATTGTCTGGCATTATTTATATTTAAAATTAAACTTTTGTAAACTCTTGTAAACTCTGGGGTATCATAGGATGTGGTGGAAGCGGACCTGCGAGAGATACAAGCAGAGGACTGGGGGGAAACTATAACTTATGGCCTCCGATAAGAGAAGTCGCCATTTTTCTCTATCCTAAGACCTAAGACACACTTTGGGTCGCTGAGCCACAAGAGAAAAGTAAGGAAATTCTAATTCTAATTCTGAGTGGGGGAACTGAGATCTGCTCTGACATCTCGCATGGGAGTGTTTTGTGCATTATAGTAGTAGAAGTAGAAGTAAGTAAAGTAAAAGTAAACTTACTCGGCCAGATGTCTCCTAGTGCGTGACTGCTCAGCCCTGTATGACTGAGCGATACAGTACACGTCGCCGAGAGACGCCAGGCAGGTTTCTAGGTACAGCTGGGAGCTTTGTGTTAGGTATGCTTCTTCTCTGGAATGAAAGAAAGATTTTTTTTTCGTTATTCTATTTATTTTTAAGGAAGGTCTAAAGCTTACATAAATACAAAATGGTTAACTAAAATTAAGCAACAAAAAAGCTAATAAATGGCCTTCACGGCTAAAAGACAGAAAAAATATTAGGTCGCTATACATTCATATAAATCAAGAACTAAAAAAAACATTGATTAAACAATCGTCAATACAACATACATAAAAGTACCCCTAAAACAGTAAAACTTAAATAATTTTTATCTATTATAATACGAGTTTAATGACTGTCACTCCCGTAAGAGAATCAATTATAAAGAGTAAGATAATCAATTCTTTGTATTTATACATCACCAACATCAACATCACCAGTCTAAAATAGTCCACTGCTGGACATAGGCCTCCCCTAATGAACGCCATAGATGGCATCATTATTTGGGGGTTATTGCCTATAATCAGTATTTATACATGGCAACACACAAACTCAACAATGCAAAACTTATCATTTGCTGCATGACAGTGCATGGCCACATCCATAAGGAACGTGGAACACTGTGCGGCTTTCAAACTTACATAACTGCCTAAGTTAGTCTCTTACATCACAAAGAATAAAAATACAGATATTAATCACTTTATTTCCATAGGCTTACAAAAAAAGTACTTAGACAAGTCAAATTTCATACAGATAATTATTATAAATAATAATAATTTGTTATTGAATTTCTCTTGACTGTATTTTTTCCATTGCACAATAATGTGCGACATACAGTGGACGTTATTTATCTATACTAATATTATAAAGAGGAAAGATTTCATTGTTTGTTTGTTTGAATTGAATAGGCTTCGAAACGACTGGACCGATTTGAAAAATGATTTCACCATAAGAATCCTTAATTTTCCGCGCTGAACATAGGCTATATAATGTTTTAAAAAAGTTAGGGTTCCGTATGAAAAAAATTTTTTTTGTTAAATACTTGTGCGAAGCCAGCGGACCGCTATTTATAATTATAAATAAATAATAAAATTCTTTTATTTCGGACTTCACTCTAGCGCCGAGGTCATTGGACTTTGGGAAAAAAAATCGTCGTAAATTTTCTAAAGCGTCCCATAAACTCCACCCCAACCGGACAAAGCGTGTCACACAATAAATACAAACTCACCCGAAATAACTGAACTTGAAGAGGGTAGAGCCGCCCTCGCACTGCGTTTGCACCATCGTCGGCGGAGTGACCTCGGTGTACTTGCGTGCGTAGAAATGTTCCCGGAACGCGCGCACTACGGCCGAGCGCGCACGTAGCACTTTGGATGTGTTCTCGCCGCGGATCATTATGTGCCTTGTTGGGGGAGGATAAGGTTCATTGTTATTTGAATTGAATAGTTTGTTTTTTCTCTCTTACGACACCCACGGACAGAGTTGAGGTGGTGAAATTCTATGCCGGCACCACACGGCAAACTCACTCAAGCCACTTCTCTGAGTAGAGAATCTTGCATAGGTCTGAACAGGCATTTAGGTTGCTCTTTATTCACCATCATCACCAGCCTATAATAGTCCACTGCTGGACATATGCCTCCCCTAATGAGCGCCATAGATTACAACATTATTTGGGGGATCACAGTTCGGTGTAGTAGTTCTGCAGAAGGCACTGCTAGCTGCACCGGAGGCGGGCTCCGGTGTGTTCCCATAGTCGCCTCTTACGACACCCACGGGCAGAGTTGGTGTGGTGTAATTCTATGCCGGCACCACACGGCTTTCTTTATTTGGTCACCTGTTATCCAGCTGCACATCGGGCAAGGCTTCCTCGTTGAGGATGGCATCGGCACCGCCCGGCGGGGCCAGGCCTATCAGCTCCCAGTAGTCTGCGGTTAGTTCGTGCCCACCAGGTGCCTAAACATTAATTTGAAACATTAAATTAAAATAATCCTGGACAATCCACACAGCATCACCTAGCCCCAAGCTAAGCTGAGCTTGTGATATGGGTACTAGATGACTGATAATATACGAGGACATAGATAGATATTTTTTATTATACATAGAAAACGACCAAACAAGATCAAATATTTGCAGATAGTTAAAATATTTGTCCCGAGGCGGGAATCGAACTCGCATGCAGGTGCGTGGTCGGTGGACTTCGCCCACCGCACCACAGAGGTCATCTATTATTTTAAGTATTTGAAGGTGCATGCCTATTTCAAAGTTGGATCGCATAATGCTGAGTTCATAAAATACAGTGCTTTAAGGTTAATCATAGGGGCCATGTTTATGAATATTATCTTTAGTTTGGATGGAGTATACATTATTAATTTGTATGGTGCACCAGCCCACCGTACATGAAAACTGATCACACATACTTAAACTTGTAGATATCATCAGTTTTCATCACATATAGTAGTTCGATGAATTCAAATTGAATTTGTAAAGCTACAATAGTTTTTATAGTGATCAGTTTTATTTTACAAAATGCAGTAGGGTTTATACTTGTCTTGTTTTATTATGTGTGACTAATACTTCGTAATGCGTTCATATTAATTTAAAAGGAATTATGTTTCATAAAAGTTTAACGATGTTCAAATCATAACAGACACTTTAACATTATAAGTATTGGTTGCCCAACATTACAACCACTTTTTCCAGTCCTACCTTAGCCTCTGTTTACATAGAAAGCACTTTGAATTAGCTAACTGCCTTTTTATTTTCTATACATAGTAGACTGGACTGGACTAATGTTGTATTATAGGTGTTATCTGTTTGTAATTGTAATGCTGGTGAACAGTAAAGCATTTTTATTTTGTATATTTTTCACTTCTTGCACTAGTGGACAAAAAATTTAAGTGCAGACAAATCAATGACAAATTATTTCTCTTTTATAATAATTGACTGTATGAAATTTGACTAGTCTTATGTGCTTATTTTGTAAGCCTAAAGAAATAAAGTTACTGAGTCTGAATCTATTAGATTAAGCTTTATATACCGTTTTTCCCTCGGGAACTATTTCCAGCTTTCCATATAAGGCCACGGAAGATTCGGTTGACAACAACAGTGCGTTGTATGTCTGGCAAAGTAGTCCATGCAATACACATTGCAAGTAGCCAGTCCCATCTCTGATTGTGATGAAGATGAGCGAGCGACCTTGTCTCCGAATGCGGTGCACCCATCCACGCACACAAATACGCTGACCTCTGTTGGCTTCGCCTGAAATTAAAGAAATAATTCATTTTAAAGATATGTTAAACAGGTCTTTGAGTCTCCTTACAAGTAACAAATTTTATATTTATTGAAACTTTAAGAAGTGACTAATTTATGTCATTGATTTTTCTAAAGTTCTAAATCATGATTTTTTTTTATGTTTCATTATTATCTACTATTTTTTTTAATAAAATCATTTAATATGTATTATTATAATCCAGAACAAAGCAAATCCAAAAAAATTTAAATATCATTAAAATAGCTCCAGCTGTTTGTGAGTTAACACTCCTGGTGTAAATATGTACATGTATAAATAATGTGATTATTAAAACCGAAGCACATGTGGCATACACTATAGGTGTAGGTTATTGGCATGAGGCTTCTTGATGGACTTACTGATTCAATTTTGTTGTTGGCAGGTACTTACTGCAATGATGCAATAATATCACCAATTGCAACCTTTACTTGACAGCTGATAAAGAGTTGTGAGAATTGAAATATTATATAAAACTAAATCGCTATGATATTTATCAGACTGGATAAAAAAATTACAAAGAATAAACTTACTATCAGAGATTTTCACAACTTTAGCCTTCGGTAGACTAGGATCTTCTTTTATCACAATCTTTTTGGCTTCCTCAAGATTCTGTTGTCTTTTCTCTTCACTATCTTCCTGGGCCTTTGCTTTGTCGGCAGCTTTGTGGCTCTCTCTAACCCATAGCTTTTGGATTTTCTTTAACTGAGACTTAGCAGCTGGTTCGTATAATTTGCCTTCTTCTTTTGCGTCGACGTAAATGGTAGGGAAAGGTTCTTTTCCAGCGTATCGCATTGCCTGTAGAATGGACTTGAACGGCTTTCCTTCTGTCCCATCACCGGTCTCATCGTTTCCTCTTTTATCCGACGTGTAAATCTCGGCTAGAAATGCAATTATGTTACAGATGATGCATACGTGTAAGTTGAGGTTAAACAATCGCGAGTTACTTACCGATCGTTAAGTTTTCCATAATGAACAGATTTATTTAGCGAAAGAGAAGAGCTATTCGGTTTAATTCATACAAGTCCCAACCATTTACACTGAACAGTGAACACTCAAAATTACTTTATATCCGCCAAATCTGCATGTATCCGCTGCTTCCTGCTACATACATCGCTCATTGAATGCAAAACAGCCACAAACCAGAAACCTCATTTTTTACAGGAGAGCCAAAACAAAATTTAAAAAATGATTTTTTGAAAAAAATACTGTTTTTATTATTAAATGTAATGATGTTAATATATCATTGTTTTCCTTATTTTTTGCTCTTTCTTTTTAAATAATGACCACTGTGATAGCACTCTTCCAACCTGATAAAAACAACAAAGGCCCTTTTTGCATTCAAAATTTGAACCAATGTTAGGGTAATTATCTCAAAAAATTTAACAAATATTAAAATGAAACAAGCTTTTTTAATGTTTTATTAAGGAAATAACTAATAAAACAAATAACTCGCAGTAAATCTAAAAAGATACAAACTTTTCGAAGGAGCATCACAAAACTAGACATTGTTTTATCGTTTTATGTTAAGAAACGCGATATTAATTTTACCTAATCTAAAATTATCTTTTAATAAAATTCTCAAAATATTCATAGGAACAAAATTATACTTCAATAACTATAAACACAAATCTAAAATTAAATTGCTGAAAGCTTAACATTAAAAGATATAAAATTAGGCTTAAATTAGTACAATTATAGTACCTTTTACTATTTATTATTAAATCACAAACTGTATGGCTTAAATCACAAAAGTAGTCTTTAAGTCACAGCCTGTATGGCTAAAAGTGTAAGTCTAATCACAAAAGTGATATCTAAGACAGTCTTTAAATCACAAAATAACCTGATTAATATGTAAGAGTCTTTTTTTTAGGCACATTTATAAATTTTGGTAAAAACTTTGGTAATATTTAGGTATAATATTTGTCTCAATAAGTTTGCGTAAGCCTTGTTTTTTTGTTCCAGATATTGTTAGTTTATGATTGTATAACTTTTGTTGCATTATGTTTAATTAATAGAGGATTAAGACATCTTTTTTGTTCGCTTTCGTTTGAAGTTTTATATAAAAATTGGTGTTTATGTTCCCGGTGGACTTTCAATATTTTTATGTCGGACCATTTTACTTTTTGCCCATCTTCGGATGTGACAAAATTTCCAAGACCCAAGCATGTTAAATCTAAAAAACTGCCGTGCGCGAACTACGAAAGGTGTGCCTTTTTTCTTTGCTGTCTAAATAAGAGTAATATACTGGTCCGGCACATAAATGGGAGACGATTTTAAAGCCATTGAAATATTACGTTGAATTAATGAGTGAGCGGCATCCCCCTCATTTTGGGTATTTCCCTTTATTAAAAACTTATGAGTGATACTTCTCAATTTCGAATATATTTTATATTTTCACAGTATAATAATGCTGTGAAAATATATTCGAATTGTATGGCACGAGGGGGAAGGAGGTCAAGGTGTGAATGAAATTGGATCATGCGTGCTCATGTATTTGAAACGTTTGAACGATGAAGCTGCATACATGCTAGCAACAAACCAATAATATTGGTATGTTGCTAGCATGTATCTGTTTTCTTGTTGGCCGCAACAATTATCACTATAAAAACTACGTCAAAATCACCCGCAGCTTCATCGTTCAAACGTTTCAAATACATGAGCACGCTTGATCCAATTTCATTCACACCTTGACCTCCTTCCCCTCGTGCCATACAAAACAGTCTGAACTATTGTTTCCTAATTTAGTGATTGTCAAATTAAGTAAATTCAATTTAGAAATGTAATAGAAGCTAGAGACTTCACCTTGCGGACAAGGCATAACTGCTTGTATTGTAGATCATAGACACAGACTACAAAATCATCATTAATATTTTGTTTATCCCTCTCTTTTTCAGTTTCAGAATATCACATTCTTGAATTTGTTCAGAGTTGATAACGGGCCGGTTTTGTATGCTTTCTGATTCTTCATTAGAATGGCCAACTGCCATGCTCAAAATTAATTTTGCTCTGCTATTCATTCTGAAAATAATTATTATAGATTATTATAATGTACCTACTTGCAAAACAATGCCTATCATAAATTGTTACTTTGGGTGCAAAAATAAAGTGGTGCGAAAACTAGCAATTTATTAATAAGTGAAGATAAATTTCTTTGAAAATATAAAAGCTATGAACAAACCTAACAATTATGAGGTGCTAAACTGTAACCGATAACTGTATGAACGTAAACTCTAACAAGTAAATGTTATTTTAAAGTAAATAATTTGAAAACATGCAGTTTAGCTGTACACAAATTATTATTACCTCTGTAATAATTCAATACAAAAAGTACACATTTGTAAATATGGCATAACTTTATTTCATTTTGGAATGCAAAATGTACAGATTTAGAAATATGGCATTGATTTATTTCATATTGGAATGCAAAATGTACGTTTTCCAAAATATGGCTCTGTTACTATAATAAATCAGAATGTACTTACTTGAAATTGGAATGCAAAACGGATGCATTTCAAAAAGTGGCCCCTTTGCACAGAACACTGAACTAAATGTAGGGTGTTTTTTTCGAATTGTGGCCGTTTTGTATTGAACTGACATGCGTTCGCTCCAAGTTTTGGGTTGCAACTGACAAAATGGCGGTTTTGTTCTGAAGTTGGCGCGTAAGTCAGCCCAATACAAAAAAGGCGGTTGATCAGTTTGGCATCAAAATGAGCGAAAATGACGGGTGTCTTCAGTAAAACGTAAAATATGGCAGCTTAAGTACCTAATTTTAAAATAAAACGGTTTTCAAAAAATTTTGATTTATGGCTGTTTTGCATTCAATGAGCGACATGTACATGCCAGTGTTGCCAGATAAAAGCAAACTCACTCAAGTCGCCTAATTTTGTCTACCGAGTAGCCTAAAATCGCCTAATATAATTTTTCATACCAGTAGCCTAATTCGCCTAAGATTTTTAGCTAAGCAGCCTAAATTTAGCCCAAATAAGGCAAATAGAAAGGATTTTTTTGTATTTAATATGGGTATATTGTTGATATTTCTGCAGGAATTTGTTTTATTTCTGATGTTATCCATTCGCTATCAATTTCAGCGGGAGAATTTACATTCCTTGAAAATGGTGGTTGAAGTAGATGATCCAGCTGCATCAATCGGTCTTCTTTGGTATATTTATGAACCGTGCAGTTTAATGATTTCGTGCATAGATGAATTTCTACGTCTATGTCGTAGGGCAAAATGTATTGCAGCATTTTTTTTAGCACTACAATGCAAAAGAAATCGAGTAATTGTGAAGTAGCGTAAATCGCCTGATCTTTTTTTCTAGGTAGCCTAAATGGCTACTGGCGACCAATTGGATTTTTTGGTCGCCATTTGGTCCCCCAAGGTAGCCTAAATGGCGACAATTCGCCTTATCTGGCACCACTGTACATGCATGCATGCATTTGCAAGAAAGTTTTGCTTTGCAGCTCAGAAAAACGATTGTCTATGGAAGTGCCCTAAGCATGTACTTTCCTTGGATACCTATGTAAACAAATCGGTAGAACAACATGGCGGATTAGGGATGTTCACTTGTTCGTCTAGTCGATAACATTATATCGATGGACGAGCTTGTCTTTTTAATCGACATCAAAAAAGGAAAGGTTCTATGTTTCTATGTTCAACTGTATATTTTTTTTGTATCAATGAGGGCTACCGTTTTTGTACTCACCAGTTGGCGCCACTGTAAAGTAAGGTCAGAACGAAGTTACTTATAGGCGACGGGAAAATATATTTACATACATTTTTAAGCGATTCAGCGACCCGCCCCGGCTTTGCACGGAAACCTCTTAAATTGTCAGTGTTCCTCTACTATATTATGCATGTATTATACATGTAAACCTACCTCTTGAATCACTATCTATTTAAAACAACCGCATCCAAATCCGTTGCGTAGTTTTAATGATTTAAGCATACATAGTTCCTTATGGACAGACAGACAGCGGGATGCGACTTTGTTTTATACTACCTATGTTAAGAAGAGCGCATTTCTGAAGTGGTCCCATTGGAAGAAAGTCAGGATCTGATGGTGGGATCCCGGAGAAATCGAAGGAAACCCTCATTTTCGGAATTGGAGCTGGATCCGAGAGTTTACTGGAAGTGAAGCAGGAGCAGGATATGTAATAAAACACTGTTTTAACTGTATTGATCGCGTATATTTTGTATTTTGTTATAACCTGACGTTTTGGAAGCTTTTCTGATTTGAATGCACTCTCTTCAAAGTGCGATGTGCAAACATGAATGTCTTGAGTTCCTGGCCGGATATTTTCTAAGCCAATATTTTCATACGATTCCCTCCGCCGCCGGCTTTCGTTTCTTGGTAAACTAAAACAAGAAAAAATACGTAACTTATTAAGGTCAACACATCATCAGTGGTTTTGTGTCCGGTGGTCTTGTGTGGAGAGGTTCAAGTCCGTTAAGATGGACTTGCACCTCTAAGGTCAACACGGGGCAGTGTGTCATATTTTTGTCAAAGTTTATTTTGAATCCAAAAATGGTTTTCAAATGGTTTTCGTAATAAAAAAGTCATCTACACTTGCCCTATAGTTATACTTAGGTACCCATACTGACCTTACCTAATTTATCGATAACGTTCGATGTTCGATGATGTTCAACACTAGCACCGGTTTTTATGTCTGCGATGTGAATGAAATATTGAGAATATTGCGGGTTTCTACAGCTCACAATAAAGATGATTCAAAATAATAGGTTTTTACTCACTTTATATCAAAATACAATGTACAATAGACACCAATTTAACGAAATGTTACCACTTACCGGTGTAAGGTTAGATTCGGCCTGTTTTTGCTTTGGCATAGGCCTCAGCCTGCTACAGAACACTTCATGGTACCTCTTCTATATGATTTTCAATTTATATTACAGTTTTGCTCAATAAATAAGTCGAAAATACGGGCAAAACATAAAAATCTCACAATGACTTCTCCTGACATGTAAACAAACCCGTTGAATAGAATGACATCCGTGACAATGAAACCAGGAAGAGGGCGCTGATAAAAAGAGTGTGTATTGATTTTTCCTAACGTTAAACCACTGTTGTGAGAAAGAGACTGGTAGTCCAATATTGCTTCCGTGTCAAATTCGACAATTACAACAATTCCTTATGATCGTTTTTCAGAGCTTTGCAGGCATTATGACATTGACAAGACATCCATGCTGTCAATGACGAATGACATAAACATTACCGCAACAAGAGGTAGTCAAAAAATGCAGAGCCAAAAATAAAAGGAGAAGAACTTTTAGGGTTTGTATTGTTTATCAACATACTTGCACGCCATCTAGCGATGAGTAGAGTAGATCTGATATATTTTTCTCCAGTTATACCTGGGTCGCCTGGGTTAGTCAAATCCACAGTCAAATCAAAATGGCATAAAATGTGCTTAATATTTTTGCCACAGTACACATATGACCAGTATCGAAACTAAGCCTAGTTGATGAAATAAATACCTACGCTCCATTATAGCACTAGGGTTGTAACTTTACGGCGCGCGCAGACACTGCAGCGCAGGTGGCGCGTGGGCAACGCTCATGAGCGGCAGCAAACCGTACCGTGTTTTATACGAAAATGCGTGTGATTCCTACCTAGTAATTAAAAAACATTTCTTAATATGTTTATTCTTAATTATTACAAATGATTCACATAAAAGTACTTGCGTCTACTACGACACGTCGGAATTCTTTATTACCGATAGGAATTTTTGTATAAAATATTCTCATTCTACCTATCGACTTTAAACAACCTTTAAACCGCCTTCATTCTGGATTTTCAAATAAATTGAAGAATTCATTATGATCAATTACACGGACTCATTATTCGATAACAATAATAATAATAGTACATTTTTCTTATATTAATCAGCAGGAAGTTTAAAATACGAAAGCTCCGGTTTCGATGAAACTGAGTTCACACAACAAAGGAATATTATCGAGCATTTTTCAAAAAACTAAATAACGCATGACCGCTTGTCGCGACGCGACAACCGCTACTAACAGCACTGCGAAAACCCCTTAGAGCTCTCGTAGATGCGCATGCTTGTGTGAGTGAGCCGTTTCGAGCGTTTGTAGGTAGTTTCCACACTGTCTATATGTACACTGTGTTTTTGCGGTTTCTATTTTTATTCTCTCCTGCAAGAAATAAAACGTAAAGTTAAAGATAAGCATTTATTCAGCTCCACAATGACAGCACAGACATAAATGAAGACATACCTACATTATTACTATTAGAGTATGATGCGCGTACCTAAATGATGAACGTAAAGTGTGTGGGACACCTATTATAAACCATTCTCAATGAGTATATATATAATCAATGAGTAAATATTGCGTTTGAAAGGCAGTACTTTCCCTTCGTAATTTTTTGGGCCAAGATTATGGGGCGGTTATTCTGAAGGTAGATATCAAAAACGCCAATAGACAGGGGCACTTTCCAAAAAGAAATTGCCGAAATTACCTTTCTTCTGGCAATGCTAAGAAATGGGTAAAAAATGGGAAAGAGGCCCGACGGTATAACACTTGTCCCATCAGAGTTGGGGAGGCCCACTGTGTGGGATGCTACATTTATCGACATACATGCACCTCCCTCCCATCTTCCGAGGACGTGTGAGTCTGGTGCGGCGGCAGATTTAGCCGGGAATCTCAACCAATATACAGCGGCCCAAATAACCTGTATATTTGGGCCGCTGTAGATTGGTTCTACGCATTTGCTCCCCTTGAAGTCGCGACGAGACTAGGTCCGTGGGTATGTGAGGCGGGTTTTTAAAAATTATCAGAGCGTCTGGTCGAAACGACATGTGAACCAAGAGCTGGTATTTGGCGCAGAGCATCAGAATTGCCATACAGCGAGGCAATGCAGCCAGCGTCTTGTGGACGCTTCCGATTGGTATTGATATGGATCAGTTAATCTACCTGTAGGTAGTTTGTTTGCAACACTCTACATTTAGCTCAATCGTTTCAATTATAAATCTAGTTCTAATTTGGTTTTTAATAGTAATTTTCTTTTTTCACAAAAGTTTTACGCATGTTACAACGAACTTAGAAGGTAGGTAGAACTATCGATTTGGGCAAGTGACCTATTAATTTATGCAAAACAAAACTTTTCTCTTCGGTCTATATGAAGTAAATACCTAGGTACATTGTACTTATTCATGAACCATTAACTAATGAATACCAATTGTTCTTGAGGCCAGTGACCGATAGTACTTACCTACCTACTAAAAATAATAATTTTTCACTCAATCAAATAAAACTATGACTATTATTAAGAGTGCATTGAAAAAATGCTTGTAGATTAATATGTCTAATTAATCCACATACCTACATACGTAACACATTTTATGCAATATCTATTACAATAATAAATTATGTACCTATATACCTAAGTAAAAATAAGTTTGGGAAAATTATTGTTTTGATTAATTAAATCAACATTTGATGTGATGATGCCCACCCCCACCTACGCGATGTTCTTTTATTTTTTCGAGGTTGAATGCAATATTATTATCTTTTCATCGAGCCTGTTTTTATACATTACATTTTGTAACCTAAATAAAATACTTAAGTTAATTTTGATAATAGGGTATTTTTCCTATTTTCTTTGTTTCGTATTTTAAGTTTTCATTTAACTTTAACTTTCACACATAATATTAAATTTAAATGGAGAAGGCCTGGGTCTTAAAATACAACCTTGGCTAGTGTAGGACCCTACAGATTCAAAAAACACTGAAACTTTGTAATTGTCTACTTATATCTACATCTATCTATACTAATATTATAAAGAGGAAAGATTTGATTGTTTGTATGTTTGTTTGTTTGTTTGTTTGTTTGAATTGAATAGGCTCCGAAACTACTGGACCAATTTGAAAAATTCTTTCACCATAAGAATCCTAAATTTTCCGTAATGAACATAGGCTATATAATATTTTCAAAAAGTTAGAGATCCGCATGAAAAATTCAATAATTGAACCGTGCGCTGTATATTCAAACTCTTTTTCTATTATGGCGCGTCATAATAGAAAAAGAGGTTGAATGCTTTTTCTCTACGGCCAGTGTCAGTTATGGAGTGTCGAGTCAATGTCAAAAACCCCAATGCTGTTAAAAAATGTAAGGGATCCGTATGAAAACTGTGAAATCCATCGTGTTAGTGTGTATAATGTCTGAAATTTTTGTTTAATACCCGTGCGAAGTCGGGGCGGACCGCTAGTGTTGTATAAAGAACTTTTATAGGTATTTATTTTTATGTTATAAGTCTCGGTCTCTTAGAACTGTAACCTCCAATCCAACTATTCTCTCAACCTACTTGACCTATTACTTAGGCATTTGTAATGAATCATCTTCATTATCGGGCCGATATTAGTCCATAGCTGGACATAAGGCCTACCCTAATGAGCGCTTAGTGTAACTTATTTAATGACAGCGACTTTAAGAGCTGATACTCTAAAGTATCAGTCCTTAAAGTCGTAGTTTAAGAACTGATACTCTACAGTATCAGTCCATAAAGTCGTAGTTTAAGAACTGATACTCTACAGTATCAGTCCATAAAGTCGTAGTTTAAGAACTGATACTCTACAGTATCAGTCCATAAAGTCGTAGTGTAAGAACTGATACTCTACAGTATCAGTCCATAAAGTCGTAGTTTAAGAACTGATACTCTACAGTATCAGTCCATAAAGTCGTAGTTTAAGAACTGATACTCTACAGTATCAGTCCATAAAGTCGTAGTTTAAGAACTGATACTCTACAGTATCAGTCCATAAAGTCGTAGTTATCATTTAATAACTGACTGAGACTTCTGACGAGTCGGAAGTGTCGTTCTCCGTCGTCCGTCTGAATATCATGAAACGGAGGCAGGTTGTTAAATATATGAAATTCCTAATAGTTATTACCCAGGAAATAACACCTAGAAGATAAATCAAACACTGGTAAAAAAATAAAATCTGAGGAGTGTAGTGCGACAACCAAATATAATATTTTTTTTTTAAATGACAATTGAGTCCCTTGGCCAAATCTGCCGCCGCACCAGCGACAAAAGAAAATAATAATATAAAACTTTATAATGAGAAACTAGCGACACGCTCCGGCTTTCCACGGGTGCAAAAACCTTCCTCTTGAATCACTCTATCTATTAAAAAATACCGCATCACAATCCGTTGCGTAGTTTTTAAGATCTAATAGCATATTAGGGACAAACAGACAGACAGCGGGTAGCGTTTTTGTTTTATACTATCTATGTGATGTATTATATGAGTGATTGATTATATTATATCTAGGTATAAGTACTAATATTATAAAGAGGAATTTTTTTGTTGTTTGTTTATTTATTTAAATGGAATAGGCTCCGAAACTACTGGATCGATTTGATAAATTCTTTTATCATTAGAATCCTAAATTTTCCCTGATCAACTTAGGTTATAGAGTATATTCAAAAAGTTAGGGATCCGCATGGAAAATTCAGTTGTTGTTAAATTCCCACGCGAAGCCGGGGCGGAGCGCTATTTAGTAATTTAATTTGTTAAATATATCTTTACAAAATTAAAGAGTTTTATCACACTAAAAAATCAATATCTATATTTTTTAACTATAGTAGTTCCTTAGTTCCTACGGAGTTGACTGTGTGACTGTATTATTGTTAGATTGTTGAATACAAAAAACTCATAACCCTCAACAGTTAAGTAGGTAAGTACATATCCTTACGTTAGTTTCATTATAATGCCCTCCATAAAAAGGGTTTCGCGGTATCAATGAATTTTAATAAATTGCTAGTCTATTGTTGTAAAAAAATATTCAACCCTAGCTTGACCTTAGGTAGAATGTTAGTACCTTTAATAGGGTTCCGTAAACAGCAGGGTGGCATCGGAACCAGCGAATATTGTCATGCTATTACTTAGCCTCCGCTGCTTGACAGACCGTTATTCAGAGAGCAATAAAAAAAATACTAGGTACCTAACATGAAACTATAAATAAGTTCGGAAGGAGTATCAGAACAAAATAAAATGAAGCACTCCAATCAAGCAAGCATGCCAATCAATCAAATAGTATGCTGGCCATCGCCATTACGGCTATAGACACCAACTGATGAACCCCATTGTAAACAAACCAAAATAAACGGAAAACGCCGTCTTGTGTGGTCAGATGTTGCAAAAGTCACAATGGGATTGTCAACAAAAAACACCGGATCACATTTCGTAGATAAATTTCTTATATCACCAACTTATTTTATCGATTTGACGCAAAATTATTATCAACATTTAAATCAAACTACAAGCACAAAATCTCGCCAGTGCTGCCAACATGTAAACATGTAAATTTTCCAGTAAGTGTGGGAGGATATTAAAAATGTTTTAATTCTCATATTTTATTGATTTTAAATTATGAATCAGGTATATAGGCATTTCTTTATCATCCTTTATCACCTATAAAATAATATGTATTAAGTATTCGAAATATAATTAGGATATTGAATTTCAGTTTGTAATATCTATACAATAACTTAGCTTTAGGGATACGAATTTCGAAATATGTTTGTTTTTTATTTGAGCTAACCTCCAAAATAGCTGAACCCATTTTGATAATAGTTACTTTTACTGACGATCATGCTACGCAGATGTTATATCGAGATTATCGATAGCCGTGGGGCATAACTCAAAGTCAATATTTTTTCAGATTTCCGGGTGACGAAAATTGGAATTTAAATTGAATTCGCGAATCTCATAATTAAAATAATTTGAATCCCACTAAATCTAGTGTAGCATGCAGTGTGCATGAAGATTTTTCATGTAAAAGCATGCGGGCATTATATTATGTAGGTATACATAATTTTTTATTTATAATGTCTCAATAAACAATGAATATGAGAGTAATGTATATTTTTTCACATAACATTTCACTGATCTTCCCAGTAACAATCATAAGATATGGCTGCAAATGTACATTTGCAGCATATTTTTTTTATATATATATTGGTTAGGCATTTCCATAGGAACAACGTATGCGAAGCCGCAGGCAGAAAATGTTGTCAGCCAGTTAATAGGCACAAAGAGTAATTTATTCAAACTAAAATTAGACATGGAATGAGACTTTGGATGTGTTTATCTTTGTTACTTCTGCACACACACTCAGAGGCCTGAACAGATTTTGTTGAAATTTCTTCGATTAGCAAATAGGGGTTACTATTTAATCCCGGGAAAGTACAGTGTTCTGTTCTGTTCTTGTGGGACAATAAAATTCACTGCAGTTAGCACCTATAAGCGGTGGCGTAAATTGAAAATTATAAAAAGTAGGTCTAATAAACACGATTACCGTGGCTAAAGCAGTACCTAAAATGATTCATTATAATTTACATATTCATATTAATAAGCAGTGATAGGAATAGGTAGGACTTATTTACCTAAACTTCAAGGAATAGTGAAAAGAATCGGAGACTTCCTTACAACAATTTTTTTTTCTGGTACTTTTGTCCCAAGTTTGGGACATTACAAGGTACATTAAATTTTAATGTTATTCGGAATAAGTAGGTAGTTGGTCTGTGTTAACCTAAAGTTTGCCAGTAGACATAACATAACATAGAGTCGTTACAACCATAAAATTGTATGAAAATTTAATTTTTGGAGAACATTTTGTAATTAACTTGTTGATCTTAAAACTATCAATCATAATCTCTGTCTAAGAAGTTTTACACGTTTTCATATTAATAAGTGAACAATTATTAGGAAGAATATTTATAAAAATTATGGGTAATTTTTTCTTCTGTTGGCAACTCTCTATACACTGACACTCAATGTCATTCCGCCATTGCTAAGATTCAAGTTTGATTTGACAGGATTCTATCCGTACTTTTCATAAATCCATGGTACCTAATAATATTAATATAATTAAAAAATGATTTATTAAAATAAATATGGGTAAAAATTATAGAGCTCCTCATACAACAACAACATCATCCTATGATAGTCCACTGCTGGACATAGGCCTCCCCAAATGATTGCCATAGATGTCAATATTTATCATTTGTGTGTTATTGCCAGAGATGTACAAAATGGTTTTAAAAAAGCATTTAAATACAAAATGCAAAATACTTTTCAGATTTACTATTTCAAATGCAAAATACCAAATAGTATTGCGTTTTGTATTTCAAATGCTAAATGCAAAATAGGTATTTTAAAAATACTTTTTCAAAATAAAATACCCCCTGACCAAATCACAGATATTTTTATTTATTACACAGGAGAATAGATACACTCAATGCGATTATACTTTTTTTTTAAAATTAATAACAACTGGACTGGTATTGTTAAAAAATGATAAAAATAAATATCATTTTTTATTTATAACACTTTTTAACAATACCAGTTATTGTTCGAATACATCATCACTAATTTTTCACACTTGTCAGACATTGACACTTGTCAGACATTACTTGACATTGACATAAGATGCGCACTCTGACTAAAGAAGAAAAAGATGTCGTGCATGGTTAGTTGGCGCCTCTACCTATCGGTCGAATTCGGCAATACAAGCGTTTTGTTTGACTGGTAATGTTGGCTCAACTTAATCACAAAGTATTTTGTATTTTAAAATGTATATTAAAAATACAAAATGCATCTCGAAAGGCATTTCAAATAAAATACAAAATACTTTTCACTGAAAGGTATTTAAATAAATAAATAACAAAATTTATTTAAATAAATAACAAAATACAAAATATGTATTTTGCATTTTCTATTTGCATTTAAAATAGAAGTATTTCAAATAAATCACATCTCTGGTTATTGCCCATAATCGCCACGCTGGGCATGCGGGTTGGGATCGCAGCTCGGTGGAGTTGTTGCTACAGAGGGCGCTGCTGCCCGTCCCCCGGTGTGTCTCTCCCTTAGTCGCCTCTTACGACACCCACGGGAAGATTTGGGGTGGTGAAATTCTATGCCCACACGGCAGCTCTTCATAAGATACCTTTTTTTGTGGAGATTTTTCCGATTTAATAAAAGTTTTATTTATAGCTGACCTCCGTTTGACCACGATTTCACCTGATGGAAAGTGAAGTTGTGGCCGACGGTGTATCACAAAGGTGAGACACCTAATTCACTCTAGTCTAAAAGTATGTACATAGTGTTCAACTTAGGCATATATTGTTATATTATGTATAAGTTGAACATATGGTGTATAAGTTGCATCTTATACTATGGCATGTAACGGAACTCTAAATATGCAATTGAAACTCGCACTTGGTTGTATATAATAATAATGGAATATAATAATAATTACTATACACTTTATAGTGCAATAAAAATAGGTTGACATCGCTGGATCAGTTAGTCCTGAACCTACTGTTTCTTCGGTAATTTTGCTTCATAAATTATATTTACTGTTTAATAATTTAGTTGAGTTTTTCAAGGTGAGTCTGGCAAAGTTAGACATACATTATAAAGTTGCTTAATAAGTGTGAGACTAAGGGCCTGTTTCACAATGTCCTGATAAGTTCTAGATAGGCTATGCGTTACATATCTGACGGATAAACAACAGTAACTCAATAGTGTGTATCTGTCAGATAAGTAACAAATAACTTATCAGGACATTGTGAAACAGGCCCCTAATGTAAACCTAATACCTATTACGATTTTTAAAAAGTCCCTCTTTATATAAATCAATGGTTTTTCTAAGTAGGTATGTCCATAGTACCTACAACTTATTGGACCAAAAACCACATTCCACCATTCCACCTATCAAGGGTCATCCGTCGTAGAAGAAGAATTCTAGTCCAATCGTTTTTTTCTGTAATTAATTCGATCATTATGAGCGATTGATAAGCGAAGAGACTAATTTTGCGTTACCTTTTGTACTGTTTATACTTTGAAAGTGTTTATAAGTAGTTTTCGACCACCAATCTTCATCGATGTCGATGTCATTGTAAGCCAAATATTATGTATTTCTTGATGATTTCTTGTATGTAGGAGAAAGTCATTAAATTTTTTTTTATTCTCGATTTATGAAGCAAACCGAGCCAACCCGAATCTAAGCACACATTAGAAAAAAGGTGTAAGTAAATAGGTTTTAATCTGTCTATGCGTCACTTACAATGAAACCTTTTTTTATTTCAAATGAAATAAAAATAAGTTGGTCTATTTTCGAACTTTAAATTCCGAACACAGTTCCTTTTGTTTTTCAAAATCGTCATAATTTATTCTATGAAAGTGTGCGTCATGATGTTTAGTTTGCATTTATTTTCATAATATTTCGAAGTAAAAACAAAAGCAAGTAATTCACCTATCTACATAACGTTACCTATTCAATACTTAGCACTTATTTTCCTTAAATTTTATGGAATCGAAACAAGTAAGCACTTATTTTATTAAGGTTCCGTACCCAAATGGTGAAAACGGGACACTATTACTTAGCCTCCGCTGTCTGTCCGTTTGTCCGCCCATCTTCAACAGACGTGTCTTATGTATGAACCATAAAAGGTAAACAGTTGAATTACTAATAAAATTAAAATAAATAATTTATAATCCTATCAAACATACTTTAAATAGTTCTTTGGTCTATGTTTGTCAATATTTTTTTAAATATTTAGCAGATATAACTTCAAAATGGCACCAACTCCGCAAGGCGAAGTCCCAGTGCAAGTGTCAGAGGCGCCCCTTGGAAACGAGGTGGTCATCTCGGGGATGGCTGGACTCTACCCGCAAGCGAGATACGTGCGGGACTTGGAGAATATTCTGTATAATAAGGTTAGTTCATAGTAAGGGCCAATAGCATCAGCGGAGTTCTTTACCACCTTTACCAATAGACTTCCTAACATAGGCTGCCCCTACATTCTCTTCACCCTACATGCGTATACATTATTTCCTTCTCTATATCTTATTCTCTAGTCTTTGATCTCTTTCCGTGTGTGTTTGTGTGAGTGTAGGTATGTGGGTGTGGTTGTGTGAATGTTATTCATCTATACTGACTTTATAAAGAGAAAAGATTTGTCTGTTTGTTTGAATTGAATAGGGTCCGATGACTGGACTGATTTGAAAAAAATCTTTCACCATTAGAATCATAATTTTTTGTGATGAACATAGACTATAGAATATTTTCAAAAAAGTTAGGGTTCTGTATAATTTTTTTTAAAATACCCGTGCGAAGCCGGGGCGGACCGCTAGTCGGTAATAAATTCTTTGATTTGAAATTAAATTCGAACGTTACAATAGAAACAACGAAGTCGACAACAAGAAAAATCTAGTAAATCAATAAAGCATAGATATCTTTCAGAGAGGTTTCTTACCAAAGAGGTTCATATACATAAGTTAAGGTATAACAGAAAACCAATGCGCTTCTATTTTCAGATTAACCCAATATCATCTGACGGACTGCGTTGGGTGTACAACCACCCCGAGGCAGCTCAGTACACAGGCAACGTACCCGATCTAGATCGCTTCGATGCCCAGTTCTTCAAAGTCCACTTCAGGCTTAGCAACAGCATGGACCCGATGTCGCGGAAGGTCCTCGAGCAGAGCTACGAGGCTATCTACGATGCTGGTAAACAGAAAAAAAACGGGGATTTCTTTTTTCAGGGGGGTCAAATTTAGTCGAAAGTCCAATAATCTCTTTTCCCATCCATAGTGTGTCCTGAAATCTTGTTCACTTTACAGCGCGTTTTTGAACTAAAGGGACGGGTTATTCAAACCACACCACACTATACTCCGGCCAAACAAGGGACACAATGTTTGCCGGTCCCCATAGTTGACCCAAAAACAACGTCCTTGTTTTTTATTTTTGTAAAATTTTACACAAAGTACTTCTTGATTTGAACCTTTTTCAACATTGTATAATTTTTCTCAAGCTTGACGAATAGAGAAATATCACATGTTTTTATCCTGAGTCCTGAGTTGCTTAGGAACATTATTTAAACTTGTTCAAACTCCACTCGCACGCAATAACTCAACCAATCTTCACTTGCACGTGACCTACACTTTAAATTAATTATATACGATGCTCTTTAAATTTAAAGCTCTACCTATGATTACTCGACTAAGGCGTTGCTTTTTGTTCGTGAGTGATTTTTAATATTAATTCTATGTTTTTGTTTTTAATATTTGGGACAACAAAAGGTACCACAAGATTGTTCTATTTATTTATTGAATTAAAACGGTTATTAACAATATTAATTTAATTACATTAAATAACAAAAAATTAAAAAGGCACATTATTGTTGGGGCTATACTATCTTTTTGAATTTGAATAACGTATCTATCGATTAGTAATTAACGTATTTATCGCGTTTCTTCTTCTTCCTTTCTTCTTCTTCTTCCTTTCTCGACGTTTCAACAGGTTTGCACTCTGTCGTGGTCACGAGTCATCTCGTGAACACGACAGAGTGCAAACCTGTTGAAACGCGATAAATACCCGTTAATTACTAATCATTATGTGTTCAGATCGCGTAAGTTTCAAAACATTAATCGTATCTATCAGCTACAATGAGATAGAAGATAATATAAAAAAGCGGCAACAATTGGACCTTACTGAGAAAAGAAGTAGAAATGAAGTAAATGGAAAAGTTTGAAGGAAGGCATCCTTAACACCAGTTACCACTGATCGTTAAAGGAAGAAGAAGATCTAAGATGATCCTATTTCTCCCGGAAACAACGCGTGTGAATTCGCGGGCAGATGTTATGGTTGCAGCGAGGCAATGCAGTCAGCATCTTGGGTACACGTCCAACTGGTGTTGATATGGATCAGTTGAGCTACCTGTACTTTGTTTGCAACAGTCTGCAGTTATCTGAATTGTTTCAATTGTAAATACTAGTTCTAATTTAATTATTTAATTCTAATTTTCTTTGTTAAAAAAGGTTTTACCGTATAATACAATACGGACATAGATTACCTACAGTGATTGTTTAAGAATGGTAGACTTGGTATGGTAGCTAAATATATATTGATGGGTAGGTAAAGAGTTCTTTGTTTTCAAATAAATAATTTATAATGTCTACTAGCGTCACGTTCTAATTGTTTAACTATCACAACTATCTACACTAATACATATTCAAGAAACGATGTTTGTTTATTCTCACACAACCTACTCTTCAATATTATACAGGGTGTTTGGTGCATCGTTTGAATAAAATAGGGGGTAAGGGAGAGGTTTTGCTACCTTTTCAAGAAATCCTGGCTCCACAGAAGATTTATGACTATTTTTTTAAGTTTTTAATCGTTATTAAAAAAATCTGCATTTAAGTAAAGAATACCTATACGGTGTAGCCAAAGTAATTTATTGTCAACAAGTTGGGTGCTCGCGGTTATTTCGAAGCTTCCAGGTCCTATCGGTTTAGTTTGGGCAGGAGTGATTAGAGATCGCATAATCCTCCATGGAAAATACCACATGACCTGCTTAAGCATCTCAATAGGAAAAAGAATCTAGAATAGTCCTGTTTGAGTGAACTAAAAAATAAAAAACGACATAAAATCCTCCGCGGGGCCAGGATTTTTAAGGTGATTTCAAAGGTAGTTAAAACCTCCTCACCCCATCCCCCCTTTTTATTTTGGCAAACATGCTGTAGGAACAAATAAACCCCGGAAAATTCAAACAAAGTATGTGTAAAGTTGCGATTTCTTTATATTGAGATTCTTTCTCACAAGATCGGTTTTATCAGTCGATAAATGGTTTAAGCTTCACTCTACTTTATGTTATGTTGCAAACATACAGCCGTACATCCCGTAGCTTTATTAAAAGTGGTTATAATATCCTTATAATTTCAGGAATTAGTCCAGAGCAACTTTCCGGCAAGAATGTCGGCGTATACATTGGATCATGCTTTTCGGAAACCGAAAAGGCCGGTTTCTACGTCGCGAGCTCCAAAAATGGATTGGGTATTGCGGGGTATGTTGTGTAGTTAAATTAATAATTCTCCCTTCCTCCTTCATAAAGAGATCATAAACATTATTTCATTATTAAGAGCCACCATAAGTGGGTCATCTTAATTATGAAATCCCCTTACAGCGGTACTCATTAAAAAAAATTACGTTTCTTTTGAGCAAAACTTGCACTTCAGTATGTATAGTACTTGCCCTTCATATCTCATGGCCTCAAGGTCATCTGTATAAACGTGTTATTACCATCTTTAAGAGGCTCGAGTAAATGATTATAAATTGATGTTATGGTATTTTAATAGATGCAGCAAAGCAATGTTTGCGAACCGCGTCTCGTACTGGCTGAACGCCAAAGGTCCCTCGCTCGGCATCGACGACGCGTGCTGCAGCTCCACCGCGGCCCTGGAGCAGGCCTACCTCGCGATCTCACGCGGGGAGTGCGAGGCCGCCATCGTGGGCGGGGCTAACCTTTGTCTGCATCCCCAGTCTTCGGTGCATTATGGAAGGTGTGTAATTTAGAGTGAAAGTAGAGACCCTTAAAAACGTCGTGATCATTGTAATTGTCAGTTCCGATGAAACATAGACAGTTTCATACTTACAGACAGTTTCAAACTAAGTTTCAAACCCTGTTTCAAAACAGATGTTTTGAAATATCCAAATCATATCTTTTTCCACGAAACTGAACAGTCTGAAATTAGGTTTATTACCATGTGTGAAAAAGTGTAGTATACGAATATTATTAGGTACCAATTACATTTTTATACTCTTACGTTTGCGATTTCATCCACGTGGACTTAGGGGTAAAGAATCTTCTCGAAGTCAGCCAAAACGGCATTCTGAAACCCGTTTTTAATAATAAAAATCTCATTTAACCCCGATTTTGGGTGTTGAAAAATCCTGAAACTCTAGTCATGTAATTGACGACTCTGCATTTGCTAAATGCATTTTAAGAAAATAAAGTGTAGTTTTTCTACACTTACTACACCTTAGGTATTTAAAGTTTTTATAAATTATATTCTTTCTTTAAAAAGTAACACTAGAACAACTTTGTTTCAGAATCATGAATCTAAGCCCAGACGGAAAAACAAGGTCATATGATCAAGAAGCTTGTGGCTGTGCCAAATCCGAAGCTATCAACGTACTTTTTCTTCAGAATGCTAAGCACGCTTTGAGGTAACATATGCACCAACTACTTGGGTAGAAACACCTTTACAATCAGCACAACCCGTTCGATGGCAACTGAATCGACCGCTATGCGCTGGCTACGACTTTACTATATCGTTAGATATCTCAAACATCACATCCTGCAAGACAAACCGTGCCAACTCAGCATTTATTATATAAACAATCTTTGAACTAATATCATAAGCGAAACAAATTATCATTTCGCAGAGTATACGCCAAAGTAGTAAACGTACAATGTGAATACGTTAGAATACCAGACGACGAAACTGGTCCAAAATACGGGTTCTATAGGAATCCTGATGATACCGCAACATTTCTTAAAAGTTTCTATAACAGAACTGGTGTTCCACCGAGCGATGTTGAATATGTAGAAGGATTTGGATCAGGTAAGGTCTATGATCATAATAATTTCTGATATAATTGAAGGTTATTTTAGTTTGATTCCTATTCTTGCAGCGGTGCCAGATGTAGACAAGTCGGAATTGGAAGCATTTGATAAGATATACTGCGGTAGTAGGAAAGAACCCTTGATGCTTGGTAGTGTTATGTCGAATATTGGCTATGGAGAGGCTGCATCAGGGATATCTGCAGTTACAAAGGTTTCATTTGCATTATTACTCTAACGTCTGATGATTATGTAAATCTAATATCAAAGTGCTTTATTTACTTTAGACCTTACTCCTGTGTTCTTTGTCTATAGTGCAATAAGCAAAGAAGTGACTTAGCTTGAGCTGAATTAAATTTATTTTGGCGCACAAAATACTTAACCATAGAGCAACACGGGCCCCCGGCGGACAGGGCTGCTCTATGTACTTAACAAGGAACTTATACCCAATCTGGAATGCGCACAAGCTGCCGATACGCGGTCCGAGCGAGATAGCTTCGCGAGAGCCCTCTGTCCCTTTCAGGATCAGGATCACCAATCACAACAAATGAATATGGCTGACGGGCTGCCAGTCTAACTTATTTTATATTCTACTTACCTATAATCTTTTCTTTTTTTATTGACATTTCAATATAGTGTCCAAATTATTGCTAAAAAATTTTTTATCATTCTAACAGATACTTGGAAAATATTAGAAAATATAAAGAACGAAAATTATTGATTTTTAGTAAGACATGTCAAAATTTGTTCCTACCACTTCTACTAAATTCGGGAATAATCCGCCTGGCAACACTTTAGAAAGGGACACAGGGCTCTCGAAGCGCTTTCTCCCTCGGACCGGATTTTTCTCTGACCAAGTGATTGTCTATAATAGACTTAGGGTCATACACCTAAGGTTTATTTTATATTGGTGTCAAATTGACAACGCACATTCCAGGTTGGGTATAAGTTCCTTGGTACTTAACGTACAAAAGAAAAAAATGTCTTCCTAGGTCCTTTTAGGATACCATAGAGGAGAAATAGCTGGAAATCTGAATTGTGGGACTGCTAGAAGCGACGTGGCTGCGATTCGAGAGGGGCGTATTCAGGTGCTGAACGATCATCGTCCTTTCCGAAGGACCTTTGCAGCTGTCAACAGCTTGTCTGTGACTGGAGTTAACGCTCATGTTTTATTGCATGGGCAGCACAAGCCAAAGGTAACATAATGAGAACGTTTTGTAAGAACTTTTATGGCGAACATTTTTAAAATGTATTTCTGGGTCATTTATAACGGGATATTTACCATGATTCTCTAATCATGGTAAATATCCCGTTATAAATGACTTTAGTGTTAATAACCATGATAGTTTTAAAAGTATTTCTGGGTGTTTCTATCAGGACCTTAATCGGTACAAAGCAAATATCCCATACTTGGTTACAATGTCGGGCAGACAAGACTCCTCTGTGACAAGAGCTTTAGAAGAACTGAAGTCACAGCCCATCGACCCCGAACAACTCGCTTTACTCCAGAATATACATAAAGATAGAATCGGTGGTCATTTGGGAAGAGGCTATGCCGTCCTTGGTAAGTTTGACAGTTCGACAGTCTTAATCTCAAGATAATAAGATAAAAAAGTGTGTCATTATAGCGAAGCTTAATAAAATTTTAATAATTCTAATATTTACTGTAACGCTGTGACCTCAATAAATAAATAAAAGCTGGGTTCAACAAATCGAATGAAATATATTAATGCGAATTTCCTTGGTCAAGATTCCTATAAATTATTTTATTAATGTTCAAATTAAAACCCATTAACCCTCTTTTGAGATACATACCTATGTGAACATGACTACAATGACCCAAACTCATCGATAAATGTGCATATCAAATTTAATTAGGATACAGACAGAGGTATATTAACATTATTATGGTTTTAGACACGAAAGACGGAAAGACAGTATGCCTATCTGAGGAAGTAGACTACTATGACGATGCAAAACGTCCTCTGTGGTTCGTGTACAGCGGAATGGGCTCTCAGTGGGCTGGAATGGGAACTGAGCTGATGCGGCTGCCCATTTTTGCCGCAGCCATAGAACAGTAAGTAGATACATAGTTGTATTATGTAAAAATTGCAAATAAAATAAATTTTATTTTATTTTGTTTGTAGTATGTACTTTTATAACTGGATGACCCATTAAATGGGAGATTTTAGCGTAAAGACACAGCTGGTCATGGTCAGGTATGCTGATATTCCTTAAGGCTACCTACTTATAAGCTATGCTTATAGATGCCGCAAAGTCCTGGCGCCGAAGGGGATCGACATTGTGCAGATCATTACGTCGTCCGACAAGACAACCTTCGACAACATTCTCCACTCATTCGTCGGCATCGCTGCCGTGCAGATTGGTCTTACTGATGTCCTCAAAGAACTTGGTCTAGTGCCGGATAATATTATTGGTATGAGATGAATAAAATAACGAAAATAAAGCTATATTTTCTTTTAATAATAATGGTCATACCATTATTTTCTGACATGATCAAAATATCAAATATTCTACTTTGTTTTAGGTCATAGTGTCGGGGAACTGGGATGTGCATACGCAGACGGCTGCCTGACTGCAGAAGAGATGATACTATCAGCTTACAGCCGTGGTCGGGTCTCTTTGGAAACGCCATTCATCAAAGGGTCTATGGCTGCTGTTGGCTTGGGATATCAGGAAGTAAATAAAAGACCGATTAAATGACCCAATTTATATTCCTTTATTTAATAATATGTGAAGAATGATTTCTTCACATAAAACGATACTAAAATATATAAAAGACTAAATATATTAATTATATAAAATATAATAAAATGACGTCTGATGTAAGAATATCACATTTTTATAAATGCAAACGTTGGGATGTTTAGATACTTGTGATTTAATCACGCCAAAGCTACTGAAGGATTATGCAGAAATTTTGCATATATGTAGTTCTAAACCTAGGTTGTAAAATACAAATTCGGGTACTTTTTATACCGATATAACGCGGGCGAAGCTGCAGGCAGAAGCTCGGTGAAATATACATCCTTCCAATTTTCAGATGTCTAAGCTTTGTCCGCCGGAAATAGAAATAGCCTGCCACAACAGTGCCGAGTCTTGTACGCTGTCAGGACCGGCTGATGTAATGCAGTCATTCGTCGGAGAATTGGTTGATAAGAATATATTCGCGAGAGAAGTCCCTTGTTCTAACATAGCCTACCACTCACGGTATATTGCTAAAGCCGGTAAGCATGTGAATTTCATCACTAACGAAAAGAAAATGCATCCGACAATTTAAATGGACAGTCTAGGTAGGTACAAAATATTAACAAAGTATTTTTATTTTTCTTTTAGGTCCTAGTTTATTGAAATATTTAAAAGATGTCATCAAAACACCCAAAGCGCGCAGTGCCAAATGGGTATCGACATCAATACCTAAAGACAGATGGGAGGAAGAAGTAGCCAAGTATTCTTCTGCTGAATATCACACCAACAATTTACTGGTATGTCCTCACCTATATTGTTGTTGAAATGCTTGAAATACAGTTGAATACAGAATATCTCGGAGTTGCAGATTTAAATTAGTCTAAGCATTATTTTAAGAATCTTTTGTATCTCATTGTATGTGAACATTTTTGGTTTCCATGAGAATACACATCTTTAAAACGAAATGTACTTTTAGTAAATTTTTGTTAACTACATAGAATATATTGTTTTTGGTTTCAGAGTCCAGTTTTGTTCGAAGAAACTTGCAAACTGATTCCTAGTACCGCAGTCCTTGTTGAAATTGCACCTCACGGTCTTCTGCAAGCAATTCTCAAGAGATCGCTTCCGCCGACTTGTACCAACATTCCACTGACCAGGCGTGGACATCCCGATAACCCTCGCATGGTTTTAGAAGCAACAGGAAAGTCAGTAAATAAATATATACCACAAAAATAGTCCATATTTGAAAAAAATATTGATTTAGAACATAAAGATTTAGATACTGTGTTTTGTTTTCAGGTTGTACGTGCAAGGTTTTCATCCGAAAGTGCAAGTTTTATATCCAAAAGTAGAGTTTCCAGTGTCAACTGGTACTCCTTTCCTTTCTAACTTGGTTGATTGGGCTCATCATGAGAAATGGTAATGTTAATTTAGTCCAAACCTGTAACTTTGTTAGTTTTTGCTATAGACCAATATTTAAACAAAAATTTTATATTATTTCAGGACAATAGCACTTTATGTACCACCTTCTAGATTTTCCGCAGCATCTTGCAAGTTTGTTGTGTCTGTTCATGACAATGAACATAGCTATTTGAAGGGAAACGTAATAAGAAGTAAGTGGTTAAGCTGTGTTATGTTTAGTGGAATACTCCTACATAATAGAGATTGAGTAGTCTTATTTTTTTAAAGTTTCTGCCCTGTAATTTTTTATGTATATTTTAATTGTTAAATTTAAACGTGTGGAAAAACTACAGTTAAATTTACACAACAAAACATAACATTGTCTAAGATGTTGAATATTTTCAGGGAAAAATAGGTTGCCCTTCTCGTATGCACTTGTCGCGGCTTGGGATACTCTCGCCATGACCTTGAACTTGCCGAAGAGACAGTTTAACGTAGTCTTCAGCGATGTACATTTTCATGCAGAGCCGCTGTTGCATTCCCAACAAACTACTAAATTGGTCGTGTCCATTCAAAGAGGCAATGGTCAATTCGAAGTGTGTACAAATATAATTAATAATTATTAACAGAATAATACGTAAATACTTAAACTGGCTTATTTTTTTTAAAGAAATTACAAATGTACATCATCATCATCACCAGCCTATAATAGTCCACAGCTGGACATAGGCCTCCCCTAATGAACTGATAATACAAATGTACAAAATGTAGTTAACATTGTTTTTAGATAACGGACGATGAATTTAAAATAGTATCTGGAAACATCAACTCTAAGGAGAAGTCAATTTTCAAAGCCAATGAACAGAGCACAGCCGGTGATCTGTTGGAACTAAACGGTCATGATGTTTACCGCTTATTTTACGAAAGAGAATATTCATACAGGTTTGATTTAGATACTTGTCATTGTATTTGTACCATATAAACCTTGTGAGGTATGTCTTGGTACTCACATTAGTTTTCACATTAATTGTAGTCTTAACAAAATACTTTTTTTACTACTCGTTAACCAGTAATATAAAGCAAACACAGAGTGTGAATAATTTTTGGAACTTTTATTCTTCGATATTGGTTTGTGAACAGCTAAGTCATATTTTTAAAACACATAATTTATTTTAATAATATTAAAATATATTAATTTCCAACAGCGGGCAGTTCCGTAGTATTCATAACGCAAACGAAACATTATCAGAAGCCAACATAATATGGAATGATAATTGGGTAACATTTATCGATGGAATGCTTCAACTCAATACATTGAAGCATAACCACAACACAGTGTCGGAGCCAATACACATGAGGAGAATGGTAATTGATGTCACTGAACATCAGAAATGTGTAACAGGAATAAATAATGTTGATATTGTTAGAGCACACGTGTCTGATATCAATGCTTGCACACGGTAAGTAATTGCAATATGATTTGCTCACATAAATTAACCTATTGATATACCTACCATCTAAAAAAGGGAGTCAGAATGATGGATTAATTCGGTTAACGAACTAGCTTTTTGACACTCTCGACAATGCGGGCAATGGGAACTTAGCCTTAGGTGATTTTTTTTATTAATATCAGTCCAGGGACGTTCATCGATAATTATTAGATCTTTAAATGATTTTAATTTATTACCTGACATTCATAAAATTTTGCTTTTTAAGGAGTGGAGGTGTCCTGATAGAAAACCTCCAGTTACATAATTTGCCCCCAACTAAAGTAAAAGAAGTAGGATTAAGTTCATTGAAATTTGTACCACGGGTCCATTCCAACATTGACGTAAGTATGAACCTATAAAATATGATAACTGATCCATATATCTGATTTTCATAATTACTCTTATTGTTTTTCTATATTACAGACCCTGACTTCATTGCAAATATTTATGCAAATCGTTTTTGATAATATTAATGTTGATGTAGTTAAAGTTATTGGAATAAGCAATATGTCCGAACAAACTACATTATTTAATGACATGCAAAAAATTGCTGCAGAAAAAACTCTTGGAATAAAAATGGAGTATCAAAAACTGTCTTTAAATAGAACACACTCCTCCGAGAACATTGTCAAGGATGCTGATATTGTTCTAGTACAGAATCTTGCAAATGATGACGAGGTGAATTTTTCTATCGGCTAAGTATTAAGTGTGCATTTTGCATTAAAGTTATAATGTTTATTGTTAATTGCATTAAAGGTAATTGAGAGGAAATTCTGTTTTGCAGGTATTGCGAATTTTGCAACGTTCGGCTCGAAGCAATATTTTTATAATCAACGGAGACTCTTATAATGCTGTAAATGAATATAAACATACAGGAGTTTTAAAAGTAGTGTCAGTGTTGTCTAACAAAGAAACTGACTCACGGTTAGAACTTGTTCGCTACCTACCGTCAACTGCAGCTGTTTCTACCACTTCAGTGATTGTTCGATCCGAGAAAGAACTTCCTTGTTTGATAGCAGCTCGAAACAAATTGTCCTCGGAGAATAGTCTTATTATCCTTACAACTTACCCACCGTTCCCTGGTCTCAAAAGCTTGGTGAAGCATTGGAGGAAGGATTCAACACGAAACAACATCAACCTTATAATGGTTAGCGATGTCAAAGATACTAAGCAGTTGACTAAACTACCCGCAGACTTGGTTTACAATGTTCTTGACAAAGTATGTTTATAATAAGCTTACTCAGTAATGTAAAATACTTAGGAAATCTTACGTAAGTATTAATTTTTCATTGTATTTACGCAGGGAACTTGGGGTGGTGTTTACTACGTGCCGGTCCAGGAAAATGTACTAAGTGGTCAGAGCACAAATCTTGTTTTACAAAATGACAACAAGGGGAATTTGGGTTCATTGAAATGGGTGCAATCACCAGAATTAAATAACAGCAAACTTGCAATAAAGGTATACCTATACTCTATCTACTAATCTCTAAAACAATAGGGTATTTTACTCTATGCCAATACAATAAAATTTAAAATGTTAACTTTTAATGCATTATTGGTACGTACCAATTAACGCATTACAAGTTAACATTTTAAAATAGATTGAATTAAATTTATATATTTTGTAATTTATTATCTATTATTTATTTTAATTTATTTAATATCATAGAAAATACTAAATACCTAGAACAAAAAATTGCAAACAATCGTCCCAAGGCGGGAATCCTACCTGCAATCTTCTGCGTCGCAGTAGGAGTCGCAGGCCACCGCGCTACATCGGTCGTCCTTCCTAATCTGTACATAGGTACATAACTGCCGTCATTTATACAAAGAAAATTGAATTGATTTGAAATTAGCTGGATACAATAAATATTTGCTGTTGTCTTACAGAAAAACACCTAACTCCACCATCACCATCGTGATGGTGGAGATCCAACATAGCGCGGTCCTAATTTTATCTTAGTAAAGAAGCCCTTATTTGAAGTTATCAAAAACTTCAAAATATGGGCTTCTTTACTAAATACGGCAATAATTTTCTTTTTACACAGATCCACTACACTGGAATAAACGTGAACGATGCACAAAGAGCAACAGGAATTATTTCCTCCAGAAATGGAGACCAAGGATTTGGACTGGAATTTAGCGGAGTTTCTGAAAGGTGGATACTCTATTTAGCACCCTAAAACCCCCCTTTACACAGTAACACCACCATAATGATGTTACAGAGTAAAGTATGATTAGGAAGACATCCTGTAATCTGTATCACCAGATAATCCGCTATCCCTTAGATTGGTGAACCTAGGGGGGCATTCGTCGATTACCTATCCAGGTTTTGGAAAAGGAGGATTAGAGAGACATCATAAATGTAATCATAAAATGTGTCACCAGATAATGCTATCAACAAAAAATCTGGTAGGAAGACTAGACTAGACTAGACTACTGTTACATTAAAATAATCGCGTTTTTATTCATGCGCAATGTAGGGTTCCAAAGTAGTTTGGTTCTTTACTTGTTCTTTTCTGTTTTATAAAAGTAACAACTTCATCTGAGTATTTTATCTTAATATATAAAGGAACGAGCGTTTTTCTGGCGACAACGCCCAGCCTAAACCGCTGAAGCTAGAAAGCTGAAATTTGGAAGGTAGATTCCTTTTACAACACAAGCACCCGCTAAGAAGGGATTTTTGGAAATTCCACCCCTAAGGGGATGAAAAGGGGGTTGGAAGTATTTTTGGTCCTTTTTCTAACTCTGTAACCGGTGGTGGCCCGATTTTCTTGAAATTTACAGAGAATACTAAACATACAAAAACATTGAACACGTGTTTCAGGATTTTTCAAAATATTCCTGAAAGTAGAGTGAAATGGGTTATTCAAGTTTGAGATTCGTAGTTTGGCTCCGTATTGAAATGTCTATAACTTTTTAATATAGCACACTAATGACTTGAAACTTTCAGCATTTACTGAAAAAAAACTTTAAATTTAAACACGTGTTTCAGGATTTTTCAAAAATGTCAGTACATAAGTATGAATAGGAAGTCGAACTATTGAGGTTATTGTGGTGAAATTTATCAACCATTGGCTTAAAGTTTACAGAGAAACTACACAAACAAAAATATTGAATACATATTTTAGGATTTTTTTAATAATCCTGAAAATGGGATAAAAACAGTTATTCAAGTTTGAGATGGGCTAAAGTAGAGTGTTTGAAGTCTATCGTGTCATTATCATTCACTATGAACAAAATACAGTAGGTAAATGGTAATTTTTTAAAGAAAACCCTTATAACGGGATTACGGGATACATGATATTTAAAGCGGGTTTCAGGAATTTCCGACTCTTAAAATAGGGTATTAGCTGATTTCGTCAAGATTTTTTACCCTAAAGTCCACGCAAATGAAATTGCGAGGGGGTCAGCTAGTTTTCAATAAATTCATACGGTTTCCTTTATCATATTTTTTTATAACTTTATCAACGAGTTTACGCTATTATTATGTATTCTAAGTATTTCTCATTCACGATTAAAATACCAAGAAGTGTCGAGACATCCTTGGGGGAAACCCTCATCATCCCCCAAGAAAGAAACTACATGACGGCCACAACCGTGCAACAAAAAAGATGGTTTTACTAGTGTAAATGTTTTTATATTTTTTATTCTGGCCGACCGACTGTATTATTACAGTAATCTGGATAAAAATATTTTATGTGTATTTAAATCCAAATTGATAAATATTTCAGCGGAGAAAGAGTTATGGGGCTGGCACAAGGCACTGCTCAAAGTTACGTGATTCCTCGACCAGAACTCATGTGGCCTGTGCCTTCACACTGGAGCCTAGAAGATGCGGCCACAGTGCCTTTCGCCTATTTACAAGCTTATTATTGCGTAGCTATTAAACCCGTAAGTAACGAGATTAAGTTCAGCATTGATTTAAACAATAAAAAGCTCGAACTATAGCGGATTAGATAGATTCCTTAGTTGTGTATTATATTGATTCCAGGGTTGCAAGAACTTAGTCATGGGAAGAACGGCGTTAATTCATGGTGGGGCTGGAGCTTTAGGACAAGCATTGATATCCGTATGTTTGTCACAAGGCTATGAAGTGTTTACTACAGTCAGTAATTTGCAGAAGAAGAAATTCTTGCTAAGGCTTTTTCCCAAACTGAGAGGTACCTCCGCAATTCGTTGCTATGTTATTACTAGTAATACAACTGTGAAATTGATAATCTACTTATGCAAGGGTGTCTCATTCATACTATACAAGGTGAGGTGCTCTACTATACAAGGTCAGCATCGTTCACAGTGAAAACTTAATATTGTTTGCCATATATCTTAAAACTAAAGTATCGAAGCATTCTCTAGTTTTTAGTAAAGAAGTCGGCGATGTGACAATTTCAAATGTTTTGTAAGTACCTACGCGCTTGAAACTAGCGCATTAAAAATAAAGCCCGCCCTAATAAAGAAACTAGAAAAATATATTAATAAAAAAGATATCTTTGAGTTTTATGTAAAATTTTTACGCGCATCGCCAAAAGAGCCCTGAGTTCGGTTTGATGTTATCGAGATGTGTATGAGCGTTGCGATGACGTCTTTAGTTTGACAAAAGGAAAGCAGGCCCCAACTCTTTTGTGATTCATCGGTTTCACAATTGCACAATCCTTAACCCTCACGAGTGGATCCAGTACTTATGTATCCGTTCAGGTGCGCTATCCGTTGCGTCGTCGTTTTGGGGAGGCCTATGGATTATGTACCTACTGGACATAATACGCGTTGATGATGATCGTGGGATCACTGCAGGGAAACTTATAGGGGGTAGATAAAATCTAACTAGGAAATGAACTAACATAATATGGCAAGTATGTGCATGTAGATAGACAGAAGCAATTTCAAATTAAATATTGATTTTTGTTCTATTTTAGCGGAGAATGTTGGAAATTCTAGAGATTCTACTTTTGGGGATATGGTTTTAAACGCAACGAATGGTAAAGGATGTTCCTTAGTCTATTGTTGCCTCAAAGGAGATCTTAAGAATGTAAGTAATAATATGACTAACCGGTCCGCCGGCCGGCCGGGGGCCCGCGTTGCTCTGTGTGACTAACCTTTATTGGACCCGAGAAACAAAGGAATAAGTATTTATTTGATTTTGTATGTTGTTACCTTTTCATATACTTTCAGATTTCTTTAAAATGTGCCGCAACGAGTGGACACACTGTAGACGTTGTCCAGATTCAGAATAATCAAATATTTAACTTTGGAATGTTTCACTTAACACGTGAGAGGACATACATTGCAGTTGATATTTCTTCCATTTTTCAAAACCCCAACTGTGAAGAACTAAAGGTACCTACCAATTTATCCTAATTTTAACTATTTTATAACAAGTACGACAAGTGCGAGTGTAACTCGCGCGCCGAGGGTTTTGAACTGTTGTCGTTTAGGTAGGTACGTATATTGACGACCTGTTAGCGCGGTGGACTTACAACGCAGGAGGTTGCGGTTTGATTCCCGCCTCGGGACTAATATTTGTAAGATCTGCAGATTATTTGTTCGAGTGTTCTAGTCCTTTTCTACGTACACAAAAATAAATCATCTAATGTGATACTTATATATACTTTATTAAGTATAACAGATATCGTAGTAGTACGAATTACACAAGCTTGCTTAGCTTGTCGCTAAATGATGTTGTGTGGATTATCCAGGATACATTACTCTTCTCATATTTTTTTGGAGCACGGTGGAATTCATGAATTCAATAATCTTATTATCTAAATATTCTTCGAGCGCAGTGGAATACATTGGGTATGGACTTTAAAATTTTGAGAACAACGGTTTCGTGGCGCTGTGGAACCCTACTATTACAGTTACTACAGAGATTAGTGGGTAGGTAAGTGGGTTGGTAACTACAATTATTTTTTCGACTTTTTTCTACGTATTTCACTAAGTATGAAACTTAGACGATTTTTAAAACCTGTTTTGAATTGTCGAAATCCATACCTTTGATTTGATATTGCTCTCAATGAAATAGCCCCCATTGTATGAAAATTAGTTTTTTGACCATATTTCGAAAAGTATTGTTTTTACAGACTTCTCTATATTTTTCCTGTAAAATATAGACCTATATCTACAAACGCTTAGTACATTTTATATAGATCACTCTGCTATCTTCGGAGATAAAGGGGGGTACCGGTCAATTTTTCGACCTTTTTCAAAATATATCAAAAAGTTTAAAATCTATCGAAATTTCAAAAACTGCATTGGAATGTACAAACTAATACCTTTCATTTGATACCCAACTCGGGGGGTAGTCACCCCTTTAGAAAATTTTCCCGCCCTTTTTTGACCATATTTCAAAAAGTATTATTTTTACAGCCTTCTCTATATTTTTCCTATAAAATATAGATCAATACCTACAAACATTTGGTACATATCACGTCGATCGCTCTGCAATCTTCGGAGATAGGGGGGGGGGAACGGTCATTTTTTTGACCATTTTCAAAATATTTTAAAAAGTATGAAATCTACCGAAATTTCAAAAACTATTTTGAAATCTACAAACGAGTACCTTTCATTTGATACCACTTTCGACTTTGTACGTTCCATTTAAAATTTCGATTTCAAAATTTGTATGGAAAATCTTCATTTTGATTTTTCATTTATTTTCATTTATTTTTCTATAAATATGTGCGGGCGCACAAAATGTATTATTATTTCAAATTTCAAGTCAATAGCTGCAGTAGTTTCTGAGATATTAAGGATTCAAAACACAAAACAGACCCAAAGCGATTTCATAAGGGTTTTGCAACCGATGGCAAAACCCTAATAAGGAAGAGCGGAACCTCCAAGTATGAAAGAAGTATTTTATACTTAAAAGGAGGATTCCGAATATAGTCAGTCATAATTTTTAACTTGTGTTAAGGCAATAAAAAAAACATTTGTATATGTTGTATATGGATGAAAAGATAAGACCACCTTTCTTACCTTTTAACTTTGTCATAGTTTAATCCTAATAGAGACCGATTTTCGGAGGCTTACTGATGAATCTAATTCTTCGGTCGACTTCGATAGGTTCTTATATAGGTACAACTAGTAAATTATGAAGGGAAATGTTGTTATGAGGTCATGTTATAGTGAAGACATGGTTATATTTAGAAAGTATTGATAGATAAAAGCTATCATTCGTTTCCTCTACTTTTTAAATGTTATGGTTTCAGCAACTTCAACTATTAGTGAGCGCCGGGATCGCGAGTGGCGAAGTGCGTCCTTTGTCACGTGTGACTTATTCTCCGGGAGAAGTGACGCGTGCCTTCCGACTGCTCGCCGCCAGCCAGCACCGCGGGAGAGTCTTACTGCGGATGCAAGATCAACATCCGCCGATACAAACCAGGTAAAACCGAAAGGCATTTAGTGATATTGTAGATTGTACGTCTATGTTGTTGTTTTTAAATTTTATATAGCTACCTCTAATACTAAAGTCATTTATAACGGGATCTTAACCCTGATTAGAGTTTTGAGTTTTCCAATATTTCGGCACAGTTTCATGCGCCATGATCACGGAACAACTGAAGGTCACTGCGAGAATAACCCGATTTTACTGGCGCATTAAACTGTGCCGAAATATTGGAAAACTCAAAACCCTAATCATGGTAAATATCCCGTTATAATTGAATTTAGTGTTAATAATAATACCAATAACTACTTTATTTCAGGCAACATTAGTCAAGTACAGGATGGAAAATACTTAAAAACTAAGGCCCATATAAAATATATACGAGTACCTTAATCTAACATACATAAAATAAACTTAATTACTAACACGTAGGTAATGTTGGCGACGTATGTGACGCGGTATGTGCCTGTGACCGGTAATCGTCCGCGAAAACGCCGGAACAACACATTCTTCGGCCAGAATTCTTCGTTCATGAAGGTCGAAATATTCGCAGTTGAAAAACGCACCATAAATGATTTAAAATAATTATGACGCGACTCCAACCGCTCGACCCTCACTAAGATGTTGGTCTTCGTCTTCACATATTCCACGATCTCCTCCACCTTCGTGGTAAAGTGAAGTCTGGACACGTAGAGCAACGTCGCAGGCACGGCCGGGTGCAACAAGTAGTTAGGTCCGGTCGGAGCGACGCCGCGCTGGTTTCGGCTGCTGGGCTTCCTTTTCCTCCGCACTACCTCGGTGAACCCTTCAGCATCTCGCGGCTTTCTCTCGCGAGCAGCCGGAACGGGTGCAGGGGCGCGAACACATTCGCGACGCTGCTGCGTCAATTTCTCCCTTCTCGATGTAGCTGTCGATGCCTGCAGCGGGGGCGCAGCGGGCATGCAGCATTCGGCAGCAACGGCGGCGTATGTGCGCGCGGAGGGAGAGGGTGCGCGCTCACGCGCGGAGAGGCGGAGGCGGGGCGCGGGCGGGGAGGGCACGGTGAACTGAAGGCATGTCAGCCTCGCAAGGCGAAAACGCTGACACGACGCTATGTGACACATTCCGTTGACCTCCTAGGCGAGTGTTGACGTTGGACATCTCGGGCAACTTGTCCACTGAAGCAGCGCTACGTAATAACGCTACCTCAGACTGGTACGCAGAACACCAGCAGCTCGCTGATGGTGTTCTGCGAGATCTCCAAATTCAACACGACGTCAGCCTAGCTTGCCTTCAATGTCACATCTTTCAGCAGCCTGGTCACATCGACGATAGTTTCAAAAGTGGTATCTCTAATGTCTTTCTTATTCTTATAATAACGCATAGTAAAATCGTGCCATTGGGATTGGCATCATTATACAGGGTAGATAATTAATAACCTTCTATGGGCGACTTCGGTAGATCTATAGAAACAACTTTTTTTCTGTGACTTTTGCCAAAACGTAATACAACACAACCCTTTTTATTAACGCAACCCCTTTCTTTCTTTGCTAAATACCGACACACAAGCCCCGCCGCTTGCCTTGTCATTGTATCGATTTGTGTTTATCTCCTACTGGCTTGTGCTCCGTACATATCATGAATTTAATGTGACCGGCTATATAGAGGTAAGAAATTTACTTATTTAATTTTTAGTATGGAAAATCATTGAATTAGACAAAGTCGTAGAGCAAAAGTTGTTCGTCTTGATCTACCGAAGTCTCCTTTAAGATGTTATTGATCACCTATAACGTATAATAATGTTATTGATCTACCTTTACCATTTATACACATACCTAAAAAGCATTTTTAGATTTTAAAATGTAATTCTAATTTCAGCAACATGAGCTTATTCAACGAAGCTTATAGTATACTATATTTGCAGGTTTATTATATCTGCAGATGGCACCCACATAATAATCTGCGATGAACAACCTTTAGGAGTGCAGTTAGCTGACATGTTGATTACCGCTGGAGCTAAGAAAATTCAACTACATGTTGCAAAAACATCCAATTATATGCTGAACAAAGAAAAGTAGGTTGACCTACAAACTTGAGAAAATCAACAAATTTAGGTTTTTTTTTTAAACCTTATATTTGAATTTCAGAGCGTGGAAGAAAAATGGTGTCCAAGTTTCAATCTCTTCAGCAAGCCTAAGCGACGAAACTAGCTTAGCAAAGATCTTAAATGAAGCGTCTTCTTCAGGACCTGTTCATGGCATCTTTTTGGCTGCTGATTATTGCCTAAAGAATCCAATACTGACAACGATAGATATAACCATAAGAAAACTATGTCCTTCTTTAAGGTGAGTGAATTCAACGCTAGACCAGGTAAAACTTGATATGATCTCAATCGGGATAATGTTCAATGTATACAATGAATGAGAGTACGAAAAAACGAAAAAATATAACATATTCAACATTTTCAGATTCTTTTTGATGTTCAGTAACGGTGACGATGGTCCGCAATTTGTAGCGATCAGAAGAGTCAAAGAAAAACTTCCAGCTACTGTACTCGATATATCAATGTTAGATACGGTATGTGATGTAACCTCTTATACCAAGTCTAGTCCTCATTGATATCTTCCAGGTTTTATAAATAAACTATTATGCCTCAAAATTACTGACCTTTATATCATTATTATAAACTGTCATTGGAATTGGACTGTGCCTGAAAATGAGTAGTAATCCCATAATTGTTCCCTATAAAATAAGTTCGAGTCTCATGCAAATAAAAAAAAACACATGTAAAAAAAATATCGCGTTCTGTTTAGAGTCGAGACTTACTTTGTTTGATCCTCTAATGATTAGTTACCATTTCGAATGTAGCGTCAGACATCAGTTTATATAAGGTACTCCGTGACGTAAGACATTGCCTTACCCTCTCAATAATCTTCTATTAATTTTAGTGGCTTACTATTTCAGGTTGAAGACGAAGCTGGCTTGATTTGGTATCAAGGCTTAAAGGAAGCAACAGAAAAAGCTCTGTTATGTGGTTGCCCCCTAGTTGTAGGTCAATTGAAAACGAGACCAAAAGAAAGTTTGATTCAGCAAATCGCAGGGCTGTTTGGTAGGACACAAAACATGTAAAAATAACAAGTTAGTGTATAATAATGGTATATTAATAATGACTTTGTTGCAGATATAAGAATGCCTGATGAAAGTAACAGCAAAACACTTGAAGATTTGGGCATAGATAAAGAAAAGTCAGAAACCATAGCATCATTCCTAAAAGATGTGCATAATATTTCAATGAATCCAGCCAATATTGTATCCTTGTCTATAGAAGGGTAATTTTTCAAAATATTCAGAATATCGAGACGCGCAATAGAATGTAGGTAAACCGAGTTCGGAAAGAAACTGGCGAGGCGACGCAAATGCAGTTTTTTTATCTTCCTTCTGTATCTCAGAGAGTTATCAAACCTACACATCATAGTCCACACATCGTCTACTACTAAAGTACTAGACGATGTGTAGGTTTGATAATTGTCCAGAGCAAGAATTTAATATTTCATGAAGAAAATAAACAAGGATATTGATGTCGGAAACCCCAAAGTTACGGCATTTTTCACTATTCTAGGTGAATTACAGAAGTTGGAATTTGGCATTATGGTCATCTGACTGTCTACATAATGCAAAATTTTAAGAAAATATTTTACATTCTAATCTATTACAACCCATGTGGAGAACATTGTAAATACTAGTTCTGATTTTGTTATTTTATTGCTATTTTCTTTGTTAATAAAGATTTTACCCTTAGAAGAGAAAAGCCAAAATACAATTAAAAAAAAACTACTTCAGAAACTATATAAGGAATTTCTAAGGAACTCAGCAGCCACCTAATTATGATTTCAGTTTGTTTTATCGGTGAAGCCAATAACTGACCAAACTTGGTAGCACAGAGTTTCACATTTTATGTTTTTGCATTTCAGGATAAAACAAATCGAAGAAAGAATAACTGGCACAAAGTTTCACGTTGTCAAAGGATTAGGAACTTTTTTCTCATACGTAGACCCTGACGAAATATCTGCAACAACTGAAATGGTGTATCTGCCTACACTTACAAATAATTCTACTATGGTAAAGATTTCTTTTTACCTTCTATGACAATTAATTTGGTACACCCCAAAATTAAAAACTGAAATTTAAAAGAATATGTTTAGACTCGTACACATTCAATTCAACTTAATCTGCTGCTGTCAACAGATCAAATAGAAAATACTTCATTTTTCTAAGCCTTTCAAACCCTAGCTAACAACTTCTTTTCATATTTAATTCTTTACATCAAGCTTTAATATCTAGTCTCAATTCTTTCTTTGCTCTCAGCTGATAATACTGAACTTTCACAGAGAGATGACGAGATTGACGTAAGCCAACAATTCCTGTGCATAGTGCCAGGTTTGGAAGGTCACCACGAGCGGTTCCGCTCCATCTGTGAACGGTTGAAGCTGCCAGCGGTTGTCCTGCAGCCGGGGCTTGACCACTTGCACGAGACTATTGAAAAACAAGCGCTCAGATATTCGCAGGTACCCTCTGAATACTTAGTTATATGAGTCGTTTGTAAAGGTATAACTTAAATAAAAGTAAATTTTACCATACTATTGAGCAAATAAAACGATGAAAATTTCTATTGTAATACTGTCCTTTGGTTTTGTGTCTTCTATTGCTTGTTAATGTTGCTAATAAAATTGTGGTGGTGTGCTTTTCTGTTTCGGGTGAGTGTACTTGCTTTTCAAAATTTTACTGTTATATGTTGTTATTTTGAGTATGCTTTACTTTGTTGTTTTCTGTCAATAGGTGCTCCTCAAAAGAACAGGAGTTAATAACACCTTTTTGCTCTTGGGCTATGGAACTGGAGTTTTAGTGGTCTTAGAATTGGCAGCTATTTTAGAAAAGCATGGTATGACCTTTTTGTATTATTTTTAGTAAATTTTTCACAAAACTTGGTAATTTGTTATAAACTAGCGACCCGCCCCGTCTTCGCACGGGGCATTTTATACATATAAAAGTTCCTTTTGTATCATTTGAATCTATGAAAAAAAACCGCATCTAAATCCGTTGCGTTATTTTAAAAATCTAAGCAGACATAGGGTCAGACAGACAGCGGGAAGCGGTTTTGTTTTATACTATGTAGTGAAGTTTCAAAATAAAACCTTGGTTTTAGGTCATATTGGAACTGTGTTCTGTGTTGGTGATGGCCCAGATGAGACCAAATCCCTGATGAAAGAGCAACTGCTGGCCTATGAAAATAAAGAAGAACTACAAATCGGACTAGTAAAACACATGTTTACATTAATGACGGGAATGGACGCATCAACGTTGCAGAATATAGAGGGAATGTCATGGATGCAACGTGTAGATGCATGCGTACAAACACTTCTTGGACACGTGTCTCATTCAGCACAGTACGCACGGTCGCTGCTACAATCAGCATATACAAGAATAACTACAACGATCGGCTACACCCCAAAACTGAAACCATTGAGATCTAAAATCGTGCTCCTTAGAGCATTGAGTCCTCATTCAGGTTCAACTGTTCCTTGTACTCTACAGCGCTTCTCTCAGCAGCCCATCACTGTTCACAATCTTACCACTCCTCTGGTCCATGTGACGAAAGACAACCGCTGTGCTTCTTTGATCAACAAACATCTCCCTGAAGATATTTTAAAAGGATTTGAAACTAAAAATATTTGTGAATCATATCTTTTGAATGCCGACACATTTATGACTACGGAATATTAAAATGCAAAAAAATTTTCTTATGTACATAATTTACTGTAATTTGGTGTAAGGACAGCCCCAGAAAATTTGGGCTACATTTTAACAATAATATTTGATACTAACGACAAGATCGTTCTTCTGTGGAAATTAATAAACTTAATATTTTTTTATATCAGTTTTTTTTTCAACTGTCATTTACCAAATAGGTGCCAATAATATAAATAGGTAGGCCTATTAAAAATTAAAAAATGACACTCAAAAATACATTTCACGTTTACCTAAACTTAGGTCTTAGACCTAAGTCTGGCTCTCTCCTTATATAGTACTAGCGGCCCGCCCCGGCTTCGCACGGGTATTAAACAAAAATTTCAGAAATTATACACAATAACACGATGGGTTTCACAGTTTTCATACGGATCCCTTACTTTTTCTAACAGCATTGGGATTTTTGACATTGACTCGACACTCCATAACTGACACTGGCCGTAGAGAAAAAGCAAGAACAGTGCGCAACCTCTTTTTCTATTCTGACGCGCCATAGGTTGAATATACAGCGCACGGTTCAATTATTGATTTTTTCATGCGGATCCCTATCTTTTTTGAAAATATTATATAGCCTATGTTCATCACGGAAAATTTAGGATTCTAATGGTGAAAGAATGTTTCAAATCGGTCCAGTAGTTTCAGAGCCTATTCAATTCAAACAAACAAACAAACAAACAAACATACAAACAAACAATCAAATCTTTCCTCTTTATAATATTAGTATAGATGTATATATTACTCATGATCTATGTACAAGCTGTAGTCTAAGTCATTTTAAATCCTCCATTGGTCAAAGTATTAGTACAGTTTATTTCTCAATCTCTGTACCTGTATCTGTGTCCTACCTAGAAATTTTTACATAATGTATTCATTAAAGTCTCGTTACATCTAAATGTAGAGTGGTTTTAGATCTATCAACCAAATTTGAGAACAGTCATCCTTTTATAAACCTGTCAGTCAATTTTTTTATAAATAAGCTTTAGTTTTTTTTAACATTCCCAAATCTTAATTATAGTTAATTTTAGGTCATTTAAAACAACAGAATCGATACAAATATAGCAGTCTTTATTCTACAATGGCTATAACTGGATTTTATCAACATTAAAACTTAGATAAATATTTTTTTACCTTAATAGTTTTTTATTGAAAAAGTTACAGAACTATTTTAGTTCTCAAAATCACCTTTTCTTTTAACATTGATTAAAACAATATTTAAAAATGTTGACAGCTTTTCGAATGCTCTCACCTTTCTGATACAGTTTTAATGTTTTATGCATCGTTACAGCTTATAAAATACAAAAAAATACTTTACAAACAACATTACAGCGTATCAAAATTATATAATTTTTCTACTACTAATTCACTAATTAAGCTTTTCTCTATTATGCGTAATCTGTACTTATATTTTATAAAGAGGAAAGATTTGATTGTTTATTTGTTTGAATTAAATAGACCCCGAAACTACTGGATCGAATTGAAAAAAAAAACACCCTTAGAATTCCATATTATCCCTGATGAACGTAGGCTAGCAAATATAATAGTTTCAAAAAAGTTAGAGATCCGTCTGAAAATTATAGTATAATTTTAGTAACCCAAGGTGTTAGTCATATAATTACGTAATAGGGTCATCAACCCAATTTACAAATAAATAATATCGCATTAATTATAAAAATCGCATTTTTATGAGGTAAACAACTATTTTTCTATCTAACGATTTAATGCTTGCATATTAATAGGCATGATGACAGATTTTGAAAAACTGTTCTATTATATTCGAAAATACATATTATTTACAATGAATAACATTTTTCTGCAGAAATTCAAGGTTTAGTAGGAAAAAACTAATAATTTAGTCTTTTAATTTAAAATTCGCACCAAAACGCTTGTCCGTGTCATGGCGTCGCTTGTGAAGTCACGTCTGAGTAAACTAAAAGTAAACACTAGGCGTTCATTGAATAATTTTGTTATTTTGTGTTATTAAATATGAATAATTAGAAAGTGTACAAGTGGTGTGCGGTCCCTTAGTGTAAGAATACATCAATAAAAACTCCTAATAAGTTATTTGTGTTCGTTCCGCATAAGAAAACCATACGGGACAAGTGGCTTAAACTTGCAAGGCGGGATTCAACAGCGATATTGCCTAGTACTCACCTTTATTTTTGTGAAGATCACTTTGACGTAAGTTTTTATTTTGTTTTGCAGGAATTTTAAAATAGTATGTGGTATAATGATCTCGTTTGAGGTCTAAATTTAATACCTAATAATAAATAAACTTTTTTGAGGTTAAGTTTCGTCTCGCATCACTGTGATCTTATTATATATTTTATTCAAATTTCAGTTGCCAAATGATATGGAGAATTATATGGAATATCATTTGATGGGATCGGTGTCACAAGTCAGTCCGCATGAAACCTTAGTGAATCCTTGTTCCATCGTGACATGGTTATTTAACTTTCGATTTAATAAAACCACTAGACTTAACTCAGTGAAAACAAAGTTGAATCGTAAATAATACAGAACAGAAAACCAGTGCTGCTAACGAAACAAGATGCTTGTATAGTCAACTCGGAGATGACGTCATTCGCTCTGATTGGTGTTCAGCCTATCATGGCGAATTGCCGTATTTCGTAGTTTTATTTTATTAAAATAAATATCAACCTCACTCTTAATAAAAAAATAAATGCGTGTTTTGTATTCCATGACCGAAGTTTTATTAAAGAAATAAATAATTTTAGTGATTTTTAGTTACTTTTATTGTTAATTCAATAGTTTATAATTTCCAGTGAATATGCAGATTTCTGTGACTTGAATAAATCACACAAAACAGTAAAACTGCACGGAAGTAACAAGTGAACGATGGTTCAGTCTGTACTTCATGTAGGTATGTGGTTTAAAGAGAGCACCGTACGTGCTTCAAAATCACCACAGAATTTTCACCTCTTAGTTAAACCACGGCATATCAAGACCAAATACTAATGCGAATCAGCAATGTCACACATTCGATGATTTTTGATGGTTCGATGTAACTGTCTGGTTCATGTACGATTACCAACCCTACCTATATTAGGATCACGGGAACGCAGTCTTGAAAATTTGTTGGACCAAATGTTATTTATTTTGCATACGAAATCGTTACAGCACTGAATATGTAGTAGTTCTAATAGATTTCCGCCCTACATACACATTTCGATGATTCAATTATATAATAATATCATAAAACGAGATAACAATTGATAGAGATTGAAAGAAAGAAAGAAAGAAAATACATTTTAATAACAACTAGACTAAAATTATATATGTACATAGATCGGGCCGCCGCCATGTGTGTGATCAATGCGGTGTTCCTGCGTAACCTATCAAAAAAGGTTCATGCTCAGCTGTATATTGCGAGTAACCCCACAACGCTGATTTTCACCATGTACCATTGTAGAAGTGACGGACGGGTACCGGGTCGGGGTAGATTATACTAATAACTTGATTTATAATACGAATACATGAGACTGGGGTCGAACACGTACTGGATTACTTTAGCTTAGATAAGTAAGAATGTACTGCACTTGAACTCTAAATGTGCGGTTCATTATTATAATATATCGTACAATATCCTAAAATGTAAAAAAATGTCTTATAATATGCAGTAAGAGGTTGATATTCGAGGAAGCAGTAAAAAACAACCAACTTAGCATTTACCAAACATAGCATTAAGCCCAGTCCCCCTCCCCCTCTCCCCCATGAATTATGATCGGTTGCATTGCTTTTCACATCACTGAAAAGAGATGCAACCGATCATAGCGGTGTGAGTGCTTTAACCGACACCTAGTCCAAATGAATATTCAAAAATTTTCAGTTCACCTATTGTTTAAAAAAAATATTCAACCTTCTTTTGACCTTAGGTAAGTTAGTAAAGTCTATAAGAATTCTCTAGGAAATGAAACATTTTACAACAACACTTTAGTTGGTTAAATGCTGTGCAGTTGTAGTTGTAGTTCAATTTAGGTACTAGCGGTACTTAAATTAAATTTTGCACCATAAGATTTTTGTATGTAAGTACCTAGATTATGGTTGTTACTGTTAGTAGGTATTTTAGTATTTATAGTAATTTCATTTCATTTCATCATTTCGTTAATTTTACTGTGACTAGTAAAAAGCCAGTTAATGAATCGGTTAATTTCATATGAAAATAATGATTGCAATGTGTTATTTCAGCTATCATCATTAAAATGTATTTCTTTCAAGAGCCATACGAAGATAGTTACTAACGGCTGGTTATAACATGTATTAAGAAGAGATCGCTTTCAGCGTTAAAGTTGCCGATTGTGCCACTACATAGGAGTAGTAGTTACTGGTTTTATAATTTTTATAAGCTACAATATTATACTTATAACTTTATAAGCTATAATATTACCGATCTATCAAAGTAATCAAGTGACAAAATATAAAGTAACTAACCTATTTAAAACCTCCATCACCGGCGCGCAATGCATATAGTTTTTTAAAATTAAATTAAAAAGTGTCTGATTATACAATATTTCTATGATTTTGCTGAATCAATGCTTCTAAAATGTTATTGATGTAAATTTATATAATCTTATGTAATAATATAATAATTTTATGTATTTCATACATAATTTATATTAAGTGACTTGTAACCTATCAAAGTTATTAATAAATGAACTATAATAATAATAATAATAAAAATATTTATTTACAAAAAAGGTTTACAATATTCGTACTAGTCTAATTATTAATCATAATGTACATTTGGTGCGATCATTATCTAGCACAAACATGCATGAAATAAATGAAATAATTTGTAGTGCGCTCACGTATTTGCTCTTTATTTAACTCAAACTGGAAGATAAACATTGTACCTACACTAGGTGTAAAAAATTGGAAACCATGAAAAATATTTCTCTACTTAATCAATTGTATTATAACTCAATGTTCTATAATGGTATAGAAAATTGTCCAAATCGCACGTTAGAAGCCCGTGTTACCCGAAAAATAGAAATAAGTATTTATTTTTGCTCGTTAAGATGGTAAGTAAATTTTAACTTGCAACTTACCACTAAAATAAAGCTCACACGCATTAAGTCTCTTAAAATAATGTTATCTATACTAATACTAATATTATAAAGAGGAAAGATTGATTGTTTGTTTGTTTGTTTGAATTGAATAGGCTACGAAACTATTGAACCAATTTGAAAAATTCTCATGGTAAGGGATCCGTATGAAAACTGTGAAACCCATCGTGTTTGTGTGTATAATTTCTGAAATTTTTGTTTATTACCCGTGCGAAGCCGGGGCGCACCGCTAGTAATTTATAAAATGCTTGAGCAACTACTTAAATGTGTAAATCAGCCATATCGGAAAGCAGTAAAATTAAAGTCGTATTATTACTACTTCTAAATAATATATAGGTAATATTTGTTGATTTTTCTTCCAATCCTCTAAACCAGATTTTAACTCTCCAAGATACGCAAACTATGGTTTCGTTAGTTACGTTTATTATGTATACGAGTATTGATACTTTTAGTTCAAACGAAATTTGGTAAAGAGAATTAAAATACCACCTGGAGCATCTGTAATTTATTTCTATTATTATTTTAAATTAAATAAGAAGTATGAGCAGAGAAGAGTGATCTCAACCGATCAACCGTGTAGAGATTTCATGACACCTAGGTAAATACAAAAATAATGGTTTTTACAGCTTATTCAAAATGGCACCAACTCCGCAAGGCGAAGTCCCACTGCAAGTGTCAGAGCCGCCCCTTGGAAACGAGGTGGTCATCTCGGGGATGGCTGGACTCTACCCGCAAGCGAGATACGTGCGGGACTTGGAGAATATTCTGTATAATAAGGTACGTTTACATTTTTAAGGAGTGCTTGGAACTTGGATGCAATGACTCTACCTAAAGAGTTTGGTGTGTTTGTTGACACAAATAACACCGAAGATGCATCATGTATAAACACAGGCATTTGTTTACAAATAAAATCAGTGTTTGTTTCGGTATTCGGACCGGCAAAATATTTTAGATTGGTTGTGTGTTGTCATGCACTATATTTCCCCGGCAGACCCAATGTCACTGCTTATTAGTGTGTTTTTGTAGAGTTAGATTATATTTTTTTTTCTGAAAACCCTTAAAAAGTAGCTTGGAAAACGTCATACCTTTTAAAATGAAAGTATAGTTTTTATTTTATATCTTTTCAAATGATTAGTTATAACCACAGACCAGTATATATACTGGTCTGTGGTATAACAAACTGGCTTTTGATTTCAACTATTCCCGGATTGTATCTGGGTACCTATTATTTTAAGTCAGATAACGTTCTACATGTATTTATACATAATTAATTTTGATCTGGTTTACCTGGTAGTTTTCATTTACACACTTTAGCCTTTTAATAGTTGTCGGCTGACGAGTAATCTAAAGCTACGTAGATTATTAATTGTATATTGAATTGGCCGGTTTATCCACAGATAAACCCAATAACATCTGAAGGTATTCGATGGGTGTACAACCACCCTGAGGCAGCTCAGTACACAGGCAACGTGCCCGATCTAGATCGCTTCGATGCTCAGTTCTTCAAGGTCCACTTCAGGCTCGGCAACAATATGGACCCGATGTCGCGAAAGGTCCTCGAACAGAGCTATGAGGCTATCTACGATGCTGGTAAGCGTAATAAACATTAAATTCATCTGTTGTGTAGTTTATTTGCCGCCTAACTACAAAGACGAGCAATATTCTAATGTTTTGACTTGTATTGAGAATTTATTATGTAAATATTCTGACTTAGATGTAATAAATATTGGAGATTTTAATTTGAATTCATGTAGCGCTAATATTAGGACTCAATTTGATTTATTTTGTGAAGTATGTGATGTTCATCAATTTAGCGATGTCGTCAATGAATACGGCGGCTTGTTGGACTTAGTACTCAGCGGAATGAACAGAGACCTCCTTTCAGTCGAGTGTGCCCCCGATGCATTGGTTCCGATCGATAGATACCACCCTCCATTTCATGTTCACTTCATGTTACCCCGTGGGTGCCAGATCTCCCCCGCATCCATATCTGACGACTCTATCCATTGCTCTCAGCCCGAGAAGGAATGGAACTTTCGGAAGGCCGACTTCCATAGACTCTATGTGTCTCTAGGTGAGATAGACTGGACTGACCTTTATAACGAAAATGATCCGGACTTAGCTACCGAAATCTTCTATAATAAGATGAATAGGTGCCTGGATGAGTGCGTGCCCGCCAAGCGTAATTCAAGTACTGTCTTACGGAAGTATACATATCCGAGTTGGTATACACGTGATATTATACGCAATATTAAAAATAAGTATTTTCATTTTAAGAAATTCAAGGAAGCGGGACAACTATTTAATCAAGAGCTATACAAGTACTACAGACAGTTAGTTAAAAAGTTAATAGATACGGCTTTTAAATATTATATATTGCAGACGCAGTCTAATATAATAGGCGATCCTTCAAAATTCTGGCAGTATGTCAAATATAAGCGACAAGGCAGACCAACACTCGGAGAATTCAAGTGGCAGGGTACGGCTGTTGTAGGTCAGAAAGCAGCGGATGCCTTCGCTGATTTCTTCGGCTCATTGTTCCACGTCACTGAACCCATTCTAAACGCGGAAGCGGCACAGGGTTTTTGTGTGCCTGGCTCCTTGGATAGTGGTAGAGTCGTAGTCGATCATATAGGGATACCCGATATTCGTAGAGCATTTAAGCGGCTGAAACCAAAATCATCAACTGGTCCAGACGCGATACCGTCATACCTAGTGAAGGATTGTAGATCAGTATTTGAGCAACCCCTTCTTTACTTATACAATCTTTCACTCCGGAGCTCCACTTATCCAACCCGGTGGAAAGTCTCAAAGGTCACTCCAATTCCCAAGACTGCATCAAACACACAAGTGGATATGCACAGACCTATTGCTGTTCCTTCTGTCTTCGGGAAAATTTTTGAGACTGTGATAGATTATGAGATTCGGCGTCAGGTCGGTGGCGTTCTCGCCGACTCTCAGCATGGTTTCCGCGCAGCGAGATCTACAGTCACAAATCACATCAACTTTGTTGACTATGTGTCTTCGTCTATGGATGAGGGCTTTCCGGTAGACGTTACCTATTACGATTTTAAAAAGGCATTTGACCTAGTAGATAACGATATTCTCCTCAAGAAGCTGGCCGTGATGGGTTTCGTGCCCAAACTCCTAGCATTTTTTGCCAGCTACCTACGAAGTCGTCGGCAATACGTCTCTGTCCGGAACCATGTGTCGGGAACCTATTTCACGCGATCGGGAGTAAGCCAGGGAAGTACATTAGGACCTACTTTATTTTTACTAATGATAAACGACCTACCATCTGTTGTCGTTTCCTCTGTTTGCGGATGACCTAAAACTTTATAAAGCGGTTCGTGCAACGGATGACTGCTTGGCACACCAGCGCGACATTAACCTTGTCGCTGAGTGGAGTGAAGCTAATAATCTGTCTTTTAACACTTCAAAATGTAACTGTTACCTTTACACGTCGACGCTGTCCCATTGTGTACGTTTACTCCTTATCTGGCGCTCCTCTTGAGCGAGTTCAGACCGTGCGGGACCTAGGGCTGATGATGGATCCGAAGCTCAGCTTCAACGCTCATATACAGGGCATTTGCAAGGAAGCGTGCAAAATCTTAGGATTTGTAATGCGTGTAACTTGGGATTTTCCCGATTTACGTGCGGCGCTGATGTTGTACAATGCCTATGTACGTAGTCGTTTGGAGTTCGGAGCGATTGTTTGGGATCCTCACGAGGAAAAGTACAGAATGATGGTCGAGAGGGTTCAGAGAAAATTTGCACGCTACTCGTATAAACGCATGTACGGGTATTATCCATACCTCTACCCATCCTCGTTTGTCTGCGGCATGGTCGGTCTAGACACTCTACACTCGAGGCGGCAGCTCCTTCTGCTTATGCATTATGTCATGGTGCTACGTGGTAGAGTTGACAACCCAGTAGCTCTACAGCAAATGGGCCTCGTGGTCCCCAGGCGGCACATGTTAGGCGCAGTAGGAGCTGTCGGCCCGCGGCGTCGTCGGCCTTTATTATTTGCAATACCACCCGGATTTCGAACGCAATCCGGGCGGAGTGCTCCTACCCCTAGAGTGCTTAACCTACTAAACAGGTTCATCTCCGCTACGGACGCAGACGTGTTCTTTGACAGCATCGCTAAATTACACCATTCTATGGTCCTGTATTTTAATTGTAATTGTTGACATTAACCTATTGTTGACTATTTTAATATTATTGACTATTGTATTGACTAAGCTTATGTGTGACTTTATATAATTATTATTGTGACATGTCCATTTTAATGTACTTATTTAGTTTTTTTTTAATAATGTTTGACGTCTTGGAACTTAGCTCTGTAAGTCAAATTAAATTGAATAAATAAATAAATAAAAGCGACGCAAGTGCGACAACTAGCTCATAGTCCGTTCCGTACCGTCGTACAATGATTTAGCGAAAGAAACAAAATAAACTTTATAAAATCAGTCAAGTTCAAGTCAGATAAGCTATATTAGCAAGCAAAAGAGGTTGCTGACTTAACGAAATCAAAATTACACTTAAATTACAATAATTAGAACATAAATTCATGAATTAATTGAGAACGGGTAGGTCATCCGTAACAAGTAAATAGTTATTCCCTATACCTATCGTATATTTTGGGTTGTATTGTTTGTCTCATGCTATCTAGTACTCTTATACCGAAAATCTAACGACATCGGCATCGCTTAAGTTTTGTATGGAAGTCCATATCGATAATTTCCTCTATTTTGCAATTTTGAAGAGGTGAATGACCATTTTTGATGACTATGTAACGTGATATTTCTCTATTCTACCCTCAGACAAGATTTCCCGTGCTATTAGGCTTTAGTGCCACTTATTTGACACCTTATTTAACTATAGTACCTACAACTTGACTATACTCTTACTACAGTTTTTGTGTTTATCTGCGCCAATGGCTAATAGATTTTGATGATTCTTTCGTTGCTGTTCCCTCTCCTAAACCTTGATTCTCAAGGGATTGCCACTTGCACCGTGAAACGTAGGTTTGTAAAACATCATCACGGTATAATTTTACAATCACTAGAGATATACTCGAAAACCGAAACACAAATTTTTTTATTCGTTACCATGTAAGCTAACTGATACAAGTGACCACATTAAACTAAAGCAAGTGACTAACCTCACACGAGAAACATTAGACCAAACTTTGTTTACCTTAATTATGTAATGGCAATGTAATCATATTATTTCCCCGTTTTGCCCATTTCTGGACGTAAAACTTAACCTATGGCACACGTTCATACCCTGCGTGATATCTAAAATAAAAGATGTATATTTCAAAATTTCCTTATTATTTCAGGAATTAGCCCAGAACAACTTTCCGGCAAGAACGTTGGCGTATACATTGGCTCATGTTTTTCCGAAACCGAAAAAGCCTGCTTCTACGTTGCTAGCTCCAGAACTGGATTGGGTATTGCGGGGTATGTTGCAAAACTCTTCCTGCTCCATCAACATCATTTAAAAATAAAGACTTCATGAAGGAAGCAGAGTTGCGAATCTGTTCGCGCCATTGCGCCCGTTCCGGCTTCTTGTGGGAGCCGTGTCTTATACTTGACTTTATGTTGCCTGAAATAAATGAATTATTATTATTGTAATTAAGACTTCACTTAGACCCAGCTCGCCCGAGTTACTTGTAACCCTTGTACCCCCGGGTGAAGACGACCCTGAATGTAAGACCATGGAATCTGATAAAAACTTAAGACACAAAACTTTTTCCGGTTCGCGTACACCAGTACTCATTCAAAACAGTTACGTTTCCTTTGAGCAAAACTTGATATCTACAATATTTATAGTACCTACTTGCCCTTTATTTCTCATGGCCGCACGATCATCTGTATAAACGTGTTATTACCATCTTTAAGAGGCTCGAGTAAATGATTATAAATTGATGTTATGGTATTTTAATAGATGCAGCAAAGCAATGTTCGCGAACCGCGTCTCGTACTGGCTGAACGCCAAAGGTCCCTCGCTCGGCATCGACGACGCGTGCTGCAGCTCCACCGCGGCCCTGGAGCAGGCCTACCTCGCGATCTCACGCGGGGAGTGCGAGGCCGCCATCGTGGGCGGGGCTAACCTTTGTCTGCATCCCCAGTCTTCGGTGCATTATGGAAGGTATGTAATTTATACAAAAATTGGAGGAGACCTTAAACAAAATATCAGTCAAAAAATAAAAAAAATATGTATTTATCGTATATAGGCACTACATTTTTATACTCTTATTTAAGTATGGTTTTAGTTTGATTTATAGGGCGTTTAGATCAAGAAAATTTATCGACTTGGTTTCAGAATCACGAATCTAAGCTCAGACGGAACAACGAGATCTTATGATCAAAAAGCTTGTGGCTGTGCCAAATCAGAAGCGATCAATGTACTTTTTCTCCAGAATGCCAAGCACGCTCTGAGGTAACATACGGACACCGCTTTAGATAATAAACATCTTCACGATGAGAACTTAGTGGTCTATTCAGTTGACTCCGACTGATGTGTAGGTTTTGATAAATATTATGATCATCATATCTGGTAAGAAGACACTTTATCAACTCGGCATATCAGGAAGGAACACAGAGAATCGGAACCTGAAGGTTCCGATTCTCCTTTGAAGGCTATCTTTAGTAACAGTTGGTGGACAGACTTCTCAGTCTTTTATAGATGGAGCTGGGCCTCAAAGCCCAAGACTAATTTTTGAGCCTTCTGTTCTGAATGACTATTATCAGTTAGATCGTCAACTTCTTTGAGGTCATGGAATCAACCTGACTCATATTGGAGTATTATTATTAAAATAAGTATTAAAGGCTAAGTTTACTCATAGAACATATAATTTTTCAGAATATACGCCAAAGTAGTAAACGTACAATGTGAATACGTTAAAATACCAGACGAAGAAACTGGTCCAAAATATGGGTTCTATAGGAATCCTGATGATACCGCAACATTCCTTAAAAATTTCTATGACAGAGCTGGTGTTCCACCAAGCGCTGTTGAATATGTAGAAGGGTTTGGATCAGGTAAGATCTATGATAATAACCTATAATTTTTCAAAAGTATTGACGTTATTTTAGATTGCTTCTAAATTTTTGCGGAATTTTGCAGCGGTGCCAGATGTAGACAAATCTGAATTGGAAGCATTTGACAAAATATTCTGCAGTAATAGGAAAAAACCCTTGATGGTTGGCAGTGTTATGTCGAATATTGGCTACGGAGAGGCTGCATCAGGGATATCTGCAATTACAAAGGTTTTATTTGCATTATTATTCCAGAGCCTTTGTCTACATTGCAATAAGCAAAAAAAATGGCTCGTGTTTAAATTTATTTTAAGGAAATACAATGCCTAGCTTACCCAAAATAAAAACCATGTCTTCCTAGGTCCTCCTAGGATATCATAGAGGAGAAATAGCAGGGAATCTGAATTGCGGGACTACCAGAAGCGACTTGGGTGCAATTCGAGATGGTCGTATTCAGGTGCTGAACGATCATCGTCCTTTCCGGAGGACCTTCGCAGCTGTCAACAGCTTGTCTGTGACTGGAGTTAACGCTCATGTTTTATTGCATGGGCAGCACAAGCCAAAGGTAAAAAAATTATGATGCTTCATAAGAACTTTTAATGCGAACTTTTTTAAAATGTATTTCTGGGTTTTTCTATCAGGATCTTAATCGCTACAAAACAAACATCCCATACTTGGTTACAATGTCGGGCAGACAAGACTCCTCTGTGAAAAGAGCTTTAGATGAACTGAAGTCACAGCTAATTGACCCCGAACAACTCGCTTTACTCCAGAATATACATAAAGATAGAATCGGTGGTCATTTGGGAAGAGGCTATGCCGTTCTTGGTAAGTTTTGATAGCCTCTAGCTTATTATGAACAAATAAAATAATGCTGAACAATGCACACAGCATCATCTATAGCCTATATATGTATGTCAAGTATTATATTGTTATTCAATATAATATATATGTATGTATTACATAAATAGATATTTTTTCATAGAACATTACCAGAAAAATATGACGTAACACCGAACACCCGGAATAAATATCTGCCAATCGTAGAAACATTAGTTCCAATACGGGAATCGAACGCGCAATTTCGTCGCAGGCGCAGGGGGTGCTTCGTCCACCACGCCACAAAGGTTGTCAAATTAAGAGGATAGGTAGTCTTAATGAACCAACCTCATCAATAAATGTGGAGTCCAATAACATTATATTATTTCAGACACGAAAGATGGAAAGACAGTATGCCTATCTGAGGAAGTAGACTACTATGACGATGCAAAACGTCCTCTGTGGTTCGTGTACAGCGGAATGGGCTCTCAGTGGGCTGGCATGGGAACTGAGCTGATGCGGTTGCCTATATTTGCCGCAGCAATAGAACGGTAGGTACATTATTTTATTATTTAAATATTCCTAACACTTGATGAGGGGGTTAGCGAACCGCTGCAGAAATATATGTTTGCCAATCATTCTATTAGTCATTTACTCTTCGTTTTTAGATGTCGCAAAGTCCTGGAGCCAAAAGGGATCGACATAGTGCACATCATCACGTCGTCCGACAAGACAACCTTCGACAACATTCTCCACTCATTCGTCGGCATCGCCGCCGTGCAGATTGGACTTACTGATGTCCTCAAAGAACTTGGTCTAGTGCCGGATAATATTATTGGTATGAGTTGAATAGAACAACGACAATAAAGCTATATTTTATCATAGTCATAATGGTCGGTCATACCATTATTTTCTGACATGATCAAAATATCAAATATTCTACTTTGTTTTAGGTCATAGTGTCGGGGAACTGGGATGTGCATACGCAGACGGCTGCCTGACTGCAGAAGAGATGATACTATCAGCTTACAGCCGTGGTCAGGTCTCTTTGGAAACGCCATTCATCAAAGGGTCTATGGCTGCTGTTGGCTTGGGATATCAGGAAGTAAATATACCTATTACAAATTACTCAATTTATCCCCCTTTATTTACTGATTAATTCTTAATTTTCCCCAGGCACAGGAATTGTTTTCTTAGTAGAATAGAGAAAGAATAGACAATAATGACATCGCATCGCTTTCATGCGTATATTATTGAAGTTGACTAACTTAAAAAAACTATAACTGCATAAGATTAGATGTTTTTACAGTCGCCGATGGTACTGAACGGATAGTGCAGAAATTTTGCATTGCTCTGGTTTTACATTTGGATGAACATATATAAGTGGGGCACTTATTACCCCGAATAACACGTTTATATTTCTAATTTCTAGATGTCAAAGCTTTGTCCACCGGAAATAGAAATAGCCTGCCACAACAGTGCCGAGTCTTGTACGCTGTCGGGACCGGCTGATGTAATGCAGTCATTCGTCGGAGAATTGGTTGATAAGAATATATTCGCGAGAGAAGTCCCTTGTTCTAACATAGCCTACCACTCACGGTATATTGCTAAAGCGGGTAAGTATAATGAATTACATCATGAACTAAAACAAAAGCACCAGAGAATTTAAGTAACCGCACTAGGTAGGTACCAAATAATTATTAAGTATCTTTATTTTTCTTTTAGGTCCTAGTTTATTGAAATATTTAAAAGATGTCATCAAAACACCTAAAGTGCGCAGTGCCAAATGGGTATCGACATCAATACCTAAAGACAGATGGGAGGAAGAAGTAGCCAAGTATTCTTCTGCTGAATATCACACCAACAACTTACTGGTATGTCCTCACCTACTTGATGTTGAAACATACTTTTAGTAAATTTAAGTTGACTAGAAAATATTGTTTTCGGTTTCAGAGTCCAGTTTTGTTCGAAGAAACTAGCAAACTGATTCCTAGTAACGCGGTCCTGGTAGAAATAGCACCCCACGGGCTACTGCAAGCAATTCTCAAGAGATCGCTTCCGCAGACTTGTACCAACATTCCACTGACAAGGCGTGGACATCCCGATAACCCTCGCATGGTTTTAGAAGCAATAGGAAAGTCAGTGAATAAATATACCACAAAAATAGTTAAAAAGAATATGATTAAAAACATATATGTAGATTCAAATATTGTGTTATTTTTCAGGTTGTACGTGCAAGGTTTTCATCCGAAAGTGCAAGTTTTATATCCGAAAGTAGAGTTTCCAGTGTCAACTGGTACTCCTTTCCTTTCTAACTTGGTTGATTGGGCGCATCATGAGAAATGGTAATGTACATTTAGTCCATAGTTGGCACTTTGTTGTTTTGTGCTGAAGAACAATAATAACATAAACTTTTAATGGTTTTCAGGGCGCTAGCACTTTATGTACCACCTAGTAGATTTTTCGCAGCATCTTGCAAGTTTATAGCGTCTGTTCACGATGATGATTCTAGCTATTTGAAGGGACACGTTATAAGAAGTAAGTGGTTCATTGCTTTCATGCGTTCGTAGACATATAATACCTTATTTTTTCAAAATTTCGACCTTGTTAGTTGCATGAAAGTTGGTATATTGTCATCACTCTTTACTCTTATATTTATAAATAGGATAGATGTTGCATAATGTTTTGAATATTTTCAGGGAAAAATACGTTGCCCTTCTCGTATGCACTGGTTGCGGCTTGGGATACTCTCGCCATGACCCTGAACGAGCCGAAGAGACAGTTAAACGTAGTTTTCAGCGATCTACATTTCCATGCAGAGCCGTTGTTGCATTCCGATAAAAGTACTAAACTGGTTGTGTCCATTCAAAGAGGCAATGGTCAGTTTGAGGTAGTGTACAGACTTTTAAGCTTAGCAAACATGTCAGACACTCAAACTTTTGTACCTGATTGCGCGAGATCTATCCTAATAGAATATTTCTTTAGATTATTATAACAGAACTGGTTTTAATTTTTTTTTTTAAATTATAAACAGAACTTAACTATTCATTCCTTATTTTCTTTGATAAATAAATACCTACTCACAGAATTATTTAGTAATAGATAAAAACATGTGTATAAATTTTGTTAATTAATGCTTTTAGATAATGGACGATGAATTGAAAATATTAACTGGATACATCAACACAGTGAATTCAATTTGCAAAACCAATGAACAGAGCACAGCAGGTGACCTCTTGGAACTTGACAGTCATGATGTTTACCGCTTATTTTACGAAAGAGAATATTCATACAGGTTTGTTTTGCAGATCCCTGTTATTTGCCCTTTTTAGGTTATTTTATATTATTTGAAATGTTTATCAATAACATTTCACCTCTCTTGTTCATTATTGATATCTTTGCTTTGCTGTGTGGTTTTTACTCGAAAGTAGAATGAAGAATATTTAAAAGGGCACTCGCGAATTGAAATGCTGACTGATTTCTAATTATTAGTTGCTTCTCTTGTTTTCTTTGTTTATTATTATATAAGTTTGTATAGGATAATCAACCGTGTACGTAACTCTGTATTGCCAGTGCCGGTGGCTCGAAATGCACTAGACTCGTTCTTAGAAATAGTGACCAAAACCTATTTGTCTCGCTGTTTTTGAGCATCAAAGTCACCTAAAGTCATGATTTTCAAGCGAGAGTTATGTAAACACGGCTGTAAAAAATTGTAGTCGACAACATTACAATACAACAGAATAACAGACTATCTTTATGGTCTAAGTAGACCTGATGTTTTCATTAAATATGCATTATCTGAGAATACAGTACAAAGCCACCGACATTATTTTGTCAACATGCTTTATACTCTGTACGTATTCAAAATAATAACATTTCCAACAGCGGGCGGTTCCGTAGTATTCACAACGCAAACGCGTCATTATCAGAAGCTAACATATTATGGAATGATAATTGGGTAACATTTATCGATGGAATGCTTCAACTCAATACATTGAAGCATAACCACAACACAGTGTCGGAACCAATACACATGAGGAGAATGGTAATTGATGTCACTGAACATCAGAAATGTCTAACAGGAATGAAGAATGGTGTTGTTAGAGCACACGTATCTGATAATAATAACGGCACACGGTAAGATTTGGAAAATATTTTTTTTCTCATAAATAGATAGTGTTACACCAAATGATATTAATCGTGTTTTTCTGATTCAGATGTGGAGGTGTCTTGATGGAAAATCTCATATTCCACGACTTGCCCCCATTGAATGTTAAGGAGGTAGAGTTAAGTTCATTGAAGTTTATACCTCGGATCCATTCCAACATTGATGTGAGTATTATATACATTAAATAAATATACATACTAGTGAATTCAGATTGATTTGGTTTCTCATTAATAATAACTATTCATTCATGTTACAGACTCTGACTTCTTTGCAAGTATTTCTACAAATAGTATCGGAAACTATCGATGTTGATGTCATAAAAGTTATTGAAATATGCAATAGGCCCGAAGAAATTGGATTGTTCACCGAAATGCAAAAAGTTGCATCATTCAAAATTCCTGGAATTAAAATGGAATACCAAATAGTAAACATAAATACATCTCATTCCTCTGAAAATATTTACAAGGATGCTGATATTCTTCTAGTACAGAACCTTGAAAATGATGCCGAGGTGAATATTGCAAACAAATTACTGCAAAGAATGCGTGAAATGCCACAGATCAAGGTAATCAGTGAAATGGGCCAGTTTTAAAATCAGTATTGTTTTGCAGGTATTGCGTGTTCTTAAAAATTCCTCCCGAAGCAATATTTTTATAATCAACAAAACTTGCTTTAATGCTGTTAATGAGTATACCAACACAGGCGTTTTAAAAGTAGTATCAGTGTTGTCTAACAAAGAAACGGACTCACGTCTAGAACTTGTTCGCTACTTACCGAAAGCCGTTTCTACCACCTCAGTGATCATCCGATCTGAGGAGGACCTTCCTAGCTTGATCACAGCTCGTAGCAAATTATCCTCAGAAAATAGTCTTATTATCCTAACTACTTACCCACCGTTCCCTGGTCTCAAAAGCTTGGTGAAGCATTGGAGGAAGGATTCAACACGAAACAACATCAACCTCATAATGGTTAGCGATGTCAAAGATACTAAGTTGTTGACTAAACTACCCGGAGACTTGGTTTACAATGTTCTTGACAAGGTATGGTCTTACAATACTTAGCTGTGTGGATTGCCCAGCATTATTTATTTATTAATTATTAGATTGATATAATTAGAAATAGTAGGTAATATTTTATTCATGTTGATTACATTTATGCAGGGGATTTGGGGTGGTATGTACTACATGCCAGTTCTGGACAAAGCAGAAAATACATATGGCTTCATTTTACGAAACGATATCAAGGGAAATTTGCACACATTGAAATGGGTGGAAGCTCCAACACAGAAAAGCAAAGGTGCAATTAAGGTAATTGACAATTGTTCAAGAAAGTTTTGATATAATTGATGAAACTAAAACAATATGAGCGATAATGACATTATCAATCAGTGCCCTCAGGAAGTCGTTAAAAATCTGCAACAGTTTACGGAGGCTCATGGGATTGGAGTAAATGCAAGCTGTAATATAGGCCACGGTAGTTAAGTCTCAAAAAATGTTTCTCTCAAAGCACCATAACGTACCTATAGGGTACTTTCCGTTTACCAAGAATCTTGCATTACGGTCTTATAGAACATGTGAAGCGATGAATTCGAAAATAGATAATTTGTAGTTACATAACAAAACATTAGTATCACTATGCACGAGTCCGAATCGCACTTGACTATTTATTTTTTATTAGATCCACTACACTGGAATCAACGTAAGTGATGTTCAAAGAGCAATAGGGATCATTCCAGCCGGATATGAAGACTTAGGTTTTGGTATGGAATATAGCGGGGTTACAGAAAGGTAAATTCATACTTTTATTTATTTTATTTTTTTATTCGTTATTGTACTAAGTATAAGACTCCTTATCTATTATTCTTAATTATACTAATATAACGTTTTCATTTTAATATTTTACCTAATCAGATTTAGTAAACATTTCAGCGGAGAAAGGGTTATGGGGTTGGCACAAGGCACTGCTCAAAGTTACGTGATTCCTCGACCAGAACTCATGTGGCCTGTGCCTTCATACTGGAGCCTAGAAGATGCGGCCACGGTGCCTTTCGCCTATTTATATGCTTACTATTGCATTGTCATTAAGCTCGTAAGTATCTACGAATAGTATTATAAGGCTCACCATTATTTATGTGTCACATAAATAATTTTAGCATTGCTCTAAAAAAATACTATAAGTAAAATACCTAAGCTAAAAATGTTAAAATGAAACAGTCGTAGCTCGCACAGCACTAATTCGGTATTTTTTTTTCCGTGGCAAATACTATCCTCATAATTATCCCAACCGATCTCGTACGTTTTGTGGAAGCCTTTGCAAAGAGCCAGTAGAGACGCTTTGCATAGTTCTGTATTGTGAACCATGCCTTGAGAGGTTTATATTTACTACCCGTAAACAGATAGGTTTTTCAATAAATCTCTGTTTTTGTCAGTTAAATAAAAAATATAGTTTCAGCATTTAATTTGAGTCAGTTCACAATCTAGTACATCAAACTACCGGGTTATATACGAGTATGTATATAGCAAAGTTATGTATAATATGCATAATTTATATTCATTCCAGGCTACCAGAAACTTTGCCATGGAGATGCCAAAAACGGTGTTGATTCATGGTGGGGCCGGAGCCTTAGGGCAAGCATTGATATCCGTATGTTTAGCTCAGGACTTTGAAGTGTTTACTACGGTCAGCAATGTGCAGAAAAAGAAATTCTTGCTAAGGCTATTCCCTACACTAAAAGGTATTATTTTGAATAAAAGTAATATAGACTGCTGTTATTCTTTTGATAAAACAAGATTTGGGAATTAGCATTTATTTATTGAAAATATTATTTGCGTAGTTTGTTAGTCATTATTGGATTTAAAGAGTTAAGGTATAAAGGCATGCAATTTTTTCAGAAGCCTTTTGAAATTCTAAATTGACAAACTGAGGACATAACTTTAAGCTCTTGTGTCGACTAACTTTGTGTTCAACTCTTTTGGCTGACCGGTCAATATACTATTTTTATGTTATTTTAGAGGAAAATATCGGAAACTCAAGGAATTCTACCTTTGGAGACATGGTTTTAAATGCAACAAATGGTAAAGGATGTTCTTTAGTGTATTGCTGCCTTAAAGAAGATCTTAAAAATGTAAGTTATTATCCATGCAGGCTTTTACAAAAATACTTTACAACAAAAAATTATGTATATTTTAATAAAAAAATATATATTCGCTTTCCAGACCTCTCTAAAATGTGCTTCAACCAGTGGCCAAACGGTAGACATAGTCCAGATTCAGAACAATCCCATTTTTGACTTCGGAATGTTTCACCTTACTTACGAGAGGACGTATACTGCAGTAGATATTTCTGCCGTTTTTCGAAATCCCAAATCCGAAGAACTGAAGGTACATACTACACTACTCCATTATAGAAAACGGTTTTGGTTTAAAGATAAAGGCAAGATGCTGTATCTGTGTTGGTGTGCATCCAGCTTGAGGGCAATTTTCGGAGATATTCTGGTGATAAAATTTTTATAAATTGCTTTAACCATACTATATTGTACTTTTTTGGATGTACAAATATCTTTTTCGATATTTATCGAACCTCTGCGAGTACAACTTAACGGCCAACGGGCCAACTCACAGAGTTCATACGTGCTACCTTTGAAATGTTATGGTTTCAGAAACTTCAACTATTAGTGAGCGCCGGGATCGCGAGTGGCGAAGTGCGTCCTTTGTCACGAGTGACGTATTCTCCGGGAGAAGTGACGCGTGCCTTCCGACTGCTCGCCGCCAGCCAGCACCGCGGGAGAGTCTTACTGCGGATGCAAGATCAACATCCGCCCATACAAACCAGGTAAAACCAGAGAGACTTTGAGTGATATTGACACATAATAATATATCGCATAATACTTCTACGTTTTCATTACCTATCTAAGCTTTCTTCAATAATATTGTATTACGTATATCAGTCATCTAGTACCCATAACACAAGCTCTGCTTAGCTTGGGGCTAGATGATGCTGTGTGGATTGTCCGGCATTATTTATTTTTATTATTATTATTAATTTAATATCAGTTATTCGTTTTTCTTCTTATCTATACATTATATTAATTCGAATGAAAATGATAGCCTAATGCTTAATCTTCAAACGAATGCAACTTTGCTTCGAGAAATCGAATGTCAACAACAAGGCTGTATGACTTAATCAATGAAGCTTATAAATATATATTTGCAGGTTAAGTATTTCCGACGATGGTACCCACATAATTCTCTCCGATGAGCAACCCTTAGGAGTGCAGTTAGCTGATATGTTGATCAGTGCTGGAGCTAAGAAAATTCAATTACATTTTGCCAAACCATCGAATTACTTGCTTTACAAACAAAGGTAAAAACAAAACAAGTTTACAAAAATCGTGCAAATACATTTAGCATTTCTAAACCAAATATTATTCAATATACATATTACCATTTATTTGATTTCAGGACATGGAACAAACAAGATGTCCAAGTATTGATCTCATCAGAATGCCTAAGCGACGAAACTAGTTTAACAAACTTCTTAAATATAACGACTTCTTCAGGACCTATTCATGGCATCTATTTGGCTGCTGATTATTGCCTAAAGAATTCAATGTTGACGACGATAGATATGGTCATAAGAAAACTATGCCCTTCTTTAAGGTAAAGCAGCTCATCGATAGATACTTTGTAGAATGTTACAAAGTGTATAATATAGAGCTGGGTACTGACCGGCGGCGGCGTTACTTGAAATAATGTAACGTAATGTAACACAACGAGCGATCGTGAAGTCAGTTCGGGATATCATACTCGCTGCGAATAGTATGTTACGCCCAGTCAGTACCCACATTTAGGCGATTATCAGAATGAAATATCAAAATAAAATGTGCATTTCAAAATTTTCAGAAATTTTCTGATGTTTAGTAACGGTGACGATAGTGCGCAATTTGTGTCGATCAGAAGAGTCGAAGAAAGACTTCCAGCTACAGTTCTCGATTTATCAATGTTGGATAAGGTATGTAAAATGACCTCCTTACCACTGCCTTAAGTCATCTGACATTATTATCTTTTTAACCTAACCTAACCTAACCACTGCCTTATGTCACCTGAAATTATTATCTTTTTATCGAAATTTTTAAATTTTTAAAATCTATGTGTTTTACCTCAAAAGTAATAATTTTATAAGTTTAAATATGAGCTGTTTGTCTGAAAACTTCATTTATTTTAAGGACGAGTATTTTTATATTAAGATTCCTTTGAAAACAAGATTTTGAAAATGATAAACTTCATGAACATAAAATAACCATAACGTATAATTATGCTTATTGAACTAAACAGGTCATATTTTCATCAGAAAAAATGTACAACATTTATTTCAGAATATAATGTAATTCTAATCCTTTCCTATCCTTTAATAATAGCTTTTGTGACGTGATAGATAGCTTTATTTTTTATAAATAATCTCCTACTATTTTTAATATTTTCCGTGATTTTAGGTTAAAGACGAAGCTGGCTTGATTTGGTATCAAGGCATACAGGAAGCAACAGAAAAAGCTCTGTTATGTGGTTGCCCCCTAGTTGTAAGTCAATTGAAAACGCGACCAAAAGAAAGTTTGATTCAGCAAATCGCAGGACTGTTTGGTAGGTTACAAAACATGTAAAAATAACTACTTAGTATGATATAATAATGGTATATTAATAATGACTTTGTTGTAGATATGAAATTTCCTGATGACAATAAAAGCACAACACTTGAAGATTTGGGCATCGATAAAGAAAAGTCAGAAACCATAGCATCATTCTTGAGAGACGTGCATAATATTTCAATAAATCCAGCGAATATTGTATCCTTATCTATTGAACGGTAAATCCTATAAATATTCAGTAAATCGAGACGCGCGATACAACAACGTAAACAAAGCTCGAAAAGATGCAAATGCATTGTTTATTTTTACATAGAAGCATGCGCAATTTTGGTGCCTTGTTTACCTCAGGCAATCATACTATAGGTTAGACTTGCAGTATTGTGTAGGTTCCTACATCATTTTTTTTCATAACGGATTTTTTCAAAGAAAACACCTTTTCTTATTATTTGTGTAGATTGACAATTATTTTCAAAAAAGCTTGTTGTAGGAACCTAGAAAAATACTATTCTAGTACTAAAAATAAATAGCAGATCATGGTGAAAATATCCAAAAAATATCCAAAACACACAAATAAGTATAATTTTGGTATTCCGTTTGTATGGGAAATCATCCGTGCTCGGAGCGTTAACATTCAGAGTCCGAAATTCTGTAAACTTGGTAAATAATGGTAGACTATGCACCAAGTGCGTGTTTTGTCACGGGCGGCAACGATTCCCGAGCGCAGCTCTGGATTATTGAATAACTTAGTAGCAAACTACTAATAGGGTGTTTCTAGAATCATGAGGGCGATAGGAATCACTCTGATGAACACTGCCTTATTCAAGAGGAGAATAGTCCATCTTTCACATTTTATGAGAAACATTTCTGAACAGAAGTTCAGAGAAGAACATGAAGTAACATGACGAATAAAAGCATGGAGTGACAAAAATATTTTTTCATGTTAGTGTTGTCCAAACGTGTTATTTAATTAAACCACGACTCAGAAAGTTTAAATTTGGCATTAAGGACATTTCTACAAGAAAAAAAATCCGTAATTACTACTCATGAATATGGACATCCAAATTAGAATTACCTACTACGCAATTCGGCACAAATAGTTATGTTAAAATGCTTAGAGCTTGTGTATAGGTGAAACTACTAACTGACCATTTTCAGAGTCACACATTTCTGTTTATGGTTTGATTGTTGAATGTCGTGTTCGTTTAATTATTATTTTTTGGTATTTCAGCATAAACCAAATCGAGGAAAAAATAAACGACGCAAAATTTGACGAGGTGAAAGGATTAGGAACGTTCTTTTCATACGTAGACCCTGACGAAATATCTGCTACAACTGAAATGGTGTACCTGCCCACACTTACAAATAATTCTACTATGGCAAGTACTATTAGTCTTTCTATTTCTTCTACTATTTCCGTCGTCGTTCAATTCTTTATTTTCAGCGATATTCCGTGCGTAATGATGGCATTCACTTCTTGTTTTTCTTGTTGGGATAGCATGTGTCGGGATAGCGTGCGTCGGGATGCAGTTCACACTATTATTTTCTTTTCAATATTCAAAATATTTTATATCTCATTTCTGCACATACGATATCATATTCGCTTGCTTAGTATTTTCAATTCGTCTACTTCTTTCATACTAGGTGTACTCATGGCAAGAATGAAAGAAGTTTTGATTTTAAAAAACATAACCTTTAAAACTTCATAATAAAACCTTTACCATGCCTTTACCTCATGCTAAATTCAGTAGTCATAGTCCGATAATTCTCCCTTTACGCCTACTTTAGCATTTATTTCATCATTTTAAGAAGTAAGACAACATTTTATCAAAAAAACTCCTATGACAATCATATCAACATAATAGGTGTGTGATGATAATACTGAACTTTCACAGAGGGATGACGAGTTTGACGTAAGCCAACAATTCCTGTGCATAGTGCCAGGTTTGGAAGGTCACCACGAGCGGTTCCGCTCCATCTGTGAACGGTTGAAGCTGCCAGCGGTTGTCCTGCAGCCGGGGCTTGACCACTTGCACGAGACTGTTGAACAACAAGCGCTCAGATATTCACAGGTAAAGATTATACGTACCTATACCTATTTAAAAAAAACTATAAAGCGAGTGTTTTTTTCTATATTTATATACATATTTGTTGATAATATTCGAGTATTCTATGTATTTTTGTTTTTATCTGTTAATAGGTGCTCATTAAAAGGACAGGAGTCAATAACAACTTTTTGCTCATGGGCTACGAAACTGGAGTTTTAGTCGTCTTAGAATTAGCTTCAATTTTAGAAAAACAGGGTAAGAATTTATTATCGTTGCAATATTTTAATAAATATTAGTTAATCAGATTGGTCGTTCTAAATAAATCTGTGCTTTTAGGTTATATTGGTACAGTCTTCTGTATTGGTGATGGCCCAGACGAGACCAAATCCTTGGTGAAAGAGCAACTGCTTGCTTATGAAAATAAAGAAGAACTACAAATTGGACTGGTAAAGCACATGTTTACTTTGATGACGGGGATGGACGCGTCAACGTTGGAACATATAACGGGAATGTCATGGATGCAACGTGTAGATGCATGCGTACAAACACTTCTTGGACACGTGTCTCATTCAGCACAGTACGCACGGTCGCTGCTACAATCAGCATATACAAGAATAACTACAACGATCGGCTACACCCCAAAACTGAAACCATTGAGATCTAAAATCGTGCTCCTTAGAGCATTGAGTCCTCATTCAGGTTCAACTGTTCCTTGTACTTTACAGCGCTTCTCTCAGCAGCCCATCACTGTCCACAATCTTACCACTCCTCTGGTTCATGTGACGAAAGACAACCGCTGTGCTTCTTTGATCAACAAACACCTCCCTGAAGAAGTTTTGAGTGAATTCGAATCTAAAAATATTTGTGAATCATATCTCGTGAATGCCGACACATTTATGACTAAGGATGATTAAATGCAAAATAAATTTCTGATTTCATTTTGCTGCAATTTGGCGTAAAGATAATAAAATTAGGGTGATATTGAAAAAATTATATATATTAACTATGACACAATTGTCCTAGCCTAGCTGTACTTCTCAAAAACAACCGTTCCAAATTATTGATTCTCTTCGAGGTAATTTACATCAATTTCGCTGTTGGATATCTCATTCATCGGAATTAATTTGTATGATTTTTTCTAAAACTCGCTTATCAAGTTTTGTTGTTGTTGTATATTTGGAAAAAATATGTTATACTTCATAAACACGGTAGGTATAAATGTATAAATGTATAGACCAGCACAAACCAGTGTTCAAATAGTCAACATTATTAAATAGTCAGAGAAAATAAAATAATCATAAATTGAGTCAAAGACCAATAATTGTCTGCTCAGGCTTTGACACTGTTTCAATAAATCTATAAATGAACTTCCTAATAATTCATTTAAACTGGACATAGAAAACTGACAGTGAAAAATCTGAGATTTTTGCGTCAAAGTACATGCCAAAGTATCTTATTCTAATAATGTGCAAAATATGGTTATGAAAAAATAACTTAAAATATTTGGATGATCACAGAGCTCACTCAATATATTTTATGAAACAGTAAATACAACTCGAGAAATGAATAAAAACTTGGTAAACTCCATCTTCGTAATGTCATTACGCGCGTCCCCACTACTACCTAGTTATGATTTTCAGAATTGTTTCTTAAGATTGTTGAATAAAGTTTATTATAATTAAAACTGAAAGAAAATTGTTTTATTTAGACAAGCGGTGAATAAATGCCAAAAGCCATTGCCCTGTACAAATCTGAGTAATAAGAAGCGTCTCCTACGGGTTCAGTTTTAAATCTTAAAACACACAATCACAGAAATCCAAATAATTATTTAGATTTCTGTGCACACAATAGATGTGAGATGTCTCTAATTTGGTCCAGCCGTTAAGGGGTAGTACAATGTACATAAATGTAGTTAGAGATAGTCTAGATTACCTACCTAAATACGAGTAATATTTAATAAATAAAATCAAAAATCAATAAGCCATTTATTTCTTGGATATCTTATTAGAAAAAACTTGAAATCTTAAGTACTCGTAGGCGACTTCTAAGATTTCTTAACAATATAACTTTTTCATGCTTTCGCACTTCGTTCAATATAAACTATTTTTCTCAAGAACCTCTCTAGTTGAAGTGAACAACCTCCTCCAGAGGTATCCTGGTGTCTTGAACTATGTTCATCCAGTGTTTGCCGGCCACTTGAGTTATGTCATTTGCCCACCAAGCAGCTGCTCCTGTTGCCTGTTGGTCCTGGCCAGGTTCTTAGACAATGAGTCAATCGACAATTTGTTAGAACTGAGATCAATATAATTCAGGTAAACAGATAAAAGGTTTATTAAAAACTGAACTAACACCAAAGTACTGAAACTTAATCTTAATTTGCTGACCATTATAATTATACACGAGATTAAAAGTATCTGGGAAAAGCGCCCACAACGTCTCGCTACAAAAAAGATTATACCTATGTAAGTTATTAGTTATCCAATGTAAAGATATAAAGTATGAAACATGTTACTCAACGAATATGTTTCATGCTTATTTGATGTTATACACATATATTAGGGACGCTTAATTTAAAGAAAGCGTCATCACCATTTGTGAGGTAGCATTGACAAAGATTCTTGTTGTTAAACTCTTCTAACACATTAATTCCTAAATGGTTATTGATGATCGAAGGACATTTTAAATCCTCAAGAACATTGTGTAATGGAACATGAAGCTCATAGCTAGCTGTGACTGGAAAAATCGATGTTATAGAAGTTTTAGCTCTAATCAAGATGACTTTCGATTTTAAAGCTGGAATATCGTATTTATAGTTTTGAATGAAACCAATACGTTTGTAAGCTGAGACAGTGACATCACTTAAGTACTGGCTATTAAATGAAGTTTGGTCTTGAATCTTTTTTAAGCATAATCGAATTTTGTCCTCAAAATTTTGAGAATTCAAAGGTTGTGATAAATCTAGCTGGGCATTTTCAGTTGCCAACAGGCAAAAGTGTTGTATAATGTGATTTTGAAGTTGGCTTTCAACAAATCCGTCCAGTCTGTTTGCGAAATCTTCGCGAATTTCTTCAGGGGGTCCACCCAAGCAATAAACAGTTCCTGTCATACCTGCAACATGAAAATACCGTAATTTTAACCTTCAAAAGTATCCTATTTGTTGATTTATTATTGATTCAAAATTCATCATTAAACCCTTACCCAAAATTCATCACACCTTTTTGGTATGCTTATGATGTGTCACAAACTTACCATGACTTTCCAAAATAGCAGCAATTTCAAGTACAACAGGTACGCCATATTCGTATCCGAGTAAATAGAAGTGGTTCTTATACTTCAACTTGTGCATGATCACCTGAAACATGAAGATAGGAGATTTGCATTACTATTATACCAAACCCTTTTGGGGCGCGAACCTTATGGGTTTGGTATACAACATCATCATCAACATGATGATGATGTTGTATTCCAAACCCATCAAGGCAACTTCTATACTTATTGAAGAAGAAATTACGTTAGAAAATCTTTGCGCTGTTTCCTGTATAGTCTCATTTTGGTTGTCATAACCAAACTGTAAGACCGCAGCTGCTATCTTCAGTCGTTTGCAGAGTGCTTTGAACCTTCCATGATGTCCTTCAATTCCCGGTATTATGAACATATGAGCATCTTCTATTATAAGGTCATCAGCACGCTGCAAGATAAAATCATTGTTATAAAGCCAAAGAACCTAAACGAAAACTACATTTGATGCATATAATTTCCGACTAACCATATTAATATTTTTCAGCATCGTTTCCATTGGTACAAGCTCGATGTTTGCTGTTAGTTCATCAGGGTGTAAGGTTTTGAAATAGATTTCTATTCCGAGGTCTTCTTTATTGGCGCTTACACCCAAATGCCAGTTTTTAAACCTGCAAATTATAATCATCACAAGAAATGACACAGATATTTTCAGGAAATAATAAAAAATAATAACTTTGTGTTCATGAAACAGAAAAGGATTTTATTAATAAAAAAATTACTAAATAATAATTAAGTAATTTTTTTTCGATAGTTGGCTTTCAGTATTACTTACTCTGAGATAATCGGGGATGGGGCGATTTCTTTGTCGACTTTTGAGTCAAAAATTTTATTCAGTAATTCGCAGCTTTTTTGCGGTCTTCCATCATCTGTTCCTACCTTTTTCAATAAGGCTATGTCACTTATACCACTTGTGAGTCTTACCCCTGAAATTACATTGTTAATTCATCAAAAAAAATTGTTTTTTTCATATAATAATAAAGAGGATTGATGAAACCTCTCAGTGGATTACCTAAAACATTTTTTATTTCTTCTATTTTACGTTTAATATAGACATGTACGTTATATTCTTTAGCTTGTACAGCTATTTCGATAATATCCACCGCTCTGCTCCAGCCGAATTCATATCTGTCTTGATTTGCAGTTCCGAACTGAAATAAAATTGATATTTAATAAGATATAGCAAAATACTTACGACTCCTTTCTTTTATTTTAGAAGACGATTTATGCTATCAAAATAATCTGCCAGCCACCAAATTTGCATTAAACTTAAAACAGCATGGAGCTGATTTTACATAACATCCCATAAATAGATATCCTTTTCTCTTTCTTCTTTTGGAAGTTGTTGTTGATAATGAACCAATAAACAAAGAATTATTCCTTTCCAAATTTTCCTTTTATTTTAAATCCGTACTTAGTTCATTAATTAAAGCTTTTCATACTTAGTTCATAAAGTTTAACGCGCATGCGCCGGTGTCTGACCTTTTTAATTAAAATGTTGAGGGCTACGACCGGGAAACCACTGAAGTATCTTTTTTGACAAATGTTTAAAACCGGTTGCTGTCCGTTGATAACCACGAAATATCTGAAAATACGATAGTGCAAATAACAATGTAATGAAAATTAAAAATGCATAATGTTTGTTTAAGTTTTTTATAATTTTTTTATTTTATTTTATCACCTTAGGTTTGGACACAGTATTCTTGATTTTTGATCGAGTTTCAACAAAAGTGACACATCGTCTGGTATAATGAAAATTCCATCAACTGGTCCAATAGAAGTCAATTTTCCAAGGAGGGTTTCTACTTTACTGCAGTTATCCAGTTTCTTTGAAGAGACTTCAATTTGAGCACCTAGCTTATTCCACTGCCTAAAATAAATTATAAATTTTTGGAGATATTATTATAAAATATAGGCAATAACAATAGAAGTAGTACTCTAAGGGCTAGTAATATTAAATTAAAATTTGAAGAGGATGAAATCAAACTTACTGTAGTTTGTAGTTGATATGGGGCAAAGCTGCAGAAAGATGAATGTGAAGTTTTTTTGCACCGGAGGCGATAAGTTTATCGGCCAATTTAAAGCCAAATCCTTGTGAGTCGCAAACAATTAGATATGTAGCTTCAGAGCGACAGAACATACTGTAGGCAAACGAGCACATTAGAAGAACAGAGACAAAATCAAAATCAAAATCAAAGTGCTTTATTTCCTTGAGACCTTACAAGACTCTTGGACAAGACGAAGCAATAGGCATAATAATATTAGGCAATCACACAATTTTTGGAAGCTTAATCGGAGTTCTGAAAGCATTTACCGTGGTTTAACTGCTGTTGGTTTATCCGTTATTCGTAGTAGCACACGACCACGGTGCTGGCTACCACTCAGCAAGCGGAAAGCACGTGAAACATCTGATGTTCCATACGTCACTCGAGACAGTGGACGTACGTATCCACGGACTATACCATCGCTAACCATCAATTGTAGCTTCTAAAAGATAATTATAGTGTAAAGATATAAGAATGTTCTTTTGGATTGTTAATATACGAATTGAAGATTCTTGGCATTATTCACCTTTAGAATATCTTCGTTATTCTTATTAAAAACCGATTTGAAATCAACCGGGCAATAAGACCTGCCTTTAGTCATGAATGACATGGTATATTCGAAATGATCACGCTCATGAATTTGTACCAAATCAAGAGTAGTTCCTGCCATAGCACAGCAATGTAGAGTTGCCTGAAAAATTAAAATACCGAATATTTTAATGTGCATCTTTTCTTTATCTAGGAAACTGTGCAATATATATTAGGTTTGCCAGTTTTTGTTAGATAGTTTGGCCCGCTCAGCGCAAGAATTAAAACAGTAAAAAATAATATTGCTTTTATTTGTTATTTTATATCACTCACATTTTTAAGATTTCTTTTGACGTTACTTATGATTATCTCACATCCATTTCCTTTTGTAAGATTTTGGACCATGTGCATAAAGGATTCATCTCTAGAGTTTCCAATGTGGTTTTCTGTAAATTCAAGAAATAATGTTAATAACAAGAAATTATGTTGCCTCTTTTCTCATTAAGTTCATTTTATTATTCACTTAGTTTTTTGTTTATGTGAGTATGTTAATATCTTCTATACATAAAGAACAATGGCAGAATTTGGTCTGGACTTTTTTTTGCGTCCATGGATCTGATGTATATGAATCAAATTTAATAAATTTTCTACGATTTTTCAATTATTCACTCCTTCTCGTAAAGGCCGGAGTTATTTTATGATATTTAAAAGCTTATCAAATGATATTCGAATTAGGTACATTCGAAATGTTACCATTTTATTAGTGGTGCGGGTACAATTATTGAATGCAATGTATCATTTGTCTTTGATTTGTCTTTGATAGTGTCATGTTGTCAGCGGTTGTCTGTCAAGACGCCATAGAATCTAGAACGTAGTGGTTTTATTCTCTTTGACAGAATCCTTCCGAGACTTCGGCGTTTTTCATCTCTGATGTGTTTTGTGTTTATATTTTGGTTTTCTATTTATTTTTACCCGAATTACGGAAGCCACAGGCGACGTATGTAACACCCGACCTGGACTGTTTATGGACTGATTGATACTGCCCTGTGTCTGGCTAGTGCGTGCCCTTAGGACTCCGATATTGTTGTTTTGGGTGTTCTGGGCATTTTCTATGTAAAATAAAAAATATCTATTATTGTAGGTATACCTAATTAAATATTGTTTTAAGTATATAAGTTATCTAGTAGGAACTCATATAACATAACACAACCTCTGCTTAGCTTCGGGCTAGATGATGCTGTGTGGATTGTCCAACATTATTTATTAAAACCCTCAGTTTTTTTGTGTTTACGGGGCAAGTAGGTACTTTTTTTTTAATACACGCCCAGCTTTTGTAAACATACAAGAAGTTTAGAATTTGTTTTGCTCATTTTGTTTATCATTTCTCATTTCGAATATATAAGGTGGCGTGGTCTAATTGATAAGACCAAACCACATTATCCATTTCTTTATGATTTGATTTCAATCTGCGATGTTTTATAGACAAATATTGTTTGACGTTCATTCATAACCAAAAAATTCAAACACTGAAATCTTTTTTTTCCGGCTTTCCCCAAAGAAAATAGTCTCATTTATAGATTCTGGAGCTAACGCCAAATCTTTTAACATTTTTTTCATTACGGTACGCTTCAATATGATCCCAGACAATTCTTAGTATGGAGACCTGCCATTGTTCTTTAGTTCAATTTATTTTGTGACTGCTTACCAGGTAAATCGGGAAAAAGATTTCTCAAGAATCTCTTCTTTAGCATATCACTGACAGTGGTGAAGACAGTGCAGTTGTGAGCTAAAGCAATCGAAATAGCAGCTTGGCCTAGCGCCCCAGCTCCTCCATGAATCAAAACATTCATGCCTGGGACAAGGTGTAGCTTGACACGCTGAAAAAACAGAGTTTGAAAATTGGTACGATATATTTTTGTGATTAGACAGAGCCCTGAGTTTTTTGAGACAATAGTCTCTACGTGAGCAGACATGGAATTAAATCTTAAACAAAATAATCCCAAACAATAGTTTTGTCACCCAGACAGACGATACGTACTATCGACTCTCCGATTCAGGGCTCAGATATAAGGTTATCTTACCAAACAGTAAAATGCAAGGCAGTACGGAAGGGGCACGGTCGCAGCATCTTCCAAGCTCCAATGTTCTGGGACAGGCCATAGCAACCCTCCTTTAAAGCTAATTTTACTACAAGCCGCTCCATCAGAAATTATGCCCATTACTGGCTCTTTTCTAAAATAAAATCGAAATTTAGTATTAATATTTAAAAAAAAATATATATGCTATTGACAAAAAATTATAATAAATTCGTAATAAACAGGTGGTACAGCAGTAGTAGAAATAGTTATGTTTGGGTACCTTTCAGTTAATCCACTGAAATCCATCCCAAAACGATAGTTTTGTACAGCAGATATTTCACCATTTGCTAGTTTAGCATCAAAAACGTTCAACCCAGCGAAGTGAACCTGTAAAATGAGTGTAACATAAATTTAAATAGGTGCAGAAAACGTACAAAATTTAGCAGTTTTCAACCCAGCAAAGTTATTCGTTTAAATTAAAGAAGCTCTTGTGAACCTGTAAATTAGTACAACAAGATATTAAGTAAATTCTTTAATCCAAGGCCAATCTTCCAATATCTTTAGATATATAAGCAATATGTTTTCAATGTCATAATCTGGAAGAATTAACGACGTACAAGAAAATTCTGCATTAGTTGTGGTCTTGCCTATAGTTAATTAAATTAAAATTTTTTACTTACTTTTATTGAAGTTTCGTTTTCGTGGCCCTTGATGTCTATCCAATGCAAAGTATCTAAATCACCACATTTTTCCATGTGCAGAGCAATATTTTCTGATTTCTTTTGTATTTCCTCCAACGGTACAAAATATTCACCACCCCATTTATCCTGTAAGAAAAATATATCAATAACCAGCTTTTGTATTGATTACACTAAAACTGACCGCGTAATTCTCACATTTTGATAAACATTCACAGCTAATTCCAAATTATGAAGCTTCTTCAGGTCAATTTCTGCCTTTCTACCATTGATCATTGCTAAATATGCTTGAAAGTTATTTTCTGCTCTCATTTGCAAAACCATTTCTTTGACTCCATGTAATGGAGGATAACATGTCACTACAGTAAGTGATTGTTTCGAAGATAGATCTTTTTGTAATTTTCGAAGGCGATCTAAATCAGCTGCAGTTTTCACAGGAAATACAATGCTTTTGGCAACTTGTGGTTGAACGGTCTTGAACATTTCCAGGCGCGACTCTTCACGGCCCGCTTTGAAAATGGATTTATAAAATTTAGGATTAACGTTATCTTTGCACACTCCAAACAGTAACAAAAATGTGTCTCCATCAAATATATGATGTAGTTGGCTAAAAACCTGAAAAATTGTTGTTAATATTAGTTTGGCTTCACGTGTTACAACGTCAAGAATCTTTGTTTAAATTAAATTACCTTCTTGTCGATAGCTTCGTTCCTTATGAATACAATATGTGGTTTTTCAATATCTTGACTAGTCTTAATGAGTTCAATATTGTTCATGTAAGTAACATCAATTACTATTTCAGGTTTACTTTGTGAAATATCTTTGATTTTACCCAAAATATCAGTTTTGTGGATATTACTTAATGATAAAACTTTTATGTAGTTACTTCCAAAACTTTCGGCTACAATTTGCATGGCAATGTATAAATTGGTTAAAACCTGTGCAATAATAAAATAATAAGTAATATGAAGTTAGTTAATAACAACATGGATTTAAATTATGATTACTTACGTTATTTTTGTCTTCATCTAATGAAATATATTTCAGTGTTTTGAAGCCAATGATGTCATTGGTACTAGTTGTTTTATTTTTAAATATAACTGTGTCCATTATCACACCACCACACCTAATAAACATTGAAAAGTGCTTGTTAATCATTTTCATGCTAAGAGTCGTGAGAAAATTTATAGCGTTAATTTACCTTGTCATATTTTCAAATTCAGAATGCTTTAGTGGGATAAAGTGACTATCAATTCCTGATAATGATTTAGCGTGCATGTTTGTATCTAAGATGAAACGTTTCATACAGATAGGCTGAGAAACTCCGTCATGCTCTTGGCGTAGAGCCAAAAGTTGAAAAATTCCATCAATAAAGGTAGTCCAATTACCATTCCATTCTATTTCGGCATTTGAAAGTGCAAGATTAGCTTTATGTACACTTTGTAATTCATCCCTGGAACAAAATTGACGGTTATAATTTAACTTTGTGATTTAGATAATGATTTAAACTAATTCTGCACGAAGAAATTACGGCAAAGCTCTCGTACCAAATTGGGACTCTATTAAATTCCATGTGGATGCGCTGAGTGCGAGAGAAAGTAAAGGAAAATACTTTTCTACGTGTTTTTTTATCGTCATAAAATCTGCCGCTGGGCTATGCTCACAAAAACAATGATGTCAAGAGGCAGTTGTAAAGAGCACTAAATAAAAATTATATTAATAAATGATTTCGGTGGTTCACGTTTTGTAAAAAATAACAAGTAAAAAACGTGCCTGCGGGCTTTGACAAGTAAGTCCTTCCGATTTTAAATAGGATTTTATTCGGCATATTATCGAGTATTCCAAAATAATGGTTTTCCTCGTACGTGAAGTTGTAATGCACTATGTTTCTCTCGGAAGAAAGTAATATTCTAAATTCGCGTGTCACAATTAAAAAACACTGAGTACTAACAAGGGTCTCACCCTTGATAGATAAATCAGTCTCCTTGTCCCTTCCGTGGACACTGCTATTTGCTACTATTGTGGTTAAGTATCGTTTTTTTAATTACTTACGTAAACTCATACCCCTTTTCAAACAACAGCTTGTAAACATCAGATCTACCAAGATCAAGACTTTCAATAGTTTTGGGGAATTCGTTGAAAAAAGTTGTCTTGGAAGTCATTATAAAACCATCAGCTATCAAAGAGTTTGACTCTTCAGTAACCTGTGAATTAGTTTGATTAATATGAGTTATGTTTGATACCTTCGTGTCTTCTTTATTCAAATAATCTTTTTTAACTTACCTCGAATCTGCCACTTTGTTTTAATAATGTGATGGTATATTTTTTTGGACGATAGTCAACCAGTAAGCTTTGGTCATAAAATCTTACATCCTTAAATTCAACTGGCAGCTTTCTTTTTTTACCCAAGGACATAGCTAAAGTATCCCATACGAATACTAGGATTCCAGCAAAGGGAAATACATTTTTTCCTAAAAAACAAAACACTTGTAGGTAATGAAACGTAAAACTGCAATAAGAACTTCTTTTATGTCCAAAAGTCACAAACCTTCGACTACCGAGCCCTTCAAATATTTGTACTCTTCATCATACACTGTAACAATGGGTTTGTAAGTAGATGTAAATTGTTTTTCTGGAGGTGTATAGCAGCAGAATTTCCTGAAAGTGATACAAATAATGTTATAGGTCTAAAAAGTACCTTTAGGTATGTACATGGTCAATTTTTTTACCATTGAATGTCGTGAAGATGTTCCACTAAATGAGAGAGCTGGCGAGTTTTTGTTGAAACAGGATATTCCACTTTTGGATAAAAAATGCTTGTGTTCACATTACATCCTTCCATATACAATCTGAAACCACAAATCTAATAAAAAGTGACTAAGTTAAGAACGAAAAAATAAAGTTTAATATTAAAGTTATGTGAGTACTGCAAATAAATCAACTACGCACTTTCCAAGAGCTTCAAGCAGGTGAACCGAAGCGTCCAAGTGTGCTCGATTCGTGAGCGACAGGTTCCTGCAGTCCGAAGGTAGGGAGCGCTTGAGGATAGTTTGCAAAATGCCGTGAGGAGCTATTTCCACAAGAACTGCTCCGTTTGGAACCAACCTGCTTGCCTCTTCGAAGAGTACCGGACTCTGTTTAGAACAGCACGAAAATAAAAGAGTTTTAAAAATTTGTGCAATAGTGGTGAAATATACGAATGGTGTTCAGAACCTCGCTCCTCAATACGTCGAGTGTGAAAACACCGCGCTAGTTTACGTCGAGCGAGAGATAAGCGAGCGACTTTGATTCGAGCTGGACTTAACCGCGTGCTCATCGAAGTGAGTCTTGGAACGGCGCGCTATTTGAAGTCGACTCTGAGAACGTCGCGCCAGTCGATGGCGCCTGCAGTTGCTGCGACACTGAGCGACATATTTTGTAGAAGCGCTGTTCTTTAAAAACCTAAAATTACGGGGCGGGTGATGCAACCTAGGCGTTATATTACTTTTATTGAAACGTCCCGTTTATTATGGACCTATAATTTAAGTAAATTGTCAATAACGTTAGTTGTACAAAAGTAAGTAGGGAAATTATAGGTTCATAATAAACGGGACGTTTCAATGAAAGTAATATAGCGCCTAGGTTGCATCACCCGCCCCGTAATTTTAGGTTCTTAAAGAACAGCGCTTTTACAAAATATGTCGCTCAGTGTCGCAGCAACTGCAGGCGCCTTCGACTGGCGCGACGTTCTCAGAGTCGACTTCAAATAGCGCGCCGTTCCAAGACTCACTTCGATGAGCACGCGGTTAAGTCCAGCTCGAATCAAAGTCGCTCGCTTATCTCTCGCTCGACGTAAACTAGCGCGGTGTTTTCACACTCGACGTATTGAGGAGCGAGGTTCTGAACACCATTCAAATATACCTATGTCATATCAAAGCTATTATGGTGTTCTTTATTTCAATCTATGGCAGTTAAGTCCGAATCCGGAGCTAAAATGGTGTTTTAATGTACTAAGTTTTTTAAAAACAATTTATAAATTCAACGCTTCCACCCAGTACTTAAGCTTATAAAAACTTGATGGGGATTTTGCCCTTTTTAATTTGATAATCTCACTTTCTTGATTGGAGGAGGCCTTCACCCATTCTGGGGTTCCGGTAGATAAAAATTAGAATAAGTAATCATATTAGGTATATTGTTTTATCAATCATACATAACATAGAGACAGCACATGAATTTACCTAAGTATATAAAGTAAGAGTAAGTAAATTAAACTAAACTAACACATATTTAACTAAGAAATGTAAATTTACTGGAAATAAAAAAGGCTTTTTTATTTTATTTTATTTTATTTTTTAATCTCACTTTCTCCTAATGAAATGTCCTTCCTTATCAATGACGATAAACATAATTTGAACGTAGATCTGCGTAGCACGTGCTACGGTGCTACGCCGTCGGTCTTAGCGTACAAAAGATTTCAACGCGCACTCACCTTTCTTATTCGAAATTAAATTCCAATTTCCCCAAAACTAGTCGACCTAATGTAACGAGTTACGGTTTTCATTGCGATAAAGAAAAATCTCTTTCTTCACTGACAATCTACTTATTTTTTACTACGTCTCACATTTTCTTCTCAGTAGATAAATATGTTATTTCGTAGACCTTCCTAGCGCATACCGCGATTCTACGGCGGACCAATACCATACCCAACTAAACTGCCCTGCAAAAAATAAGTATCACACTTTTATCATTTCAATTTATTTCAAACGTTTAGAAGTCGTCCTAACTCATCCTTTTTAAATTAAATTAAATCAGCTTTCTTTGAAACTTGCGAACTATTATACTTTGAACTTAAAAAATATAAAAAAAAAACAGCTACATAGTATAATGCACACAGATCCCCATGTCAAGTCCAACATTCCTATCCGAAAAAATATTGTGATTTTATAAGACAGTGTGATACTTATCCAATGATACAATCCAATATCAGTTTTCACGCGTTAGGTATATGAGTTATTAAATATCACCTAACTGATAGATTTGTTTACTTCTTTGCGTTGGAAAATTGTAAATGATGGCAGAAGACAAAAGCGTGCATTCTTGTATGCTGCATACATGAATAGACCTTTGAATGTTTTTTTTTTTATTTAATACTTTAACCTAGTGTCCAATAGAATGACTTCTCAATATTTATAAATATTTACCAGTAAATTGTTTGTGTGATACTCGGCTGAAGAAAATATGGCGTGGTGTTTTTTCCGCCCCTCTATGGGCACCGACGTTGACACCCAGCGTTTACTTCGCAGCTTTGGTTTTTTGATAATGGATTGTCCCATTTTCAGAAATAGGGGTCCTGAAAATACTAAAATCTTTAGTGGCTGCTAAGGCATTTTACAGAAATATTTTAGACATCTGAATTTAAGTACCTATCACAAAACTTTCACAGTGAGTACATATTAAGTTTTAATGTATTTTTTGTTGATTCATATTATGAATTACGAGGATAAAACTAAAAATTAAATTAGGATTTACAAATCTTACTTTTTTTATTGCCATAAAGTAGTATCTAATAAGACATAATTAGACAATCATCGAGCAAGTTCAATTAACTGTAATCAATCCCAAGCTCTAAGAAAAATCAAACAAATGAAAACCGAAATGATGGATTAACTCAGTTATGAGTTTTTGTTTTTATTTGCTTTCAAAACTGATCTGACCTGCTTTTGCTATGTATCGGGAATGGTAAGCGATGTTCGCACAGTTTACTTCTCTGGCAAATATTCCTCGTCCAGTCAACTCTTTGACATATTCTGTCATGATTTCAGCTGGCCCTGACAGAGTGCAAGAATCAGGCCCGTTGTGGCAAGCTACTTCTATCTCTGGCGGGCAGAGCTTTGATGCCTTCATGAAAAATCATAAAATCTATTTACCTATTTCAAGTACAGCACAGAGATTGTTGTCTATGGTAGAATAGACAAAATTATATCGCATCGTCATGCATTGCGTAAATAATTAAAGTTGATGGAATGAATTATATTATGCACAAATATGTTACGGTTTCGATGACGATTATGGCGTCAAGTTTCTCTATTCTATTAGGGTAGTAGCTTGTCATAGGGACTGTTGTCCAGCTGTAGGTCAAGTATAGGGACTGATGTCTGGAAAAAATGCTAACTTGACCTATTCTATAGTAGTGCCTCTATAGTAATATGAGTTTATAAATAGATAAGAAGCGTTTTTAAATGGATAACAACTGAATATCCACATTTAAGTTTTTTCTGGTTTAAATTTGGAACCAAAATTAGAGATAAAAAATCTAAATATATATATCTCAAAGGTGACTGACTGACATAGTGATCTATCAACGCACAGCCCAAACCACTGGACGGATCGGACTGAAATTTGCAGGTAGATGTTATGACGTAGTTGTTAGCATCCGCTAAGAAAGGATTTTGATTAATTCAACCCCAAGGGGATAAAATAGTGTAAAGTTTGTATGGAACTTTGTCAATTTTAAACCGACCGGGCTGAGACTTTGCATGCATAAAGCTACTATGACGTAGGCATCCCCTAACGCGAGCGAAGACGCGATCAAAAGCTAGTAAATAATAAACTGTGAAATAAAATGTTAGATGTAAAATTCCTACCTCTTTGTACCCCAAGCCTACGGCAGCCATGGATCCTTTGATAAAGGGGACTTGAATTGAAACCAGACCCCGACTATATGAGAGCAATATTGCTTCTTCAGTAGTAAAACAGTTGTCTGCATACGCGCATCCCAGTTCTCCTACACTGTGACCTAAAATAAGCAGATTAAATTAAATACAGCTGAATAAAAAACAAAAGTTAGTAGATTATTTCGTATTCTAGTGTTACCTATAATTTTATCCGGCATCAAGCCAACAGCTTTGAGGACATCGGTAAGTCCAATTTGGATAGCAGTGATCCCAACAAAAGCATTCAGAACATTGTTAAATATTTTTTCATCGTTCGATGTTATTATTTCAACAATATTGATGCCTTTTGGTTTGAGTACTTTGTTACAACTGAAAATGATAATGGTATAATTAAGAACTACCTAATCTTAAATTATAGGTAAGTACAACAAAATGCAGTGTGTATGGCTTTTTGTACCTATTTTTTATTTGTATTTAAACGTAATATTAGCTTTGATTCCACTAAATTACTTTTCCTGACGAAAATTTAGTATTGACAAACATTATTATTTGGGGTTTACCTAAAACTGTACTTAATCATCCAAATTGTTGAAATCAGCTGTTGTAGATAATGTTATGATTTTAAAATTAAAATTACAGGTGCTTTTCTATTTTCGTAAAAAATAATTGTTTCGTTTTATAGCTATATCACATATTTACCGAAGGATAGCCTTAGCAAATATAGGTATTCGCATAAGATGGGTTCCCATGCCAGCCCATTGAGACCCCATACCGCTGTACACGAACCAAAGATGACGTTGAGTTTCGTCGTATTTGTTCACGCTCTCGGACAAAGTTACTGTTTCACCATTATTAGAAGCTGAAACCAATATATGAAAGAAAAATATTTACAATAATATAAAATATCCACAATTGAAATAATGAAGTCAAGAGTAAGTCTGTTTCTATAGACGTGGAATGCTGCCAGCATTCTAGGCACTCTGCCTTCTGGTGACGGCTTAGATTTTTAGGAAATAGGATAGTGTTGAACTAGTTTAATTGTTTTATTCTTTTAAGTAGGTACTGTTACTCTTTTTAAGTACTATAAATTTTGTTACTAAATTCAATTAAGCTGTTTTTGTTGCTATATGCAATAACTTATGTTCACAGTCAATATTCAACAGGGGTTAGTATTTTTGCTACAAATTCAACATATCCATTGCTAGATCAGAAGAACTGACTTCTATCTATTAAAAAAAACCGCATCAAATTCCATTGCGTAGTGTGTTATTGAGTGTTTTTGTGACTACACAATAACAAACAGACAGCAGGAAGCGACTTTGTTTTATACTAGGTAGTGATCAGAACATTCAAAGTAATTTATTCTTACCAAACAGTCCAAAACCTCGTCCCAAGTGGTTAGATATGGGCATTTTGAACACCTCTCGCAACAACGACAGCTCTTCCGCATCCAAGTTACTGCTCTTGATACTGTTCAGAATCTTTCTTACACCAGACTCTTGCCGGCCCGACACCGTTACTAAATACGGTAGATCACATTTGTATTCTGCTAGGTCCTGCGACAATAAAAGAGAAGAAATGCATTAAATAAAATGCCTCTGAGGTTTCTCAGTTGAAGTTGCTGGCTCCCACTAGCCTCTACTGGCCTAACTAAAATAAATTATGCTGGATAATCCCCACACTAAGCTGACCTTGTATTATGGATAGCCGCTAATCTGAATTCATCGAGGTACATAATAGGTATAATAATGTAATATATCTATAGAAAACACCCGTAACTGTTCTAATATCTTCGACATTCGCCCGCTGCGCCACAGAGCTCTTCAAAGTAATTATTTTACTGTCACGACTTTGAAAAGCTTTATAATTCATTCTTCAAAAGGTCTCGACAGCCAAAATTACCAACCTTCTTTTTATAGTATCCTTTGAGTAAAGCATGCCCATTTATACCAGACAGACTAAAGTTGTTCAAAGCTGTGTAAGTTCGTCGAATCGGACGGTGTTCAGTCACTATCTGGATGCGTCCATCGCGGATACCCTGAATGTCTTGTCGGGGATTTTCACAGTTCAGATTTGCTGCCAAAATCCCAGTCTGGTATGCATGTAGGATCTGAAATAATTGTAGATTGTAGACCCTGTTCACGCTGCTTTCACTATTCGAGTGTCTTGTCCATTTTTGGGAAAATATTTATAGATTTAGGTATCTAAAACGTGAACGGTAAAAGAATATGAACTATTTCATCGTACTAAGTTATAAAATATACCTTTATAAGCCCATTTAACCCTGAAACAGGGTTTGCAAGTCCGACATTCGATGTTACACTTCCTACTAACAACGGGTTAGTCCTTTGCATGCAGAATACTTCTTCCATCGCTTGCAGCTCAGACTTGTCTGTTTCAGGATCAGCTGGAACGAAGGTTTATTGCAAGCTTTTATGATTATCATTAGACTAGCTGCTAGAAGCTACTTCCATCTAGTCTCACCATAGCTAGAGCCTATATAATGGATTCTGTCACGTTTGGCCAAGCTTATTTAACCTATTTAAAATTGCACACTCATTTCCTTAGTGAAAAAAAAAATAACATTGCTGAGAGATTGATACATACTCTAACTAAACTGATACATACATAGACCCATATCACCCATTTCCATTCTGAGTTTAGAATTTGAAAACGCATACAGATCCGATCTAATATTACCAAGTTTTTTCTGTACTCTAAGATTACGTACCTGATCCAAATCCTTCGACATATTCAACTGAAAATGGAGAAACACCAGCATCTTCATAAAATCTTCTCAAAAACTTGGATATTACTTCAGGTTTTCTGTAGTACCCTAACTTGGTCGCGTAGTCTTTATCTAACCCCTCTGAGTGTTCACATTTGACATGACACAGTTGCGCGTAGACCCTGAAAAACATACAATTCTTGGGAAAAACGAGATTTGTGGTTGTATTTCTCAATAGACTGATCAATAGAACTAAAAAAAAGTTATTAGTTATCTACCTAAGTCAACCGTAAGAGGTTATTGATTATCCACCTATACATATAGATTCTATCTATATTACACCTGTATATATAGATTTGACACCATAATGAAACTTAAAATAGGTTACCTGCGAGCATCTTTAAATTTCTGCAAAAATATAACGCTGACAGAATCGCTTATAGACGCTCCATCAGCGTTGACATCGTAGCACTTTGTCTTCCCGTCGAAGTTCTGAGGTACAACTCTGAAATTGGAAATGTCCCGCGCAGATCTATGAAACATCATCACGTAGCGACTTACAGATTCCTAAACATTTAAAAAAGAAGTAAAACTGATAATTTGTTTATTTTGTTGCACAATTCAAACAATATTAATAAAATAAAATCAAACACAAATATAAAATAAAATGCCCAAGCGATTGCTATGGAAAGAAAATCCTACTGTAGCGCTGTTCTTCCGTGCAAGTCAGAATGAGTACCTACCTACGTGTCACCACGCGACAACAATATTCTGATTAAATCATAGAAAATAATATTACAAATAAAGTATAAGATAAAGTTAAAGATGTAGAAACACACAGGTGTTATTTTAGATTCAATTATATTCTACAGCAACTATCGGTAATGTGCAGGTTAAACATTGATCTAATACATCTTTTTAGTCTATGATATGAAATATGACGTATACGGAGTATACATAACTTACAATCTATGCTTACAATAGAATAAAGTATGAGTATATTTCTAATAGCATTCAATGAAAAATACACAGCAGAGCGAACTATAATAAAAAGGCTAGGCACCTGTTGTTGTGAATGACCGTCATAGGATGCAAGATCAGTTTAGCAGCTCCAACGAAGGCTGCCTCGCACTGCCCGCTCTGAATAGCTTGGAGTGCGTGCTCCAAAGCCACCATTGACCCTGAACATGCAGAGTCGATGACGTAGGAGGGACCTGTCACGTTCATCCAGTAGGAGATGCGATTCGCGAACATTGAGCGGTTGTTCCTGAAATATGTATTTACATATTAAAACGGCCCGCCTCGGCTTCGCATGGGTGCATAATAATGCAAGTTATACATATAAACTTTCCTCTTGAAACACTCTATTATAAAAACCGCTGCGTAGTTTTGAAGCTCTAAGCATACATACAGACAAACAGCGGGAAGTGACTTTGTTTTATACTATATGGTGATATATCTATACATATCACTATCTAGCCCTATGGCTAGATGATTCTTTGTGGATTGTCTAGCATTCCTTATTATTTATTTATTAATTATATTAAATTTTTTAATAACCTAGCACGTTACACACGGTCATACCGCTATTGTAAGTACTATAAGAATCAAATGACTGAGGTAACATGATAATTATGAAAAATGGTTGAGATTTTCATCTGTAAATTATAATATAATTTATCACTTCTTTTTTATTATTAATCTTTTTATTTTTAAAAGAAGAGAGATGATTCCTGTGAAACTGAATAAAGCGTGTTAATGTAGATATTTTATATATTTAGGAACCTACCCGAAAACACCAAAAACTGAAGATTTACTGTAGAATTTCTCACTTTCAGAGTGACTGGCAGCAATGAATACACCAACAGGCTTGCGAGAGATTTCGGCTGGAGAAACCCCTAAAATTAAAACGATTGTCAATTATTTCCGCCTTGGGACAAATGTTTGTACGATCTGAAAATACTTGTTCTAGGTATTTTCTATGTTTGTGTATGTTGTTGACATCAGTTAGATAGATATATAATCTTTATCAAACTTTGAAAATACCCAGAATCAGTACAATTATTATGTAGAGGTCATCTAGTAGGTATCCATAAGCTCTGCTAAGATTGACTATATTTATAGGCTTTACCTTAATGTTGATGTAGAAATTATCTCAACGGCCCGTTAAGTTGTTGTTTTACTTAACAACTATCTGAAGGGTATTTTTTGTAAAAACACTGGTTACCAAATTTACCTGCATCAAATAAAGCTTGATATGCTTGTTCAAGCAGTTTCCTCGACCCAGGGTCAATAGAGTGACCAGTTTTGGAGTTGATCATGAAGAATTGGTTGTCACATCTGTCTATGCCAGGCACCTCGCCCTTGTACGGGGGCAGTTCCGGGTGGCTGTACTTCCAACGAGTGTTCTTTGATGTCACCATGTTTTCCTAGATATAATAATTCTATTTATATAAAATTAATCCCTATTTCCTTCGGGTAAACGTGAACGGATGGACAATTTTGGTTAACTGTCCATCCGTTCACGCGTGATGCCTTTTTTGTTGTGTTTGTTATCATAGGGAGAAGGTTCCTGTGTAAAAAAAAACGTAAAAAGCACCTACTTCTATCGACTGCAGATAAAGCCGCCGCTGGACGCAGCTAGTAATTTTATGAAATCATCTGTAGCTGTAGATGATCTAACATTCAAAAGTATTCAACATGTACTTACGCCATTAAACAACTCATTCAAGAAGAAGCATATAGAAAAAAATATATTAATTAACAAAATACCTACCTTGTTGTAAAGTTTTTCAGCCCATTCTTTGAGGTTTTCGCAGCCCGGCATCAGCGAAGACATGCCGCTGATGACAACATCATCCCCATTCAGAGGCTGGTCCCCTGGATGCTCTAACTCTAGACCTGCGAGTAGACTCTCTTGCTGGTCCATGTCTTAGTAATGAGAGAAAATGGATCTGAACCTGAATTCGGTGAAACTGGATTAAAACCTTAATTCTCGAGTAAAATGGCAATACTTAAGGTGAAAAACGGCATCGATAGGATAATAGTAAACTCAAATAAATACTTACCAAAGCGATTGTAATGAACTTACCAACAACAAACAATAACTCAACCTAGAACTCAAACATAGTACCAAATATTTATATACTAGCTCAGCTTATTACCATAATCCCAATAATTAATCACTATTCTGTATGAATATTATCAAAGCCCCATTTCACTTGACTTCGTGACCTAGCATTCATATTCGATTAAATTTGTACCTAATTTTCGGAAGAAATGCATAAACTTTACCCGCATGAATATTTAACGGTGGTCTAGCTTCGCCCCCTGCCTTTGCAGGTGTTTTCGGAGGAAAAATAGCCTATATTCCAAATCTAGATCGTTATGTATGCATAAATTCCGCTAGATCGATTCAGTAGTTTGGCATTGCCCTAGGCCTACCATTTTCACTACAGTAATTATCTAGTTACTGTTAGTTAGGTACTTTCTATCTAGTACACATCTATCTAGCTGTGCTCATCAAGTACAACGATGGCTGTGCTATAGGATTTCTTTGAATTCAAATCAGTCCTAAAGTTTACTTGAACATACACACAGACTTGAGCAAAGAAGAAAGATAAGAATTAGAAATCCTTATAGGTTAACAAAAAAAAAAACAATATATTCCAAACTCAAATCAATCAGCAAATGTCTTCGTAAGTTTATCAATCACAATCCTCGTCCGTTCTGACAAATACGCATCTATCTGCCCCAGGACTTTCACCACATGCAACATCTTCTGTACTCCTTTCTTGAAGACCTCCATACGTTCTGCACTACTCTCGTCTTCCTTAGAACTACGCATTGACGCAATAGACATCGGCCGACCAATCCGAGGTGGCGGATACTCGTCTTCAGCTCTCAATGTTGGCACTTTTAACCTTGGAACTTTTAGTTTCGTCGTTTTGAATTTCGGGAACGCGTGTTTTGGTATGAATCCTTGTGGCGGAGATACGGACATAGGGGCTTGGGTGTCTCCTTGCCCTGATTGATCCATGTCTTCTGTGAGGACGAAGCGGCCATCTTTGATGCCGTCCGGTATTGCGTTATGGATAAGGTTGCAAAAGGAGTTGACGTCAAAACGCGAGTTCGTTGAGGGTCTCCGTCGAACACCTGATGATCTGCCGTAGGATTCCTGTAATATATGTATGGTTCACTTCCCATACCTAGAAAAGAGAAAAACCTCTTCTCATCTATAGAGATTGCATAGATATGTTGACCTCTGTGGCGCAGTGGGCGAAGGTCCGCCTGCGACGTAGGAGGTTGTGGGCTCGATTCCCGCCTCGGGACAATTGTTTTTACGATCTGCAGATATTTGTTCAGGATGTTCTGGTCATTTTCTATCTCTAATAAAAAATAACTGTCTATTTAATGTATTGTATTATGTATAACAGCATCTAGTTCCCACAACACAGGCTCTGCTTAGCTTGGGGCTAGATGATGTTGTTTGGACTGTCCTGCATTATTTATTTATTTAGATACTTTAATATCCTCATCGATTTCGATGATGGCGACCCAAAATATTACGGATTCTTTTTTATGAGCCCTTATATTGCTCGCTAGACCGAAATCGGTCTTGAATACCCTACGACACTAGATACCACCACGCATACTAAATTACTAAGTTAATTAATTTCAGAGATCTACTTTCCTAGTGTGATAATGATTAGATAATTTCTTAATATTACAGAACTAGTTTCTGTTTGCGATTTCGCTTACGCTTGGATAAAACATTGCCTATTTACCTACAACTTGCAGCTGAGTCATGCTGTCTATACCTACATATTATTTATGCCGTGAAACAATTTGTGACATTCTATCGGTAGTTAAAGAGACGCGACCTCTGTGCAAGCTTATTTTACTAAATTTATTATGTCTTTAGAAAGATATAAAAAAAAACTAACCCTCTCTTCAGACGAACAGTCAATAGTAAACCGTAAGGGTGAAGGGGCTCCCCTACTTCTTGGCATCTGAAATAAATAATTAAACGTAAACCTAAACTAGGACGTTATTCTAAAATATCAAGGTAAGGTAAACCTTAAAAAGATTGAAGTGGACAATGAATCAAAGTGATCACTCTATTTCCCAGTAGGTAATACTAATAAGTAAGTAATTTGAATTTTGTGACGTGTCCAAGAGTAAGGTCTAAAGGAAATAAAGCACTTTGATTTTGATTTTGAAATGGTTGGTGTTGTAAGAGTCTTGATGAGGTAAAATGACATTCACTACATTACCAAAAAGTACGCCAGACTGAATCCATGTAAATAGCAACACACACTCACATCCTTGAAATTAAACTGGGAAGTATTAAACTCACTTTCAATTAATAACACAATAGATACGAACCACCAAAAGTAACACGATCGCCACACAGCCGTACATCTTGGCTTGGACTACATTTCGTTACAGAATGCACTCATCACGTATCGACAGTCAAGAATCATGGGTCAGCATTCTTGTTAAGCAACTGGCCACATACATTGTCAGCAAGGTCATTCTAACTGCACTGCACTGTGTATTTTTGTTTATAGAAAATAGAATCGGTTGGAGCCACATGCAAGCACCTATATACCTATCAAAGCTGACACGAAATACCGACTCTAAAATATACTAAACTTTTGAGGAAAGGAAGACCTAATTGTTCTTGTTTTGGGTAAAATAGATTTCTATTTTATCTTTTCTTATGTACCTACGTACTGTAGGTTAATTTAGAACTATATTTTTATGAGCCTTTGCCTGAGGTGACAGTTAAATTATCCAACGAGTAAATCTAATAATAAATGAATTCAGCACATAAATGGGTCAAGGTACTAAAGTCTGTTTCCAACATTTCTAAGTAACAAATTCTGCTGCCAATTTATGGCATATGAATATTTATCTCACGTATTTTCGTGATCATATCAATCAGACGTGATCAAATCAAATACACTTTGATCAATTACAATATTTGGTGCGTTATATTAATGAGAATATATTTTATAAGTTCTTTGGCTATGGAGTGGCTGAGGAGCTGCTGCTATGCCAGTTCGCTTGTTCTGTACTTGGTTGTGAAGTTTTACTACGAGAATGAGGCTAAGAAACATTCTGCTATTGACGTTGGCCGTGGCTGCTGTGTGTGTTGTCGAGGTTTGTTTATACCCAACTAACCTATAACTTTTTTTACCTCCTAAAAGTGCAACGAATGTGAGATGTAGTATGTAGAGTACCTAACACAAAATAATGATTTCTTTGCTCAGTGATCACCAGTGAAGAAGTAGGTTAACTTGAAATAGATATACATCTAGCGTATATAATATTATCCAGCATCATTATACTAGTAATCCTAGATAAATCCCAGCATTATCTAGCCCCAAGCTAAGCTGAGCTTGTGTATCCAACAGTTTCTATCCAACGGCAAAATTTATTTTGGTTACCCAATGGCCTATATAAACATTTTTTGATTAGACAATAAGTTGACACCCAGGGGTCTTTTCGTTTTCTTCCGGAAAAACCATTATGAACAAACCTTAATCTTATGTTAAAGCGTAAGTAATATACGTCTTCAACCTATTTTCAAGAATTAATAAATAGTTTTCCTTAAAACATTCTAACGTGCAATATTTGTTTTCAGAGCAGCATACTGATGCGTCAGTCGATCTTCCACCCTCGCCTGCCAGAGCCGTGCTTCACGAGTCGCGCTGAAGACCGTCCTTTCGCCTACTCCGTCATGGCCTTCCTGACCAGGGCAAATGACATGCTCGGACGGCTCAAATCATTCATAGACAATGCTAAGCGGATCCAGCTTAGTGATTAGATGCTAAAGAGTTATGACTTTGGCGTTGCCTCTCATACAATTTGGAGAGGACTAGTTTAAAGATCCAATAGGATATTTAATCCTGTCCATCTACGTATATATCCTATGTATACTTACAGCAATAGTAACTTAAAAGGGAAATGTAGAAGCGCCCATACAACGTGTTTCGATGAGGTACTGCTATTGGACAGTTTACTGCAGTTCCGCTTCTGGAAATGGTCGCTTGATACTGTAAATAAAATAGTTTTACGATTTAAAAATAAAGGTTATTGTAATAAAAACCATATTTGTGTAACAAAAGTTTTATTTTATTTGATTTTGTTTCACCGTACGACGTAACGATGCCGACACAGCGTAGGTACTCGTACAAAATTTTACATCTATGATTCAACTAGCAACTTTCTGAACTTTAAAAACTCTTCAGAAGTCAATGACCCTTTCAACCTTAAATCAATCAGTTTTGCCAAACTATTCCCTTTCGAATTAAAAGAATTTGTTTTTGAATCCAAACTGAAAAGAGGTTTACTTAGGATTGGAACTCGAAGCGGCTTTAGAGGATCATTCAATCTACACAACGAAGGAACGCGAGGTAAGGTTGGCAATGGCGGAATTATAGGTAAACGTGGTAAAAGAGGCAAGATGGGTGGTAAAATAGGAGGTAAGATTGGTAAAATTGGTAAGATTGGTAAAGGGGGTAACAGAGGTAACAAAGGGGGAGTAAGCAGAGATCGTTTTAGTTTCGGTACATTTGCCTTTGTAAGCTTTAAAGGGGGTGGTTTTGGAGGTAATTTCGGTATCGGTGAAAGTGATTTGCCAATTTTATGTCCACCGTTGATGTTAATAAATACAGGAGACAGTTTAGAGACTTTTTTGATGAGGAGTGGGCTTGAGAGGCGTTTGTTGTCACCAGCTATGAGTCCCAAGTTTAATCCTCGCGCTGGTATCTGAAAAACAAAAGATATTAAATTATTATGCCGCATATTTTTCTGAATATAAATGCACTGTCAATAATTCCCGCTTTGGGAATAAAAAAGAGTAGATATTTAGGGGAAAATATATTGTATAGTCATAGTTGTTTTATAGGGTAAAACCTTTATTAACAAAGAAAATTACAATGAAATTATAAAATTAGAACTAGTATTTACAATTGAGTTAACTGCAGACTATTGCAAATAAACTACAGGTAGCTCAACTGATCCATATCAATACCAGTAAGGTGTGTACGCAAGATATTTTCTTTCGATGATTCTTGCGCACCTCTATTGGCATATGCCCTTGTAGTTCAGACAATGATGACAGAGGTCGCTACAGATCCAAAGTAGTTTCTTAGCCTCGTATCCTGACTATTTTGAAAGGGACTTCTCCATATTATTTATGTATTTGTTTAGTGAACATATTAAGACAAAGTAAGAGCAATTATTCGAAACAATATTCTGAAATGTGTAAATGGGGCTAATGTGGGCATCACTTACAATGAATAAAATCACTATCACAGCGTATCCAATTTTCAGCCATCTTTGTGGGCCACCCATCTTATCATCGCACTTTTAGTTTAAACCCAACGAAATGCTCCGTCTGTCTTATATACCGGTATAAATAATGGCAACTTATCTTCATTGGATCTTGAGATATAGCACGTTAAATTAAAACAATTGAACTTATAATCTCTACGTCAATTGTTTTAGTACAGTCGCAGCGGCACAATAGATCAATACTGATTTTATTTTATTCTGATCATATTTTCAGGAGTTTCCTAACTACTTAGCAATCAATACGTCTCTACGTTTTCCCATACTTTGTGGTAATCTAGATACCGTTTTCTGAAGTTTTGAGATCTATATAAAAAGTTGACGTGTATGTTTATGTGATGAACTGCATTCTTAGTGTGGCGTTTAGAAGTTGAAATAAAATATCTGTTATCATGATGATTACTTACCTAAATTTCCTAAATATTTCATGACCTAAAGTTATTTATGTGTCATAAGGTTATATAATTAGGTGATAGGTAATTTTATCTAGATATTTATGACATGTTTGTCAATGTTTGCGACAATTCGACCCTTTGTATCATCACGTTTAATCTTATCGAAGGAAACCTCATAAGGTTTAGCAATATGCACACATAATATCGATTTGATCTTACATAACCATGGCTTACAATTTTATCATCACGTAAATTACACAGAAAGTAATCAGGAATTCTTTAAATACGGATATTTTATAAAATAAATGCATAGAAGTTCAAAGTTTAGCGTGGTAAACAGTTTTTTAAAAACAAAATATGGGGGGTCAAAATGTATTTTGGTCCTCCATTGCTATCGTGATTATAAGTTCTTCTTGTGCTGTGGCGTGTTGTGATAAGAAACTGGGTTTGGTACATAACATTTCAAATCTTGTGTATTATTATCTATTTCTAAAAATAATGTTGTATAATATGAACTTTTTTTTCAGTTGGAGGCTCTGACAGAACTGAAGGAATGTAAGAAAGCTGTACTAGCCTCGTAAGTCGAACGTCGCCAGACTACTAATATTACATAGAGCTTGTAAATAATCAACAATTTAACACCTGAATTATTAATTACAATTATTTTATTTTTGCAGGTTATTGACGCCTCTACTGCCCGAAAAAATAGGTACGTAACTACCTAACTCTACGAGAGCACTAAAATCATGTTTCTAAAATTATAATAAAATAAGTGCGAGCAGTTTATTATAAATAATAACATTAACAAATAGAAAACGCAAATATTATTTGACCACGTTTTACGACAAGCTTTCAAGCTAAGACGAGGATGGACATGGCGGAACTATAAGTTTCTGTTTCATCCATTACACGCAAAAGTTTTGCGTTAGGGTAAATATGAAAGAGATTTCATGACAATCTATACCTACTAAACATTTTATCATATTTTGAAAACGGTGTGGTTTCGGTTTCGGCCGAAACTGACACCGAGACCGACTGTTCGGTTTCAGTCGCAAAAAAATCTAGGTTCAGTCGAATACTAATCATAATTGACCTTTTTCTTTCGATGGATTGAGAGTGAATAAATAACTAACTCTTCTGGTTTTAAATTTATGTTTTCCATAACAGATAAAAAACTGCCATGCCTGGAACCACTGCTACCGCCGCCTCCGCCGCCAACCATCGTGCTGATGCCGGCGGGTCCTCCGCCGCCTCCGTGTTCATCTCCCCTCCTACTTCCTCCTCCACCCCCTCTCTTCTTACCCGCACCTCCCCCCGCACCGATCTTCCTACCAGCTCCAGCTCCCGCACCAATTTGTTTACCCCCTTCGTTTATTCTGCCTCCTGCCCCCGCGCCCGCACCCCTATGCTTACCACCACCCCCACCATGTTGTCTGCCACCTCCACCGCCATTTTGTTTACCACCTCCACCACCCGCGCCTTTAGTATATGCCGCGCCACCTCCAGCATACCTGCCTGCTCCTTGCGCTCCCCCCGCGCCTCTCTGCCTCCCCGCACCCCTTCCACCGGCGCCAGCGCTTCCCCCACCAGCTCCGATAGTGATCTCCCTGGTACCGCCGGCCCCACCGCTACCACCATGCGGATGCGCGCTTCCAACGTGTGGTTGTGCACCGCCACCGCCCCCTGGTCTGCCGATGACTGCGTTCATGATGCCACCACCAGTTCCTATTACTTTGGAACCGAAGCCGTTGCCACCTACGCCGTTACCACCACCGTGCGGATGCTACTATAAATAAAATCCTTTATTTCAAATGATCTATCAACTTAAAACCGTCACAGAAGTGTTTTTTTCTCTCACTTGTGTTAATAGAAGAAAACAAAAGACTAACCATGACTTCAAAGGCGAGATTAAGAGATTTATTTTATGACCTATATATTTACTAGTTCAGGAAAAATCTGAACATCTTTTATTTGCAATTTTTGTATTTGAACCAAGTAAAATAATTTTAGATATACTAGTTTGTTAACTTATTATTACGAACGAATTTATGAAATAAACATTGTTTCTTCAACGTTTTGCATTTTAATATTTAATAGCACTCAGACCGTTTGCCAACCTGACCTAACCCGTAATTTAGCCCGCATAGGAACGCCCAAATAGTTTTCAATGCAGCTGTAATAAGCGGTACTAAATCTAGACTATAATATCCAAACTTATCATTCGGTTCCTGAAAGTGAATGCATCATGTTGGCCAGCGTTGTGGCTGATTTCTTCAAATATAAAGTTGTCCAGAGCGTCATCGTCTTAGCCTGCTGGTCACCAGCAGGTGAATATTTATTTACTATTAAACCTATCTTAAGCCCAACACTTAGTTGAGAGATTCAACTTTTTAATTAAATAAAAAAGAGGAGGTTCTACTTTTAGCTATATGTAATTTTTTGTTTTGTATGTTCGATAAATCCGTCAAATGTGAACCCATTTTGATGTTGTTTTGCTATATAGTGCTAAGAGATAATTTCATACTTATTTTAATCTAGAGCGATTAGTACTTTTTATGTAAAACATAATAAAACCTTTGTAAATATTAACTTAATTTAAAGTGTGTTTAGTTTTTCAAATAAATTAAACCATTTTGTAGATTTTTCTGTAGGTGTACATTTTACTTTATTAGGATTTCGCTTACAGATCAGCTTAACTTCATACGCCAGTTATCGCTACGTGGTATAACAGCTACGTTTGCCTGCGACGTAGCTATTTTGAATCATGTACATCAGTACCAAGTGGAAGGCGTATTGTACTTCCAACAAAATAACGGCTTGTTAGAAAAGGTAACAAAAAGAGGGATCACAACCACCCCATCAGTCCAAATACAACCACTGCTGACGTGCCTCTACCGATGTAGATGCTTTGGCATAATTGATACATAGCAGGCGTATTGGTGATGCAGTAAAGGTGTTAAAATTCATGAAAGTTCTTTCCTTTGGTGGGTTCCCTTAGTAAGCTGACTTCAACCAGGTGCTGAGTTGAACCATTCATACGTGGCAACTGGACAACACGGCTAGGACAGTGTCAGATTTCAATTACCTACTTTATTTCTTTAATCTTACAAAATAAGCAAAAGTAAAAGTAGTAAAGTATATTTCGTGATGGTTTACCTAATTCAATTAATTAGAATGCAAAGCTTTTCAGCCTAAACGAGCCTCGGAGGAATGCGGTATTTTTATTATTTTTGTATGAATTTAGACTTATTAAACTTTGCACATTAAAAATAAATCGTCAGCTTTTTTGGATTCCTCAAACTCAAATTCGTCATCCTTAAATCCACAGTTGTCTTGATTTAGTTATAAGTGCGATATAGTTTTCTATTCAAGGTATACCTAACCACTATATATTTATGCAAGGCTATGAAATTGGAAATCGTTAAGTAGCATCATTTTAAGCGTTTGATTTCACCAGGTAAATCAAAACCATTTCAAAAATCACTACAAGTGGTTACTGGTCGGAGAAAGTATACCTGAAGTGGTTCACAATGCTAGATACGACGCTGAGATGACTTTTGTTTCGGTTGATCCAATGCAGCTGAAAACTGACAATTTAGTTGAAGGTAAGGTAACATTATTTTCAAACATTTTTGACATTCTATCTGTGTTACGAAGTCGCCTAAGACTAACTCTTGGTATTGTATGTTAGATTTGCTTGTTAGGACCAGCTCTCGGGTCACACGTCGCTTGGACCAGACGCTCAGATAATTTTTTGAAGACCCGGAGAGCCTCGGTACCCCACGGAGTAGGGTCTCGACTCCAAGGGGAGCAAATTTGTAGGCTCTGTCGAGGCCTGCATATTTGCGCCTCTTAAGATCCAAATCGGCCAAATCTGCCGCCGCACCAGCCCTCACGGATGTCCTTGGAAGATGGGAGGGCGATTTGTTTTTTTTTTACTATTCTTATTAGGGGATTTTTATAAGTAATAAATGAAGATAACAAATTATGTATGTCTACATTTAAGGAATGTGTTAAATGTAGACATAATTTGTTTTTACTTTAAATCATCAAATTAATTCTTGGTGTACATTTCACCTACGGACTAAATTGTGCATTTCATATATGTAATAAAGGAGTTAATTCGCGTCTTCACATTGAATGAATTTTTTTAGAGAAGGTAATCCTGTTAACTAGTAAATTATCGAATAAAATTATAATGAAATACGGATAGAGTTCCCAAGAACCCTGTTACAAATGTGGCGTTAAAAAATCATGACATTTTACTTATTCCCAGTCAATGGGACAGAAATAATCCGTCTCGAAGATATCCACATCCACCCAAGTGAAGGGGCGTCTCTACACCCATGGGCGTACTGGTCAGAGGCTGCAGGGCTTGTGGTGATCCAAGAGCGAGCCAGGATCCTAAGGAAGATGGATTTGAGGGGATATCCTCTGCGTATTGCTTCGCCGGTAACTAATGTCGCTACGTTTCTATCAGTATCAGAAACTATGTAAATGAAAAGAGAAATTTAAAAAAAACATCTTCAGGTCACTTACCTTAATATACGCCTATTTATCCCAATTCTGTTCGTGTCCGAAATAGTTCATTCGTCAGGTATTATAAAAGTACTTAAAAAATACCTGACAGATTACTTAACTACGCTAAACTAATTTGGAGGCACTAAAATGGTTTACTTACAATCAATTTGAACATATTGTTTTGTTGGCGTCGCTTGCTTTTCGCTACGACTCTGCCAATATTTGTGTTAGGTCTAGGTATCATAAGCTAATAAAAGTTTCGTTTTTAGTATTTTCAAATTAAGTTTTGGTTTATAACCGACTTCGAAAAAAAGGAAGAGCTTCTATATTCAGCTGTATGTATGTTTGAAGATGTTTCCTTCAATTGTAAATCGATTTAGGAAATTCTTTAGCGATCATTCTCGGTAAAATGTTTATTTGAGAGGAATAAGTAATTTTCCCACAAAACTTGAAAACTGTGTATTTTACTAAGTACTATTCAGTGTATTTGAAATTTTGTGGGAATCGATGTCGGTTTTTTTGATTTTTTCTTAGCAGTCAAATTGTGTATATAACAAATTAATTTACATTATTTTATGACATTTATAGATGGGGTATTATTCCGAAGACTGGTATCACGGCTCCTACAAAGAATATTTACTAGACGAGACTTTGAAAGAGATGGATTCTGCTATTCGCTGCGGATACGGAGCTTCGATGCTTATCATTAACGCAATGAATGCCACGTAATATAAATCCCTAAATTATTTGCGCTTCCATGGTTTAGTATGGTTTAGATCAAGCTTAGTTTAGATCACGGCGAAGTCCGCGCATAAACAGCTTTCTTCGATTCGTTTGGTCGAAAGTGTAAAAAAAACTTTGTGATAATTTCTAGGAAATTAAATATTATCCCAATTAATCAGCCAATAAGAATAGTAGTGTCACGGGAAAGTAAAATTTCCCTTCACTCTACTAAGCGGTAGTGTCTAAGAAAAGAAACGATTATTTTTGATTTCGGCGGTACTCGAACCCGCGGCCCTGCCTCAGTACGGGAGTGTGCTTATCACTACACCACGAAATATCAAGTACAATTTTTGGGATAATATGTAATTTCCTATAGATTAACCTGAGTGCGAGGGCTTACGCACTACAATAACAAAAAACATAGTAACATTTATTTTTTAATACCGCCTAAAGAACCCTAAAATGCAAATGCTTATTTTCCAAACCTCACTTTTCCTGAACAACTAAGATGAGAGAAGTTCTTCGTCTTTTTCTGAAACACAAATTATTTTGTTCAAAATAGAGTACTTACCTCCTTTAATGACTTTTCGATAAATCTCACGCTTTCAGAAATTCCTTCTAAGCCCTGGAAAACACTCTGTTAGAAGTAGGTTTGTGAAGGTAATTCCTAAAAAATGACCTGTATTTGGTAAATTTGTATTTGTGCCTACTTAGTAAATAAATAAATGAGTCATCATTTATAATAACAAGTGTCAAAGTGCAATCGTAGATATGATATCTATACATTTACGAGTTTACCTCGGCGCATATTCCACCGCGTCTGATGTTGTCGAATGAGACTTTACCAAAACCATTGCTTCAGATGTTTTTTATTTGAAATGTATTAATTACTGAATGTGTTATCTATCGCAAGATTTAGTCGCTATTATAGCACTTATTTACAATATAATAAAAGTATACTAAAATACATTACATAAGACAAGTAAAGGACGGCGTATCGCTTACAAATGATCTCTTCCAAGCTGCCTTTGGATGGAAATAATTATTTGAATTTAAGAAGAGGTAAATTTAAGAGCCTCTGAGGATTTTTTTGTTATTATTATTAGGTCCTTACATATGAAATTGGCGTTTTGTATGGGAGGAACAAAAAGTCGAATATTTTTTAATATAATATATTTAATTAATCAAAGTATGAACCATTATTTTCTATGCACTTTTGCCATCTTATAGGTAGTTCATTGATCCCTTTACTAAAAAAACCAGTCGGACGGGAATCAATAAAATCTTTGAAGGCGATTTGGACTGCCCCATCGGAGTTGAATTTTTTCCCTTGCAAGAAGTTATCCAAATTTCGAAAAAAATGGTAATCTGTTGGAGCAAGGTCCGGGGAGTACGGAGGATGTCTTAGACTTTCCAATTGAAGCTCTTCTAATTTAGTAGCCGTCTGTTGCGCAGTGTGTGGTCTAGCGTTGTCGTGAAGCAGCAGTGGCGTGGAGCGATTGACCAGCCTAGGTTGTTTAGCCGCTAGCTTTTCCATCATGGTTTGCAATTGCTGACAATAGACATCAGCCGTAATAGTCTGGCCAGATTTGAGAAAACTGTAATGAACAATACCGGCACTAGTCCACCAAACGCTTACAAGTAACTTTTTTGGGGTTAATTTTCGCTTGGGGCAGGATTTGGCTGGCTGGCCAGGATCCAACCATTGCGCTGAGCGCTTCCGATTATCGTAAAGAACCCATTTTTCATCACAGGTAATGATTCGGTTTAAAATACCTTCATTATTGTGCCGGTTTAGTAATGTAACGCAGCAGTCGACGCGCGTTTGCCGGTTTGCTTCAGTCAATTCGTGAGGTACCCACCTTTCAAGCTTTTTAATCTTCCCAATTTGCTTCAAGTGAATTAAAACAGTTTTATCACTAACACCGCAGCCTGCAGCTAACTCGGACGTGGTTTGCGATGGATCCGCTTCCAAAGAGGAGAAATTTGTGATTAAAGTGGCCAGTACGAAAAACGCCAATTTCATATGTAAGGACCTAATATTATGTTGTATATTACTATTTTTTTTTATATAATAAATAAATAAAGAAATACATTCCAGAGATGAGTTGATGCAAGTCCACCTATGGGCCACGGTGGATAACAACAGCAGTATGCTCCTGAAGCTAGCGAACGGCGAGGCGGATCTAAGCGGCTCCATACTGCGCTTTCTGCATAACCGCATGGATTATATCGACTATGTCATGCCGTTATGGCCTTTTAGGTAATAGCTGCCAGAACTAGTATAGACAAGATTCTAATTGAGGCGCTGCCCAAACACAGAAACCATAAAACGTCCAAATTTTCGTCGCACAGTTAGGCGTACTGCGACATATTACAAGCCCAAAAAAAATACAGTATATAGTCAAGTGTATGGAAAAAAGAGTTATACAAAAATATTTCATAAAAACCATCTAGGAACTTGAAAAAAATATCGCAAGAAAGAACACGAAAATACTTTTTCGTCTCGAAATGCTCAATATTTTGAGTGATCATCATCATCATCATCACCAGCCTATAATAGTCCACTGCTGGACATAGGCCTCCCCTAATGAGCGCCATAGATGGCATCATTATGTGGGGGTTATTGCCCATAATCCCCACGCTGGGCATGCGGGTTGGGGATCGCAGTTCGGTGTAGTTGTTCTGCAGAAGGCGCTGCTGCCCGCCCCCGGTGTGTTTCCCTTAGTCGCCTCTTACGACACCCACGGGAAGAGTTGGGGTGGTGAAATTCTATGCCGGCACCACACGGCATTTTGAGTGATAACATTTTATAATTTTGTTACTTTAAGAAAAGTAATTTTATCATCTAGAGGAATATGTATAAAGATTTTAACTTACTGGTGTATTTATTTTTAAAATAAATTAAAACCCATAAATAATGTTGACATTGTCGAACAAGAGATTCAACTAAATCAAACGCATCACCATTTTCAACTTTATTTGTCAAGCGCTACGAACTACTAAATAATACTATTAATACCTAAATATTGTCTTTATACAGCGCCATAACCATAACATAAGCTCTGCTCTGTCCTGGGCTAGATGATTCTGTGGGGATTGTCCGGCATAATTTATTTACAAACAAAGAAAAGTACAGTAGGTACTTAACAGAATATAAAAATTACTGTTAATATCTATTCTCTAAATATCTAAAGCGTCTCCATAGGGCAGGGTGCCCAGAATGCTTGCAGCATTGCCACGTTGGGGGAATTTTGGGAATTGTGAATAAAAGTAATTAGGACTCATGTTCCGAAAGGGATGCTTGTATATAATCAAAGGTTGGATGGCGATGCAAATTTTGGGCTTACGCACTATAAATAAGCAAAATCTTAAGTTTCTAATTTTTAGCTTTATTGTGTCTTATCAAAAATTCTGGTCAACGACCGGTAATTAAAATTTGAGACCTCCAGATTCAGGAGGTTGCTGGTTCGTCTCCCGCCTCAGAACAAATGTTTGTACTATTATATAACATAATTTATCTATGTAATGTATTGTATTAAGTATATCAGTCATCAAGTTCCCATAATACAAGCTATGCTTAACTTGGGGCTTGATGATGCTGTTTGGATTGTCCAGGTTCTTATGTACCTACTGCTTTCTTTTTCCTAGTTAATTCCAGTTCCACTCGTCTGTATCTAAATGTTCTATTACAGTGATTACTTTTCTATTCTACAGCGTGGGTTTCTCCTACCTCGCTGAGAGAGAAAGCAGCAGTAACATGTTCGTGGAGCCATTCACCGCAGGCGTCTGGTATTGCTGTCTGGCCATCGGGATGGTCCTGGCTATCGCACAAAGAGTATCTTCTAGGAGCCAGGAGGAGAAAGATGGCTCGTATTATACTGTGCTGGCGACTTTTCTCCAACAAGGTGTTTAATCTTCATGCAAATATCTATAATAATATTATAGTGAGGATAAATTTGTTTTCTTTTTGTTTGTTTGAATTGAATAGAGTCCGAATATACCCGATTTGGAAAATTCTTTCACCATTAGAATACTACATTATCCTTTATGAAAGTGACTGTAGAATATGTTCAAAAAAGTAAGGGTTCCGTATGAAAACTTCAATATTGTAACAAAAGTGTGTAAAAATTTATGATTTTTGCAATATTTGTTAATTTGCCCGCCGCCATTCAAATGTTTGTACGGTTCTGCAGATATTTGCTTTGAGCGTTCTGGTTGTTTTCTACCGATATATTATACAATAGAAAATAGATATATTAGGTAAATGCATAGATATGCATGTACCTAATATAGTTTATCAAGTATATCTGTCATCGAGTAGCCAAAACATAAGGTCTGCTTAGCTTGGGCTAGATGATGCTAAGCGGATTAACCAGCACTATCGTTACTATTTAAACCTTCCACTGTATTGTAGTTACCCATTCACAGAAATTGTCTAATTATTTTTTTTTTACATTTACGTGAAGTTTATACAAGATTTTGTTGACCTCTCTAGATGCAAGCGCAGTACCCAACGGCATCGCTGGTCGGTGGACTTTCATCGTCCTCTCAGTCTGCTCAATGCTGGTCCACGCGTACTATACCTCCGCCATCGTCTCCTCGCTCATGAGCTCAGGCCGGAGCGGTCCGGACTCGCTGAAGACCCTGGCAGACTCCAAATACGCGATAGCTTCGGAGGATTACGACTATATGCGCCGTTTGATGTTTGATGTGCGTTTGCGCTTACAATGCCATAATTTTAAGCGCATACACAATTCCTTCAAAAACTAGTATGCGAAAACCAAGCGAATTTTGCTAACCAATCGCTAAGCCTATGGTATCATAGCAGAATCTACCCTAGATGAAAGAAACTCTAGATATATAGCGGTGCTTTTTTATGGAAAGATACAAACTCGATGTTCAATATTTGTGAACAAACCGCATACTTGACCTAAAATTCGCACTTTTGCGTCTTCTATAAGCCATTTACGTGATTTCTCAATTTGATATCTTTCCTTGATTAACTATGGCTTAATATACATATCTGAAACTCAACGCGAAGCAAGTGAGATTTAGTTATTTGTATCGTAGTTTGTTTACAAATATTCTACAACGAGTTTAGATTTGGTATAAGTAGTAATGATTAAATATATTTAGGTTCAGACAACTTGGGACGACCTCGAATATTTGAAGAGGAAGAAAATGACTTCCTCTTTTTACCAACAACTAGAGCGAGGCGTGAATCTCATACAAGAAGGAAACACAGCATTCCATTCAGAGTACAACCAGATATTCCCACACTTCAAAAAGTTTACCGATGAACAGTTATGCAAGTTGCAGTATGTTGATACTATTCCAAAGGTAACGTATTCTTCTTTTGAAACAAGACATAGGAACTCCTTGCCAATCTACTCTATTCTAAAATGTCAATGTTTGTTTGTTTAAATTGAATAGGCTCCGAAACTACTGGAACGATTTGAAAAAATCTTTCACCATTAGAATCCTAAATTTTTCCTGATGAACATAAGCTATAGAATATTTTAAAAAGGTACATTATCTTACAGCAAGGCACTGCAGCAAGCATCTTGGGGACACTTTCGTGTCTACCTGTGCTACCTATTTTTATTTGCAAGACTTTGTAGTTAGCTTTTAATTAGGTGATTTAATTGGGGGTAAAACCTTTATTAACAAAGAAAATTACAATTAAATAACCAAATTAGAACTAGAATTTACAATTGAGCTAACTGCAGACTGTTGCAAAAACTACAAGTATCCCAACTGATTTATATCAATAACAGTTGGAAATGTACCCAAGATGCTGTATTGCCTCGCTGTATGGCAATGCGGAATGATTATTAAATTGTTATTTTCCTCGTTAATCGAGGTTTTATTATTTTTGTTTCTTGTTTGGAAGGTAAATAAGATCAGAAAACTTGGATCCGATGACAAAAAAAATCAACATTCCAATTTGTTTTAGATAATGACATGGACAACGACCACAAGATCCGGTCAATGGACGACCTCCTTTCGCTCTGCCTCCTTGTGGATCCAAGAAATAGGACTGGTTAAAAGATTACAATCCCAACTGCTTGCTGTTCAACCTCCTTGCCGTTCTGCCTTGCTGGCTGAAAGGGTCAACTTCGGAGATGTGGCTTCGTTATTGGCCTTAGCAGCTTCGGGAGTGATATTGTCTATTATTTTGCTCGGGCTTGAGATTTTTCATGCCCGATGGAAGAAAAGTAGACATAATCTTTCTGCAACATCTTACTTACCTCAGATGTAGCTTACAGAAAAAGCTTAAAATATTACATTATTTACATAAAGTTTCGTACAGTTTAAATAGCTTGCCTAAGTAAACACACAAGTAGGCACCTTAAAAATACACGTTCATAAACAAGCGTTGGTTTTTTTTTTATTTTCCTAAAGACCAAAGCACGGTTCAATTACTTAGTAGGTTTCATGGTAACTGATATTTTTCAAGGGCCTAGTTATGATACACTACTCCAGCAAAATATAACACTCAGTCACCAATTACGCAATCATTACTCCGAAAAGACTTCCATTTATCTTTGCCCCTATCCGCACGCGCGGTACATACATTATCATCCAGCTACTATCAAAACAAAGATCAAAATCAGATTGAGGGAACTTTTCTCAGACACTATTTAAATAGCCCAGCATCATAGCACATGGTCCATTAACTCCCAAAGACTACTAATGTGGTCTAAGTTAGACTTGTGATAGCGCTAGTAGAAAAGGTTGTTCAAGATGTTGAAGTTGCTGATAAGATTAAGTACGATATCGTTGGGGCTGTCGTATGTGATGTGCACGAGCTCATCTCAGACACAGGTGAGTAGAATGGGGTCAGCGTATTATTTATTTATCTTTTGGTGGCTTTAATATCGCTGCGGCCATTGATATTGTGATCGCCAGATGGGGTCAGCGTAGACGGAATATCGACCTATCTGAGTGAGTCGAAAGGTCACAATACTAATTTTTATATTGCCTATTTTATATTATTTAATCATTAGGTATGGGAGTACAAACAACTTGAGAAAATTATGAAACTTATGTTTGTTAAATGATCTCGGTGAGACCAATCTGTAATTATTTTTTTTTTTTTTTGGAAAAATAGTACCAATACTTTCGCAATACTGATTTTTGTATTGTTATCTATATTATTAATAATAAATTATGCGAGTACAAAAAACTTAAGAAAATTATATTATGTTTTTTTTAATGTTCTTGGTGAAACCAATCTGTAAATTTTGTGTGAAAAAGTAGAAAATAAAATGTATGGGTCATTTACATTTATTATAATTAACAAAAGAAAATTGACCAACAATTTTTTACAATGGCATACTGATAGTTTTTTGTTTTGTGAAAACTTCTTTTGTTATATTTTCAAAACCTACAATTATTTTTTTGAATCATGCTTATTTTAATATCCGCAGGAAAAAGGAGGAATTTATATTTTGGACCATATGTATTTTTTATGTTATTTTTATATCTCGGTCAATTATTGTGGTACGAAATCAAAAATTTGCTATCCCAAGGTGAAAAAATATTTCCGAGGTAGAATAATAAGTACCTACTTATCCCAAAAAATTTAAAACAATCGACGTATATACTAAGGAATTTGAAGTCAGTTTTTTCTATTATGACACATTAAAAAAATATTCGAAGGTAAAAAAAAATACCATCGGAGGATAGTATTTATCCCGAAAAACTTAAAACAATCAGTGTAAATACAGGTATTCGTAATTGAAATCAGTTTAAAAAAATCCACTTATTTCGTTAATTATTTTCCAGTTGGCGTCTTTGAACGAGCGATTGAATCAAGTGCTGAGTTCGCTATATGCCTCACGTAAGTCATTTCATTAAACGAGCACTTTGTGTTTGCTGACGAGTGTATCAATTAACTACAGTAAATCTTTGTATGTAAGTAGGTATGAATGTCCACAGTATGTGTGTCATAAAGTCCCTGCTGAAACGTGAATGGGGCTAACGATTAATGTACACCTGCATCTTACAAAGTAAAATTTAAGTGTCTGTTTGTAATGTCATAAAAATAGCTTTAAGTATACTAAATGCGTATGAACATACGCACGCAAATTTTATAACTTTTTTAAAGAGATAAAGAAAATATGAGATAGAGAAATATGAGAATCTTCGTCTTTGGGTCTATCTACCTCTTTCCCGAATTACTATAGAAAATTTTCAGTCGTTACTTTTGAATTTCTTATAGTATGGATTCTCATTCTGAAATACAGCTTCGAAAAATGACACGAGAAGAGTGGAGCCGTTAGAACAGCGAGTAGACAATATTTTAGGTTGCTTATCTGTAGGATGTGCAAAAGAAGAGATGTAAAGAAGAGAAGTATTACCTAGGTTTTTTATGCTCCTATAGAGAATAAGGAAATTTAATTTTAAATTCATTATTTCAGCACTAATATCAACAAAAACTGCAGCAACAGAACTTGACGAGGTATCCAACACATCAGATCCAGAGACTTCATATATAGTTACGTCAGGTCCACCTCAAGTTGTCTTCGTGTCTCCATCGCCATACTTGGAACCGGGGGCCCAGCCGAATGACTTTGGCTACGCGACAGAGACTCACCCAGTAACGCGTGCTGCTTGGCCGTATCCTTATGCGTCACCATCACCGTTATCTCAATTTAACCCTCAAAAGTTCACATCTTACCCTCTTGCTAGGTCTTATCCTGAACCTCAAAGATTTGCGTATCCACAAGCTCCTCCGTTAGGCCTATCACTGCCCCCTACATTTTCACCTCTAGCACTATACCCATCACCTTACCCTAGCCCATTACCATACCCATCGAACTTTCCTTCTTCCCCACCTGCGTTGCCTCCAGTGGCACCACCGTCGCTTTTCTCTCAGGCATATCCATCATTGACTCAGTCATCTTTCTCGCCAGCATCGCAGTTCTTATACCCATCATCATGTCCATCACCAGCGCCTTACCCTTCAATTCCTTCGCCCAGTTACCCGTCAGCATTGAGTTTCCCATCATTTGGACCATCTGCGTTCCCCTCGCCAGCATTACCTTCTCCGTCTTACCCGTCCCCTTTGCCGTCATTGCCTTCAAATTACCCATCAACCCCTACATCATTCCCCTCTTACAACGTGCCAGGAGGTTACCCATCATCACCTGTGTTTCCATCACCGTCACTTTTCTCACAACCAGCCTACCCGAAATACAGCGAGTTATTGCATCATCCTTCTAACTTTGGGGTGCACTAAGCAATGTGAAATATGTTAAATATTTTAATGTTTAAATACTATCTCGTATCTAGGTATTTTGTAAGGTTAACCAGAAGAATAGAAAATTTGATGTTCACATGTTTGTTTATATTTATAAAAATTCTAACCTTAACAAACCTAGCCTTAACAAAATATTGATCAGATAACAGAAACAAATTTAAACCTATCGACAAATTTAGGCCTCCTACCATCGTCACTTAACAGACCGTTCGGTTCGAGAATAGTTCGAAAATAGTCATCGATAGCTTACCAGAAGTTAGCAATGACAAAGGCCCGCCGGATAATGTCATTAAAGCTGGCATAGCGAGATATCCGACCGGCAGCAGTCCTAGTAGCCCGTGATACCCGAGCTGTTCGAAAGCAGAAACGCACGGGCGGCTTAGTATAATTATTTAGAAGATATGTATTTTATTTGATTATAATTGACGTTGATACCGAGGAAAATCTAAAAGTTGCAACCAGTATTACTTACCTTACAATACTTATGTTTAAGACAGTTAATTTCTTAAAAATTACGACTTCCCAGACGTTCCTACAAAGTACGATATCAAAAATTTCTATTTCCATTGTGCAATGAAGCATGCTCTATCAGTTTTCTCGAGAACAGTTTCAAGAAATATATTCTTAACTGTTTCCCAATGTGTTGATAGCAATTTTACATATAAAAGCTTGGAATAGCAAGTGCCTACCATATCACCGTCAACATGTCACGATTATTCTTAGTTTTGGCCCTGATTATTCAGGTAAGTTTTTAAGTTTTAAAGTGATTTTGATAGCAAATCTCATGCATATAAAGCATTTCAGTTAACTTGAGTTTAAGTAAAGTTATTATATTACTGACATACCTTTATTCTAAAACTTTATAATATTCTCAGGGCTCATTCATTTATGCTGACACTAAAATAGATGACTCGCTGGAAGCCGTAGAACAAGAAATAGTAGCTGAGCCCGAAGCCGACGACGAAGTGGTTAAAGACTTCCATATCGCTCAAAAAGACTTTATGGACATGTTTATACTGACTAGCAATGCACTGTTCCCCACCTTCCCCACATCATCAGCTGCAAAAATGTCACAAGTGACCAATGGTAATCAGACTAGTGAAGAGCAGATTGAAAATATCAAAAAAGTTGCTGAAGATATTGCGGAAGCTATTAAAAGTGAAATGGCAAACTTACTATCATTTGCTATGGCTTTGAATGCTACTGCGAACAATAACACTACCACAGGTCGTAGCAAGAGATCAGTTGAAACTCCGATGGACAGCACACAAATGATCATGAGACTACTAAAACACATAAAATCGACCAACGAATACCAGAATATTGCTATTGAGAAGATGATGACTGCTCAAGAGATCGCTGAGAAATTTGGAATTGAATTCAATCCTGACCCTGAAATCCTCTCAGACCTTGCAGATGCTGCGAGCGATCATGCGCAAGATATAAGCAACTTGTTAAAAGACGCTTGCGATGCCACAAAAGAAATCAAGTTCGTTCCCGTGAAAGAACAGCCACTGAGAAACGAAACTTACTACACATACGCTCTACACCCTGAAAACATCGAAGAGTCAGCAGTACCTCCCTATGAATACTGCCCAGATGTAATCTCGAAGCATATTCACATAGAACCTTACCACCACAGCCATATTGAAACCCAAATACCCCCTCCAGTTCATCATCACAGTGCACCGGTGACCCCTCGCCCGAACTTCTACGATCCATTCCCTTACACGTCAGACATCAGCAGCCCATATGCTGACATGTCTCCTGCCATCTTCATCATCGAGGAGCCTGAACCGGAACCAGAATTATACGGTGAGGAAGTCGAGGAGACCATTTCAACTAAACTCTTCGTTGAGAAAGGCGAAGAGCCTGGCTCTGCTACCGTTAACCAAGTAACCACTTACAGTGTAGCTGAGAAGTCTCACTTTAGAACACCCCAAATTGAAAGGTTACCCGAGCAGTTTCAGTACAGTTTTTTCTTGATGTAAGTTAATTTATTCCATTTAGGGACTGGGTAGTCAACTGACAAATCCTTCATGCCATATTCTTTAATATCTAATATCGTTAAATAACTTAATAATGTCAGATTTCATTGTGTATAGTTAAATTAAACTATTATTTTGTACTAGCCCTGGCTGAAATTCAATATAGTATCTTTGTTAAATAAAAACAGGGTTTTAATATAAATGTTTAATAGATTGCAATAAATATCCCGCAATATTTACTAATGTAAGTCTTAATCTAAAAATATCTTAATCTATAGTTCCTTTGGTTACAATTTGGCACTTGCTTATTCTTTCAAGTTTACTGAAGGCACAAAATTTCTTATCTAGTTATAACCCTATTATTTATTGCTTAGACCAACACTGTTTTTTAAACTTCCTATGCTACGTAAGGCTAAGTATAATAAGTACTTTTACCTTTTTACCAGAAATTAAAAACAAAATTACAAGTATCTATTTACCTTGATAATTTCCAAATTTGCGACAGTAACGAAATCTTTGGTTCTCGTAACTTTAAAATATTGATACAACACGTTTATTGCGTGTATTCAAATGTTATCTATCATATGGCGCATAAATTACGACTCAGAACTTTTTAATCATTTCTCAAAAACTTAAAAATTTTTATTTATAAGTAACACCAATTTTTGATACAACTATTTTTAACTTTTTAATTGTTATCTTGCATAGACTTCTTTATTTTACAACCTCGGCAAAATCACGAGTGAACCACAAATAAAGAATGCAAAGCATTTTCAAGCATCGTTTTGTACACTAGCAATACCATTTCCTTTTCTTTCCCAAGAATTGTTGCAATTTACTACGATAACGCCGTTTATAGGTACCTTTCATTTAAATGTTAAGACGATGGTTTATGGACAGCGTGTAAAAAAATTCTTTTTCTGTATCTTAATCAGCAAAATCCATTGGTTGGCGATGGAATAGCGTTTCTACTCGTACCTACACAAGTTATTTTACAATACTGGTCGGCTACCTGTGGGCGTAGTATGCACTGTAGGTCCCGTTGTGACTTGAGTGGGGCTGGTATCTGAAAATAACCGATACTTATGGGTAAAAGCTTTATAAACCAAGAAAATAACAATTAAATAACCAATTAGATCTAGTATTTACAGTTGAAATAATTGAGCTAGCTGCAGACTGTTGCAAATAAACTAGAGGTAGCTTAACTGATCCATATCCACACCATATCCACATAATAATATATACTTCTAACCAGAGTTGGAAGTATATATTATAAGAAATATAAAATATTTATTTGTTTAACAAAATTTCACATGATGACATATTTTTTTGTCATACTAACTACAGAATCCAAAATCTAACCTCCTGTGTCCTAAGCGAACCTTCACCCGCTAAAGTCTGTAAAAATTACTGTGTTTTTACGAAGGGGAACACCACATTATGATGTCTTCAGATCGCGTAAGTTTAAAAATGGTTAATGGGAACACCACACTTCACTAAATACCACACTAGGCTTACCTCATTGGATGGGCGTGTGTGGCGTACAGCGGGCCACAGGAGCTGGGTTCTCCTCCGTAAGGCTGCGATAACTGCGGGCAGGGCTCCGGAGGGGCAGACTCGCGGCGCCGCGGGACGCCTCGCTGCTGCGTCTGTTCTGGTGGACTGGAATCAAATATGAAGGTTGTTTTAAAATTGTGTCAAACAAAAAATCGTAACGGTGTACTTTATACTGTATATCATGGCATGTATATCAGTCATCTACATAGCACAAGCTCTGTTTAGCTTGGGTGTAGCTGTTGCTGTGTGGATTATCCATCCTTGTATATGTTGTTATTTTATAAATTAAAACTGGTTTACAATACTAAATAAAACCAACCAAGTGCGAGTCCAGTCGCTTACGGAGGACTCCGTTCCAACGAACACGCAAAAGGGGGTCCCTTTTGCGTGTTCGTTGGAACGGACCCTAAAACTGTTTTTTTTTTATCGGAATACCTAAAGCGTAAAGCCAATTGCCAGATCTAAGTAATGATCATGAACTGACCGAGTTCCGGAGACAGACTAATAGCGGATGCTTTGTAAAAAGGTTCTGTTATCACTATCAGTTATCATTATCACCCTTCGGTTACGGAACCCAAAAACGTGCATACACCTGAACTCAGAAAATCCTCTATTTATATGTAGAAGTCAGTAAAAGAGTATCAGGGTAGGTCATGTCATTCCGTCGTTAGGTAAATTATTAGGTATGATTTAATTTTATTTTTAGGAATATTGTATGTACTATGTAGGTATTATTATTTAATTATATTTTACCAACACTTTTCTAATTATTGTTATAGGTCTACTATCTGGTTCTCTACCGTAACTCTACTATTAAATTGATAATTATAACTGTTTTTTAAACTTATCACAATAAATAAATAAATAACCGAACGAACCACCAATCACCATCGATAACTCAATTTAGCTTTTCGTAGAATGATGTCTATACAACATAAAACCTACAAGGTGTCATATTTATCTAAAGATTAAAATAATAATAACAAATGAACGCCCGCCTGGTAGGCGGGGTCATATTACTGTCGTTGAATCTTTATTTTGACAGGCAACGACAAATGGCTATCATGCCTCGCGCTGGGTTAATAAATCGATAGTACCAGGAAGTTCGAGCGGGAAAAAATAATGAATGTGATTTTTTGTCTCGCTTTGCGAAGTGTTTATGCATGTGGACCGTTTTGACGTAGCTATTGATTAATTGATTTGTGTTTGGAAAAATACCTGAAAACATCGGGAGAAAATAATTATAAATTACAATTTTTTTCTTTTTATTAAATACTTTATTGCACACAAAGACGTTTATAAATAATAAAATACAATGATTTTTAACATAATAATATTTTTATATATTGTCTAAGGTGCTGAAATAATGATTTTTATTTATATTTTATTTATAAAATATAATTCGAGTGTAATTTAAAGGAAGAAAAAAATTAAAACTATTTTTCCACAAAAAAATAACAAGTTCAAACAAACCAATTTTTGTATATCTGGTATGCAAGACCGTATTATTTAGATTTAGGTACCTATCTCAGTAGGCACACATGCCCCTCGTAAATATTTATGTAACCAGTGTGCAGTATACGTCAGGAGGAAAATTTACTGCTAGCCATTGGTAGCCAATGCAGTGGCCCGAAAGGCAGTTACGTTCTGTAAACACTTTTGTTTTATGCGCTGGCGCACGTCAGTTCAATATACAGATGGTTAAATAAAAGAGTCTTGAATAAAGATAGTTAGGATTTTTTTCACTCAAACTTTATTTGAGTTTTATTATTTTTATTTAAACAAAAAAAAAACACATTGCTGGCCATATAAAAAGCAAAACATGAAACGAATAAAAATACACTTTTTTTGTTTGGTCTCCATTTTGATAATATAAGTGAATGATAGTACATAAGATGCGGCATGGTTCCTAGAACTATATAAGCTAAATTGTTTCTCTAAAATTGTTGTAATTTTAGCTTTGTGCGTCTAAAAATTTAAACTTTTTTTTCTCATTAATCGACTTCCATTTGTTTACTACATAAGATTCCTTCAACATCGATTTATAAATCGACCTATTCTTCAAATTTAATTATAGCAACTCTTTCGGGTGTACTACGTGGTTCAGGTGTTTTGTTTACTTTATCCTTTCATATATAATACCTACCTCCATCTTGTTATTGGATGAAGAACAGAAGCAAGACAGGAGTCTTTTTTTAACTGACTTCAAAAAGGAAGAGGTTTTTTATTCAGCTGTATGTATGTTTTTGCATAAAGCTAACTGCAAACCGATTTGCAATTGTATGATACTTGGAAATTATTCGGAAATGGTTAAATTTATATTTTCAAGGGTATATTTATCCAGCGAAACTTAAAAAACTCTATAATTGTAAGGGTTTTATAGAGTATTCATTGCACATTATGTAAAACTACTTTAATAAAAACTACTTCTAATTTAAATTGTTTATGTTTATAATCTTATTATTTTTAACTGCCTATCAAGTTACTGTTCCTTTACCTTCCTTTACCTACCTTACAATCCAATACTAGGATCAAATCAGTTAGGGGTTACCTATTTGAAGAAGGAAACTGGAACCAGTAAACTATAATTGCACTTTTTAATTTGAGCGGGAAAGGAAACGAGGCATGTCCGCCATAACTGTCGCGTAACTCTTTACTCTATAGCCAGATCGTAAAAGTAAATCGTCACCGGCTGTTGAAATTGTCTATGGTTCTGTGTAACTTTGTGGCAAATTGATTCATGGCTTGTGTTGTGACAGGGGCTCTTTGGGTAAAATGTGGTAGAGATTATAGATGTCGTAAAAGTTTTATGTTTTTGCCTGTTACGTCTTCTGGTTCGGAATGCTGCGGAGTAATTTATGACTTCATGATCATTTTATGAAGGTTGGAAGCAGGAGAGAAAGAGGTATATAGGTGAATAAGTGAAGGATTCGTAATAAAAATACAGTATACTCACCAGTCATCTGGATCACAGTCTCTGAATCCTTTTGCGAACGGATTACTTTGTATTTTTAGTTGTGTTATCTGAAAAATATAAAATAAAACTCAAATTTTAAACTACCTATGGTTTGTTTGTAGTTCTATTTCCAAACTTCCAAACAATAACAACAAGACCTTGTACAAGAACATTTTGACATATAAATTTTAAGAAGCGAGCAACATAAGAATACCTTCAAAACACCTACATCACTCTCCGCTATTGCATCCAATCCTGCTAGGATAGGAAAAGCACAAGCAACGGCGAAAATTAAGGAAGTTTTCCAGGGATTTGAGCAAAATGTGCATTTAAAAAACATTCTAGAGGATTTTCTACAGTAAATCAAGTATGAAGGTTTTTATACCACTGTAGAAAAACCTGCAAAAAATCGATTATTATGGTTGCTAAATTCATGTGCTTTTTAAACAAAGAAAATTTTAATTAAACAACCAAATTAGAACTAGTAAAAACAATTGAGCTAACTGCAGATAAACTATAGGTAGGTAGCGCAACAGATCCATATCAATACATAATTAAACTCATTGTTTCTATGTCAAAAATGTGCTCCCACGTGCACCCTTTCAACAAACCTCTATCTCTACTCACCCTGTGGTTCTGATACGCTGTGACCGCCGTGAAGCCAGTCTCAGGAAACACGAAGGTCCGATACCGAGTGCGTACGTCTTCTTCCGGGAACGAGTTAGTGTGCGTGGTCTGCGACTCCCCTGGGAGGTATACAACGTGGAGACGTGGCTGGTAGCGGTGCATGGAGTTCAGGATTATCTGAGGATGGATTTAGAGTTTAAATTGCATTGCGTCAACTGGTATTTGCTTGATGGGGAATAAGATGCCCTGGAAACTTGGAAGTTAGGGTATTTTCCCTGCTAATGAAAACTTTATCACTATACCGTGCCAGATAGCTTGGATTGCAATACTTAACAATTCTTGAAATCTTGAAATCGAAGATGGGCACAACTTGAAATTTGCCTATTTTACAATTATTTGGAAGTTTATAATTAACACATAAAACTATAGACCTACATTATTTTAATTTTTTAAATTTTTCGATGGTAAATCAACTCATAAGTGTCATATTATTCATAAATTCAACAATCATAACTTCAAACATCCATTGAAAACGTACAGATTTTGGAAAAAAGAAAATAACAAAAAGTATGAGAATTAGTTATCGACTATAGAGTTATATTAGTATGAAAAAGGTATGAGAAGATAAGGTATCAAAAGATTGTGCTGCCGGTAATTCTCGAACTGCTCTTGCTTGACGACAAAATACAGGTCTTGAGACGGATTTATTACGACCAAGGCTTTAGACCTCCATAGTCAGATAAGATAATTCAAAAATAAAAAAAAAAACTTTATTCTCAAAAACTTATGACTACCTAAGACAAGATAAAACTAAAAGGTAACAGAGTTACCGGCCTCATCGCTTAAACCGATTTCTTCCATTCAACCAATGCTTAAAAAAGAAGATTATAGGAAGGTGCAGTTGCGAATACAGAACAGATCTAATAATAACAATTACAAAACAACAATAATAATCTAATACAAACTTATATACATAGTCATACTCACATGTCCATTATCATCGAGCTGGTTATTGGTCAGTTTGAGCTTGTCGAAGGAGACAAGCTGGCGCATCCAGTGCGAGCCCGGCGCGGGTGAGTCCGGGTGGACGTGGATCCGAGGTGGAGAGACGGGATCCGCCTTGCCAGCTACCACCCAACTTGAACTGAGGACAACGAAAGTAAATTACAGTTATTATAGCGTGAATGATAGTGATCTTTATTTCTTGGGCAGCAAAGACAAGTAATAAATTATTTTGCTAAGGACCGATTTTAAGTTCCTCGGATTAACAAGAAAATCACTATTGTATTAGCGTTTTTCTTGGTTTTTCAATAGTCAATTAGTAGTTAGCTGTTGAGTTAAGTCCCTGACTAAAGAATAAAGCCCCTAACTAAGGAATAAAGTTACCAGAAAGGGCCAGATGGGGTTTTATCTCGCCGTTAACTGTGACGTTTTAGGTTGCAGTTTCATTCGATTGGTTTTTGCTTAAAATTTCATACCTAATTATTGCTAGTCATGGTGGTTTGACGGATGACATCTGTTTGAAACAATTGACGGTGTAAGTTTTGTTTTGTAACGAACGCCAAATGTCTAGTAAATGTTTTCTTGCTGTTACTGAATCGTAATTCTAATTTCTTATCCTATTTTCTTGCTTATTGTGATGTCCTATTTTAGTTAAATCATCTTGATGCAAAATTTTATAAATAATTCTAACTATTCTAACATTCATAAAATCGCCCATTTTAATTTAAGTTTACGACACTTTATAACTGACACTGGCAGAGTCGTTGCAATTACAGGAATTATTTGGAGGTACTATATTTTTATATAAAGGTTTTAAGTTAATTTAAACTTATAATCTTTAAAATAACTTTCAAAGAAAATAAATTTAATTAATGCAAGCGGTCCCATATTTATACGAAGTTGAAGTTGGCATACATATATTCTTGCGTAAGACACGCAGAATTCAGTCTGCTAACAATCTAAGAAAAGCTACTCACCTATGAAAAGCATATCGATATCTCTTATCATCCAACGGCACAAAGTCCACAAGCAGTAGATATTCAGCATTGGGCAGCAGGCCAGCGAGCCGCGCCTGGAGAGCGGGAAACATCCTGCGACCAGCCTTGGTGACGATCATCTCTGTGCCGAGGCTGTGGAAGCTACTCCATAACCCGGAGAGCTCCAGGGAGGCGGTGCAGCGGGATACGGCCGGGTGGAGGGTCACGTTCTGATTGGTCTGATGGAGGAAGTAATATAATAAGTCAAAAAATGAGCTTGAACTTGAATGTCGTGAAATTTATTGTCTACATTAAATGTCAAAAATATGAAATTGAATGTAGTGATTAAATTTCATATTTTTGACATTTGACAAAAAGTTTATGGTTCAACTTATCTATTCTATACTAATATTATAAAGAGGAAAGATTTGATTGTTTGTTTGTATGTTTGTTTGTTTGTTTGAATTGAATAGGCTCCGAAACTACTGGACCGATTTGAAAAATTCTTTCACCATTAGAATCCTAAATTTTCCGTGATGAACATAGGCTATATAATATTTTCAAAAAAGTTAGGGATCCGCATGAAAAATTCAATAATTGAACCGTGTGCTGTATATTCAACCTCCTCTTCTATTCTGGCGCGTCAGAATAGAAAAAGAGGTTGAATATACAATAGCGCAAGGTGCTTGCTTTTTCTCTACGGCCAATGTCAGTTATGGAGTGCAAGTCAATGTCAAAAATCCCAATGCTGTTAAAAAAGTAAGGGATCCGTATGAAAACTGTGAAACCCATCGTGTTAGTGTGTATAATTTCTGAAATTTTTGTTTAATATCCGTGCGAAGCCGGGGCGGGCCGCTAGTTATATTATATTGCGATTCAAAAATGTAAGTGAAATAAATAAGAATATAATGCTGGACTATTCCCACAGTAGTAACTAGTATTTTCACGTAAAACAATTGAGCTGACTGCTGGATTTTGCAAACATTCTACTAGTAGTTCATCTGATCCAAAAACTATAATATCTTTTATAACTATAACTCCTAAACAAGTTCATCTCGCAACTGACGCCGTCGTATTTGTATTTTATATTGTATCGCTAAACTACAAAATTACCTTTTTATTATTGTTATGACAAGCTGTACCTAAGTGAAATTTAACTGAATAAATAAATGATACTGTGTTTTGTTATAGGTACTACCTGTAGGGCAATCGTATAAACAAATATGTATAGTAAAAACTGATGCATATCTGAAATTAAAATACTATTAATTAATATATTTAAATTTTTTGTCCACTGGTGGAGGAAGTTAAAACGATATTTCGTTGCTGATAAAGCTATTTATTAATAAGGTTGCCTGGAAAAAAATGCTTTAAGCAATAAGACCGTCTATTGTACGTTTTTTTATTTAGTAATTTAGATATAAGATTATATAACTGTTTATTTCTAGTAAATGTCAATAAAGTGTTCGTAGTTCTCAATTTAAGTATGTACCTATAGTAACTAACTATAATATTAACATAGAATAAATGGCTTTTTGTTAATAACTCTTATATGTATCTATATACCTATATATTTTTATATTCTGTCCAGAGGAGGGCGATACTGAACGCGACACAGTTTTAGATATACTTTAAGCGTCAGTACCGTTCCATTACGTTTTAGTTTTTAAATATGTACATGGTATTAAATAAACTACTCGTATTTTGATTAAATTTTTTTGATTCTTTTATAAAGGTTTTACCGATAAAAAAGGCTGTAATAAATACCTGAAGTCTAGGCTGCGGCTGTGGCGGCGGTGGCGGCGCCGTCTGCGCTCCATGGTCCCTGCAAGTGCTTTCACTCAGCGCTTGTAGTGGGGAGTAGGTGCTTCTTGCACAGAGATTGTTCTGGATAAAACAATGAAAGGTGAACAGAACAGCAACGAATAATTTCTAATATAGATACCTACTTAAAATAATAAATGGTGGTCAGAACCCCGCTCTTCAAAACCACGAGTGTAAAAACATCGCGCTAGTTTACGCCGCGCGAGAGTAATGTGAATGATTTTTATTCGAGCTATACAAAATTGCGTGCTCACCGAAGTGAGGATTGGAACGGTGCGCTATTTGAAGTCGACTCTGAGAACGTCGCGCAGAAGAAAGAAAAAGAGCGGGGTTCTGAACACAAAAAGTTATAAGTGAACAATGAATCAAAAAGATCTTTTTATTTCCCAGAATTGCATTTGTAAAATATTCTTTGTGAAGTGTCAGATAGTCATGTAAGGTGTAAATGAAATAAAGCACTTTGATTTTGATACAACTTCGTGCGCGATCAGTACTTGACTGCAATATGTTGCGTGTTTGCTTTTTAGATTCTGTGTTTCCTGTTGTTTCTTTGAAAGTATAATAAAAAAGGTACATGCTAAAGTTTGGCCTTGTGTAACCATCCTTTGAGTTTGTTTGTTTGTTTCTTGGCAACGGCCAATATGACTGACTTCTTCGTTATGGCAATATGTGTCTGACTTCTTCGTTATGAAAATATGTGTCTGATTTGCCAACTATCAAAAAGACTCACGTCAGTTCTGATGGGATGATGCAGCGGTGGCAACACCGGCTGCTCGTGATGCCTGCCCAGCCGCTCCACCAGCGACTGCACGCTAGCGGGACACTGTCCTGTCTGACTTGAGACGATACCTGCGGAGGGATAAGGGGTTTGATATAAAATACGAACCAACATCAAGGCTTCGATTATACACGGTGCATTCCGTTCAGATACAAATACTGCAACAGTTCCCGCGTTCAATTAGGCCTTCAAACTCTAATTTGAATGTAAGGAATTTAAAGAAGCCACCAGAGAATCATCACATTAAACTTAGATTTGGATAGGCAAAATAAAACATGTATTAGACACATAAATTATGTATATATGAATGTACTGGTGGTTTCTTTATCACTTCTTCCACTAGTGGACAATAAAATTGAAGTGAAGAGAAAATCAATACCAATTTATTACTTATTTAATAATAATTAACTGTATGAAATTTTACTTGTCTAAGTGCTTACTTTGTAAGTGTAGAGAAATAAACTTATTGAAATCTGAAATCTGAATCAGCGAGTTGATTCCCATTCAGTCTTTCAAAAGTAAAGACTAACCCGGGGTTAGTTTTTACTTGATTTTGTCCATTACTTGCCAATGTTATGTGTACACATAAGTTATCGACAAACATGCAATTACTTGGTGAAATGTTTGCGAGCTGTAATCGACAAATAGAGTGCCCTTTATTTGTTAACATACAGTATACTGTTTTCTAGTTTTGATGTTACCATTTCTACTATTCTTAGAGGTAAATATATTAAATACAATATAATGGCAATATACAATAATCAGAATTAGGTAGTAATTTTAAGTCCAATAAGATCGTTATACTGAAAATATTGAGACGTTGCCGAGGGACTTTTGATCTATTATGATGATGTTCGAGTGGTTAGTATTTTCTGGCAAGTTAAATCATTAGAAAAGTAAAAAAGTCTAACTCGAAAATTACTCGTACGAATCGACTGTAAAAAATTGACAAGGCGTAATCGGACCTCTACATCAATATATTAATAAAACCATTTATATGTGACTTGTATAAGTGCTTATTTTGAAAGCTTATAAAAATAAAGTTCTCAGAAATCTGAAATCCTAATAGTGGAATACGATACTATTCGTTGAGGGCGGCGATAATAAAAACAACGCCATTCTTGGTCACCATAGATAAATTAAATGCCTAAAATATAATAGAATTATACCACACAAATTTATTACGAATAACGAGAGGGAGAGATTAGTCGAGAGTGGTAGTCTCGCTGGTGAGATTCAGCATTGCGCTGCAAGCAAAGAACACGCGGCGCTTGTTGACAGATGATTACAGAGAAGTTGGGATAGCGGGTATAAGGTAGGTACTCGAATGTACAATTTTAACGGCAAGTCCACTTCAATATCTTAAGGGAGAAGAGAGCTGAGACGACCTATGTAGGTGTAGGCAGGCTACCAAGTTCTTTTACAGCGTTTGCAAATAAAATACGGGCAGCTTTGAGAATGACTAACACTATTTTATCCAGACAATATTTCCGTACCTCGCGCATCTTTTTTCCTGAGCACTACCACTCAAAACACTTAAAAACAAAAGCACTTTCACACGTGTACACTCGCGCATAAAAATAACAACAGTCCCATAAAAACCAACGTCCATCCTCCGGCGGACATCTCACTCAACTAATTCGTAATGGTGGGTAAACTTGAAACGCGTCTAGAATAGCACCAATAATTTCAACGGCTGTTGTCAACGCTAGGATTATAAATAAGCTTGGTGTTGATAACTGTACTTACGTGGAGGCGACAATGATCTTCGGTTATTTTAGGATAATTTCTTTATTGTAAGGCAATGTAGTTTTATTATTATAGAATAGACATTTACAACTACATTGGTCGTTTTCTATGCATAATAAAAAATATCTATATTTGTAATAATATTGTATTATGTATTATCATATCAGTCATCTAGTACCTACCCATAACAAAGCTCTGCTTAGCTTGGGGCTAGATGATGCTGTGTGGATTGTCCACTATGATTTATTTATAATATAAACAGTTAAGAGCAAGAAAATAGGATAGGTGCCAGCTTAAAGTTGTTACAAAGGGCATTTATTTAGTTATTATAAGTAAGAACTCACAATTACTAAATAAATATAAATGAATCTTAAAATGTATAACAATAAGACCCATATTAAATAATACATATATCGAGCACACAATAGAAAAATATTTAAAGAAAATATCGATACTACTTATGGAGACCTAACAAAACTATTTTAATTTCCGTCCAGGTGGACATGGTGATGGTTTTCTAAATACCTGTGTTGTATCAACTATTGTTTCATAGAATCGTACAAAAACACAATTATAGAATTTGAGTCAAGTGCATGAAATAAATGATCTAGATGAATTACAGCACAGTAGATCTGTGGAATATAGATATTAAAAGGAAAGGTTTGATGTTTTTATATTTTTTTTAATTGAATAGGGCTCGAACTCTATTAAATTCAAACCGATTAGAAAAATTCTTTCACCATTAGAATCTTATCATTATCCCTGATTAGCAAAGGCTATAGAAAAAGTTAAAGAGGCGTTATAGTATGAAATGTGAGTATGAAAACTTCAATATAACTTTTTTAACGCCCGAATCAGGGGCTGACCTTAAGTGAATTGTAATTTTGCTGTATAATGAATACTGAAAAATGCCTTAAATAATGAATGAAATGAATAAAAAACCTTGCTTTTGAAACATCACTTTTCAATGAGACATCGTCATCGTTCACAAGGGTACATGTAGTCGGAAACAATAAATTTTTTGCGTGTTCCCGCTGAGAAGCGCATAATTGTCAGCTTATGAGATATTTGTGTGCTGCCACTCGGGTAATGTGACACATTCGCTAGTAAATTAGCGATATGGCCTGCAGTATAATTTATAACTGTAAAATTAAATAAAAATGATTGAATTGCGTTTGTTGGAGGCGACGAGTGACTTGAGAGCTGGTGAGTATCTGGCACATCGCATCAGCATTGCCATACATCGAGGCAATGCAGACAGAGTCTTGGGGACGCTGCCGAATGGTATAGATATGAATCAGTTCAAATACCCGTTGAATGTTTGCAACAAACTGTAGTTAGCTCAATTGTTTCAATTGAAAATACTAGTTCTAATTTGGTTCTCTAATTTAACTCTGATTTTCTTTGTTAGGTTTTACGCTATTAAATTTCACATAGCTCACACAACCGATTTCGTCAACCGGCTGTCGCCTTCTCCATTCTTTACCGTTCCTTCCTATCATTACCGGTCAAATTGTGCGTGTTGCATTTTTACTAGATATTCTTAGAAAAACTCAGTTTCATAAATTACAAATATTCATTCTCTTATTAAAACCCTGCAACCATCAAGCCCAAGTAAGCAGAGTTCATAAAACTCAAATTGAGTTTGAGTTAATGATACCAAATTAATGTTGTTTTAAATCTCCTTACGGCTAAATATCGATGGAAGAACCAAATGGGATTTTACTTCACTATCTGGTGCTTGACGCTGACCTGCTAGCAGATTTTTTACCTCACCCACCACTCTAAATTTAGATAGAAAGGTAGTTGTAGAATAGAATACCATATCCCCTCAGGATATCCACGGAAAAAATATTTGAAGACCAAATCGCATAAACTCGAGTAAAGGGTGTCAGACGAAACTGAACGATAGACAACCAAGAAGTCTGCCAAAACCAATCTTTCATTGACCCGTATCACAGCAAATCTCACCATCCATTAAGACATTATTGGCCAATGTAATTACCTGCCAGTATGTAGGACGGTCACCTCTGACATGGCACGGTCCGTTCACTAGATGGTATGGCCATTTGAATACTAGATAAACCATTTTAGGTGACAAGTAGCTTTACAGCGCATCTTTATGTTAGCCGAATCATGGCTAGTCTGGTCTTGTCTTCTTTTTCTTATTTCATGGCAAGCTGTGTGCCATCACATCACATCACCAGCCTATATACTCCACGGCTGGACATAGGCCTCCCCTGACGAGCGCCACAGATGACATTATTCAAGTACTGCCATAATTCTCCCAATTTCCACGGCAAAAGAGTCATATTACACGTAAAATTAAATGATGAAAATGAAACATATATTAATAATTTATTTTTAACAGTACCATTTATCAGCACCTGAAAAGAACTCAATGTGGGATACATGCGCGACACAACACAATGGTTTAAAATGCAGTAACTGAAGAAATTTGGACTATAAATTTAAACCCGAGCGGACCGAAACGAATAAAAAACATTATTGTAGCTAAGCGGGAAGTTATTTAATGTTCTAATATTTACATTTTAATCTTATTAGAGTTGGACTTGTCTTACTGGCTTGTATAGGCTGTAAAATCTTATGACATTGGCGACGTCCCTTGTGGGCGGACCTTTCTAGGAACATTATAGAAACGTAGTCTGCTCTAGTACTTGCAAACTTTAACTAGTGTCGAGTGAGTCGAAAAGAAAAGTATTCATGTAAATAGCTGATACAATTCCTCAGTCATATTAACCTATATAAATCAAAGACATTAAAATCATTACAATCACTAGTTCTCAAACGTTGTCTGCAAATCCAGCCTCTCATAACAGGTCTGTATTAATTAGAGAGCGTTTATTTAAGGTGCGAGAAACGAAACAATTATAATTGTTAGGCTATTTGTGGCAACAAGAGTTGCTGGCTGCTTCCTCAGCGATAAATCCGCATTGATTGAGCGCTATAAATCTAAGATGCGACCGCTCTGCTTGTACCGAACAGGGCTGTCTCTAAAAACACTTTTACCCTTTTTAAATACGAGTATATCTGTGACGTCACTTAAGTACTTGGATCAAAGTACCTGACACAGTGCCCAGGTGAAATTTCTAGCTATTACTGATAAGTTTTAGAGCTATGCCAAAGGTTTAGTTTAAAGTCTAGTCTACCTTAGTCTACAGCAGTCGAATACACATAATGAAGAGGACTGGAATTCTCAGAAACTTGCTTTATTTTGTAATAAATGGGCAGCTTGTTGTAGAATGCGTTACTTATACGCATTCTTTTTTCCATTATGTTTCTTAGGTGCATTTATCTTACACCTATGTAAATTGTTCTACAATCTCTACCAAATGAGTCTCTAGCAGTTTCTAGTTAGTAATTTTCAAAAAACTATACACGTTTGTTTTTGTGAAAATAAAATTAAAAGCATTATACTCAAATATACCACCGATTTGGATTTCGTTTTTTTTCTTTATCTTATCAATCTTCGCAAAATCGGACCAACGGTTTGACACTAAGTAACTATTTACCTAACCATAGAGAAGCAAATCACGCAAGGTCAGTGAGATCTTTTTGATCTTCGTTCGATTTACTGATTCTGTTCAATTAGATACTTAGATTCAGAGATGATAATTAGTTCCAGAGATGACCATTATGCTGAACAACTGTTATGACGAATTTAAGCTTGAAAACTTCTTATAATTTGCAATAGTTCCATTGACTTGTATGTCGTGACGGTACATGCAGGTCAATGGTAAGGTTCCAGTATTTATGGCTAATGTTGTTGAGAAAGTAAACCGTTACTTTCTCAACAACATTTGCCATAAATACTGAAACCTTATCAGCTGTCTCGACAATTTGTGAGTTGAAGAGACAACCCTGGCCACACGTGTGCTGCGTTGGACACGTTTGATTTACGCACCCTCACAACCGAACAAATTGCACCTCATACCACGAACAAATATGTTATAATCACACGCAGTAAGTTTATCTCTTAAAATTGAATTAATATGTTTTGTGTCTTTGTCATCAATATTAAAATTTCAGTTATCGGTCGATTATATTGATTTTCTCCTTTAATACTGTTTTTTACAGAGTAATTAGTTTATTATAAAATATGTGCTCTGGATTTGAAGTTAACAGACGCATGAACATTAGACCTACAAATATTTGGCTTCAGCGGCATATTGTAATAAAACTTTAAATCCCTAAACAGACTCTACCTTCCTAAGTAAGGAGAAAGAGTTTCATAATGTAAACATAATTCAAGATACTTAAATAAATGAATATTCCGAAAGATTCCTGGATTAATTTTGGGGACAGTTTTTCCCAGCAAATATATTATTGTAAAGCAGAATTTCAAATTGAAACAATACCCCTTCGGAAACATTAGTCATAATCACGTTGTTCTAATTTCATCATACACAATGAGAGCAAATCTAATGCGAATCATAATTACCAAGAAGCGTCTTGAGCCCCTCCAAATCAATCAACAGATCATTTTATCAATGAATCATTTCACTTACCAGATTTGCTTCCAAATAGACGACGCTGTTCCCTTTGATCAGTCGAGAGGTGTCAACATAGCGAGCGAGCCTCGTTAACAAGCCAATCAGGGCATTGCTACAAAAATGTAGAACAAAAGATGACAAAGGAACTAGTAGGTATAGTCCCAGTATCTACGTGGTAAACACATTATCAAAGACCATGGGAACAAACCTAACATCCGATTCACCAGAACGACCAGACCGATTGGTGGAAGAACAGACATATAAATAAAACTTATGGTGTACACCAATACCTTAAAACAGGTAGTATAATAAACTACCTATGTCATCTTTTTTATTTTAATATATACTTAATGAATAAATAATGCTGGAAAATTTACACAGCATTGTCTAGCCCCAAGCTAAGCAGAGCTTGTGTTATGGGTATAACAGATAACTGATTTAGGAGGACATAGATCGATATTTTTTTATTAGGATACATAGAAAATGATGAATATAATCGACTGAACTGCAATTTTTTTATATTTTCTTTCAAAAAATCATGGAAACAGATTTATTAGACGATATCCGAGAAAAAAAGCCATTAAGTAAAGGTTCATTAAAAGTTTTACTTATTTAATTACAGGAACCTACTAATTTCTTTGCTATCTATTTCATGACTTTTCCATATGCGTCCATAAATATTGTTCCGCCAATTAGTCTGTTACATCAGCTGATCAAATTTTGATTGTGTATCCGTGATTTACCCCACGTTCCAGGAACGCTGTCTTCTGTTGTGACTGCTGATTGACTGATGCTGCATCACATCGCTATTCCGGACTGTTTGTTTTGCATTGCATCCCTGGTACTGATGGACTTCCTGGGTGCAGATGTTGCAATGCTTGCAAATTATAACTATTATTAAATGCGAGCGTTGTATTCAAATCCTGAGAAATTGCTATAATTTTAAGATTTTTATGATAATTTTTCGCAATTGAAGAAAACTACAGATATTGGCTGCGGTCTGGGTGTTTTTTTTTGTTGGTGCTTATTTAAAATAATGAAAAAGTTTGTAAGTAATTTAATTTACGAAAGACCTATACAGAGCTCTGCTTAGTTTGGGGTGAGTTAAATAAGATAATAGTCCAATATTATTATTATTAATCAGGGTTACTAATACCTATTCGTGTATTAAATATTCTAATTCTTCATTATGTAAAAACAACAGTTATTGGCTTATTATTTATTGCAGTTTAATCAAAGGTCAAAACCTACTGATTAGTGATTGTGAATATACACTCGAGAGCAATTAATCCGGGTCACTCAAAGAATCCAAAAAATCTCGGAAAGTAAGAATGCTAGGTTAATGCAATAAATTGTATTTAATAGACAATTTAATACTGCTTAAATGAAAGTTAAAAAAATATGAGTCACCATACATTTTATTTACACAAAATTACATAAAGAAAAAAATCTGCTGATCTCTCCTTAAAACAAAAATAGGAAACATGAAATTTTTGAACTTTATGACGATTTTCTTGAATTTCAATACTTCGTATTACCTCCTCGTGCTTCCATTACTGCGTTTACGCGGTTTGGCATGCTGTACACCAAGTTCCTTATACGATTTTGGGGAATATTCTCCCATTCCTCTGTGAGAGCAATTTTGAGCTCAGGAAGCGTGATTGGGGGAGGGTTTTGTTGTTTTACGCATCTCCCTAGCTCGTCCCAAGCATGCTCGATCGGGTTGATAACCGGGCTGCGCGCTGGCCACTCCATACAAGTAATGTTCATCTCTTGAAGGTAGTCATTCACAATCCTACCTGTATGAGGTCGGGCATTGTCATGCATAAATATAGCATCCTCACCCAAATTGACCATAAATGGACCAACGTGTTCGTTGAGGATTTCTTCCACATATCTTACGCTAGTTAAAGAGCCGTTTTCTATGATCACCAGCTCTGTGCGACTTTCAGAGGAAATTCCGGCCCACACAAGTACAGACCCACCACCGTAGGCTACTTTTTCTTCGATGCATGCTTGCTTGAATCTTTCCCCTGGTCTTCTATACACTCTGTGTCTTCCATCGTGCTTGTAGAGCATAAATTTTGATTCGTCGGAGAACAATTTATTGCATTAACCTAGCATTCTTACTTTCCGAGATTTTTTGGATTCTTTGAGTGACACGGATTCATTGCTCTCTTGTCTTTTCTATTAATGATTTCCGGCAAAATAAGTAATTCAATGAGGTGGATAAAATCATCGATTTTCCTAGCATAGATCACGTGTAGATCTTCGGCGCCGTAAATCTGCGTAGTAGGCGCAACCGACTGCGCAGGCGCACGCTCCGTCGCCTCGGCTGCTAATGGTGATTTGTGTCGCAGGCCTCGTTAACTGTTAACCGATCCGTCTGCCTCATTATCATTAGAAATAAAGGGATTTTTAATTAGAAAACACGAGGTTTTAGCTAAAGCTTGGGAAAATAAATTATTTCTAAAATCAAGTTACAATTCACAATGAATTTTGAGTTGTAGCCGAATTAAGATTTCGATAACTGGATTTCTTCTTTAGGCTTACAAAATAAGCACTTAGACAAGACAAATTTCATACAATAAATTATTAAAATGCCTATTCTTAGTAATATTAATTAAAATGCATATTACTAAGAATACATACATAGAAAAATATTATTAAGAAATAGGAGTTATTGATTCTCTTCACTTAATTTTTAACCATTGCTATTATTTTAATGAGCACAAATCAATGTTTTTTAGTCCTTTTCGGATTTTTTCAAGGTTATTTCAGTGCGTATTCTATTTCTAATCTACTACAATAGCTATTATTTAAAACAGGCCTAGTTTTAAATAATAGCTATTGTCTATATTTGATAAAAGCGAATAATATCATGTTTATATTTATACATACATACAAATAGTGACATCTTGAAATCTGAGCTATCCTACGAATTTATCCATTCCCTCGCGTTACGGTATTCCGGATAAATTAGACCAATTAGTTTTTGGAAACAAGTAGATTTATGTGCGAGGTATTTTGGACAACCCTTACAATATTGGAACACGTTTATTTTGGTTTGTCACGATTGTTAGAATTTTTGTTTTGGTTTGAAAATGCAGTTGTGTCTTTTGTTTTGGTTATTGTAATTCTGTTGTTTCAGATTGTGATCAGTAAATGAAAACAAAAATTGCGTAAGCGAAATACAGACATCGAATAAGCATATCGTTTATTTAATGAGGCCTGCTAATAACAAAAGTAAAAATTTTAATTAAAAATACGATCAGTCTTAATTTTCATTTTCCTTATAATATTATTATGCTACTTAATCTTTTCCTAGGTGCAAGTAGGTAAATTGTTGGATTGATCAAAATTATTTATTTTTATGTGTGCGATCATTCAATCAAATCAAATTGTTTATATTAGAAATCCCGTCTGTGGCTATTATAAAGCCACAATAATAGGCAAATTAGTGTGGCATTATTATTTTATAATAAGCTGAGGATAATCTTTGGCAGGTCTGATTTAAGGATTTTGAGATTTATAAGTCAGAAGGGTCGTCAACTCCCAAACGTCATAACAAAACTTAGGGATGGCACTTTTATTTCAGGGTTGGCGCCAGACTTCGTAATGATTTTAACACTTGGAAGAAACCATGTTTGGTATTTTCACAGGTTTTAATAGATACTCAAGTACTTACATAAATTTAGTTTTTACAAGAGAAGTAAGAATTCGAAACGTTTTCGTAAAGAAAATTACTTTTAATAACCAAATTATAATTAGCAGACAATTGAAACGATTGAGATTACTGCAGACTGTTGCAAACAATCTACAGGTAGCTACTACTACTAATACCAGTCGGAAGCGCCCAAGACGCTTTGGGTACATTGACTCGCTCTATAACCTGCAGTTTATAAGTATAGTAGGGTCAAACAAGGGTCAAATGTTATTTTTCATGGCCTGTACAAATTAAACAGAATAACTATAAAGTATTCCAATTATTAAATAAGAATTACCTTAGAACTAAAGTAGGTTGGTACTCTTCTACTAGAACTAAAGTTCTAGAAAAAAGATATCTTTTCCAACTAGATAAATATTTATAAATCTATCTCACGATATTCAGATATTTTTCCAAAGAGCGCCCAATAATAAACTGTTTATTTTTAAATTTCATGAAGAAGACATTAATAATCGCAAGAAAAATATACTTGTTCCGTATTGATATGTTGCGACCGTGTGTCTTCGGTAGGCCGCGATAACTCCTTAGTAAAATAAACTTAACTCGTCCACTGTTATTGTAATATTTTAATTCGGAATGTGTTTGTAATAAGGACGGTCAGCTGCTTTGAAGAAGGCATAAACTTAAGTATTCTCTATGGTAGAAACCTCTATTGATTTATGTTTGTCTGTTGATTTTGTAATATGTGCGTATTTAATACTCCAATTATTAAATAAGAATTGCAACAGAACTAAAGAAGGTTGTTACTCTTTCTACTAAAGTTGGTATATCTTTTCCAATTAGATAAATATTTATAGATCTATCTCACGATATTCTGATATTTTTCCACAGAAAGCCCAATAATAAAACCTGTTTATTTTTAAATTTCATGAAGAAGACATTAATAATCGCAAGAAAAATATACTTGATCCGTATTGATATGTTGCGACCGTGTGTCTTCGGTAGGCCGCGATAACTCCTTAGTAAAATAAACTTAACTCGTCCTCTGTTATTGTAATATTTTAATTCGGAATGTGTTTGTAATAAGGACGGTCTTGCTTTGGAGAAGGCATAAACTTAAGTATTCTCTATGGTAGAAACTGTGTTTGTCTGTTGATTTTGTAATATGTGCGATTTTCGTTGCTTTTGTTGTATATTATCTTGTCCTATTATAGTAGATTTTACAATAAAATGCGATCGATTGTCGATTGTGTTTTTATACGTATTTTATCTTATTGCAAAAAATATAAGATTTTGCTTTTAAGTTCTAAGTTATTGTGAATAAATTATTTTATTTTATTCATTTTGATTTAAAGTTAAAAGCTCAAAATTAATATTTTTTTAAAAGTAGGGCTTAAGGAGAAAAGCAAAAGATACCTGCGCGATAAATACCCGATAAAATCTAAAATGATTTCATAATGTTATTAATTATTTTATAATTTTGAGGCAAAGCAGCCGGCATCTTGGGGACACTCCCAAATGGTATTGATATGGATCAGTTGAGCTACCTGTAGTTTGTTTGCAACAGTCAGCAGTTAGCTCAATTGTTTCAATTGTAAATACTAGTTCTAACTTGGTTATTCAACTATAATTTTAGTTGTTATTAAAGTTTTAACTAATTAAAAAAAATTAAACAAATTCCAAGCTGTGCAGTGCATAAGCAAAGTCAGGGGAGCAGGCTAGTTAACCCACCATTTGGCTTTGTTTATTTTATCATGATTTGTTCTCATAAGGATACCTACTTAGGTAAGTATTTCTATCGTAAACAAAGCGTTTTTAAGTGTTTGATATTTAAAACATAATTCACATTTTTATACATTGAATTCTTCAGTAATGTAATTGATTTATTTTCAAATAATAATATAGATAGATACTTCTTTATTTCATAGCCTTATACATGGAATACAATCGGTACTAAAAATAATTTAATCTATGTAAATATCCACACCGGCACGGAAATTTATCAAAAAATTAATTTTTCATGGGGATCCCTAACTTTTTTGAAAATATACTTTGTTTATCAGGAAAAATTGAGGATTCTAATGGTGAAAGAATTTTCCAAATCGTTCCAATATTTTCGGAGCCTATTCAATTCAAACAAACAAATCTTTCCTCTTTATAATATTAGTATAGATAATCTATCTACATTCATCACATCAGGTATAATATAATTTTTCAAATCGGCCCCGTAGTTTTACTTTATTCTATCCAAATAAACAAACAATGACATCTTTCCTCTTTATAATATTAGTATAGAAGTTTAGATAACAAATCTGAAACTTCAGCATTAATGATACACCAATCCATCCGCCGGCTGCAAACGCCATCAGCGACCGTATGACTTACGGCGCGTCCGACTGTTTGTTTTCTTTACAGCCCCACTAATACGGACGATACTTTTTGTATTAATTTTTTCAGTACTCCAAATAGATTGTTTGTTTTATAAAGCGTGAGAATTTGAAAGGGCACGTCGACGGTGAGTTATTGTTTATTGTATAGGTGGTCCGAGACTTTGATTCTTAAGTGCTAAGAATTACGTAAACCCACATGAAATCTCTCATAATCAATCTCTCATAATCAATCTCTAATAATCAAGTGTGACTAAGAAATGTTTGACTCATTTTTGAATCACGGTTAAATTGTAACTGGTGGCTACATGATTTAGGTTTAAATGCTTAGGGACCCTTTAAATTTTTCTATATAGATACGGGTTTATTTCATATTGTTTTTAATGAGAGAAAATCTCTTTTTTAACCACTAGCAGTCCGCCCTGGCTTTGCAAGGGCATTTAACAAAAATATTTACACACTTAAAATTAAGGTTAAATTTTTGAAGTTTTCATACGGATCCCTAACTTTTTGAAAAGAAACTATACCCTATGTTCATTAATAATTCTTTAAATTGGTCCAGTAGGTTCGGAGCCTATTCGATTCAAACACAATAAAATTATAATTAAAAAACAAATGTAACTGCTACAGCTTGCAGTTACCTTAATTGTTTTAATTTGGTTATGATATTTAATTTAGTTTTTAAATTAAGTCGCTGTTAAATCTGTATAATAAGTTTCTTCTATGGATAAAAACAAATAATTTTCCTAGAAGAAACCAATATTAACTCAAAACGGGTTTTAACAATAAAGAAAAGAATATAAAAGGTCCCTGTAAATATTTTTATCACCGACAGTTTTAATATTTCCCAAAACAACATCAGGAGTCCCTGAAACGGTGAAAACACGTTAATCTTAACTCGTATTTTTTGCTTTTCAAAACTTCAGGAATTTAGTATCTAATTCACTTTTTCTTTGCTTCATCTTGCTTGATAGGTTCGAAGTCTTTCAGTATTTTCTGTTATTTTATTATAAAGGGCAAAAAGCCTTTATTAACAAATAAAATTACAATGATCTAACTAAAGATAAACTAGTATTTACAATTGAAAAAATTGAGCTAACTGCAGACTGTTTTATTTTCTGTTTGAATAAATAATTATCATCAATGATTGCCTATTTGAGCCATTTTAGGTCCGCCACCTTAGGTCCTTGGAGTCACACGCAATATATAAAAACCTCACAAAGCTTATCTTGAGTCCACAGGTGATGCAAAAATTGTCTATGAATAAATTCAAACAGATTGTCAAAATTATTCTTTGCAAAAAGCTTACTATAAAATATCAGATTATCTAGACGACAAAAAAGTTTGGAACGAGTTATGCTCCAACTCTAAAACTAACAATCTAACAAGGTAAAGGTTTCTTGTTCGCTTCTTTACTTTACCTTAAAAAGATTGAAGTGAACAATTAATCAAAGTGATCACTTTAGGTATTTCCCATTTTTATTTCTTATTTAACTTGTATTTTGTGACGTGTCCAAGAGTCCTGTAAGGTCTAAAGGAAATAAAGCACTTCGATTTTGATTTTGATCGGAATGTTGGCTTTTATCTCGGTCAACGAATTAGCATCGCCATTCGTGGCAATGCTGCCAGCACTCTTTACGCTCTGCCTTTTGGTGATGACATAGATTAAGGAAATAGATATATAAGTTTAAATATATATACTAGTTGTTATTCTTTTATCCCGTAAAGTACTGTATTTTTTTGTAAATAAATCTCTAGTACCTACTTAGTTGGTAAATTTTAATGGTTTTCTTGTTTGGTCTATAAAATACCTCTCAATACCAAGCTAGTTCCAAGAATGTCAGGAGAGTGTCACCTTAATGACAAGCTGACAAAATGGGTAGTAAAACAAAATGTGCTGATAAGATATCGCCACGTGCGGGTCTGCAATATATTATGCATCTACCCTCGCACTTTTTACACATTTTACGATGTTACCGACGGGTTACGACCTTACAAAAACTGTACCAGGGAATTTTCATAATGGCAATTGAGAGAGTAGAAATCATTATAAACTTTAGTGAGACTTGTATAGTCAAAAATTAAAAATGTAGAGCACTTTCAGACTTCATAATTATTCATTTTGTCATTTAGTCATTTGTTCACAACTAGCGGCCTGCCCCGGCTTCCCATGGGTGCAATGCTGATTGATACTAATGCATCTTATACAGTCATAATAAACCTTCTTCTTGTATCACTCTATCTGTTATAAAAAACCGCCTGTAGTTAATAAAATTTCCTTTAAATCTTAGGCATCACATTAGTGTATGTATAGAAAGATATAATACCACACTAATATTAAAAACTATTATATATATATTTAAAAATGCGAAAAATCAGTTTTATATTATAAATAGGGAGCAATAAACAAACTAATTCAACGAAAAAATTAGATAATGCAATCAAAAAAGAAAAAAGCAGTTGACTCGTTAACTGAAGAAAAACTGTTTAAAAAACGGTTTATTGATTCCACGCTCACTACTAGTTCCAATGGGTTAGTAACAACCTCTAAATGTTTCCGCTGAAAAAACCCGAGCAAAGTCGCGGTCCAAAAGTAGTTACACATAATGGAATATAGACGAGGCTTCAAATGTGGAACATCGGTTTCACTGACGATGCAGTCACGGGTGGTCCCAGACATGACGATGACGAGGCGAAACTTGAGTAAACACAAGGGATTGCTACTGTTAGGTACGAATCAATCCAAAAGTACAGAAAAATTGTGTTTTAATGTTCTTGAGAAGTCATAGCCTATCCATCTAATTAAGTATATTTTGTATATTTGTTATTTGTGTAACTATTGACAGTAAAATGATCTTATCTTAATCCGCTGCTGCAAATTTCCCTTATTAATTACGAATGATGTTTAAATAATACCGGACAATTCAGATAGCTCATCATCTAGCTAGACGCAAGCTAAGCAGACCTTGTGTTATGGTTATTGTACACGGCCGTGTATCTAGTACCTACTAGATAACTGATAGCTACTTAATACCTAAACAACAGCGCCTTCTGTTCATAACAGTTGGCATTATGCTAGGCCTGGACCCAATTGGTACTGCAGTACACATTAGTCACCTTAGGTAGGTACAAAGTATTTCATTGCAACATTGTAAATTTTTCTCTTATGTCATGTAGTGGCAAATAAATTATATGTCTAAGTCTATTAATATACTATCGTCCGCTTGTGGCTTCTCTCCCCCTTATATAATTATATTTAACTAAGTAACAATAGATTTTTACTATGATTGAAGTTAAGCACCTAGTGAAGTGTGCTTTTGCGCGAAGAAATGCAAAATTCCTAACTTTCACGCTTTCTTCAATAGGTATTTACTATGAGAGTGTGTTTATAGAGCCCTTCTTGAGGATGATACCTATTTTTTCCATACATCATAAAGACCCGATAAGCCGTTAAATCGAGCAAAATACATCAAAATCCCAAGAAATCCAAATAAAGAAACCAAGTAAATCATTGATAGTCCCAAAAAACAAAATGATTCTGCAAACCAACATGCGATACAATGTCAGACACGTGGTAATCATAAAACTGAGCCACAGATTACGAAAAAGATCGCAATCTGAAGTGCAAACGCCTCAAACGTCTTCAAAAAAACTTTGGGGCAACCCTTCTAACGGTATCTGAAATGAATTGCTTTTTAAAGGGAAACTTAAAATCATCTATGATTATGAAACGTATTTTAGAGCGTGCTTTGACCTTATTTGTGTAGTTGACAAGAAATTATTATGATTTGAACCGAAAAAATTGCCTGATTAAGCAAAACTTTTCAACATTTTAGTACCTTCAATATTTAATGGTAAGTAAAACTATACAGACATCGCTATTATTTCAAAAATGTCTTGTCTAAGTGCCGCAGTGAATTTTGCTGTCGAAAACTTTACTTATGATCAAAATATTTATCTGATGCATTACGACTACAAGAGGCCCATGGAATGGCTGAAACTTTAGTTCTATACTTGTGACATTATAAATCCCATGGCTTGGATGATTCGATTTTCTTTTACCTCTTTACCTCAAAATTTCTGATCGCAATAAGACCGAAGTCTGCAAACAATTATTTCTAGGCCTAGAATAAAACTACTAGCAGGCCTATATCTAGCAAAGTAAAATAGTAAAATCTCTGTCTGCAAAAAATCATAACGACAAAGACTCAGTTATACTATGTACATATCATTTAAGCGTTAAATGATGTCAACAGATTAGGCCAATCCTTATCCAAATATTTCGGTTTAAAGATCTTTATTTATACTCAAAAAACAATAAACATGTCCACTTAGAATGAGTTTAAATTGGTATATAAAAATAAGTATTACTTTGGGGCGGGGTTAAACAATCTAGAAAACAAAGCTCCCAAACACGTAGGCAACATATAAATATTTAGAAGCATTTCCAGCGGCTCGATATCTAAACCCACTCATTATTTTAATAATCATTTGTAAAAATATGAGAAATTTTTGTTGGAATATTTAACCGATCCACGGCATGTGCGAAAGCATATCCAGCGGCTCGGTATCTAAACCCACTCATAATTTTAATAATCATTTGTAAAAGTATGAGAATGTTTTTTTGGAATATTTAATCCATCCGCGGCATGTGCGGAAGCATATCCAGCGGCCCGATATCTAAACCCACTAATTATTTTAATAATCATTTGTAAAATATGAGAAATTTTTGTTGGAATATTTAACCGATCCACGGCATGTGCGGGCCGCATTCCCGGCGCCCGCGCAGCTCATTCATCCATCTCTCGACGGGACGCGCGGACGACTGTCGCGCGACGATTGACAAGCGATTAGCTTTAACATTTTTTTTGTTGGGAAATTTGATTTCCGTAAGTTCTAGATGATTAGTTTGCCTTTGAAGAGGTGAGCTTCAAAGTCTGCTTTGAAGGTGGTTGTAATTCTACTTAATAACGCTCGGATAAAAGAATTGTTTTATAGCGTGTGAGGTGATTTCAATGAGATTTTTTTAAATGCAGTCAGCGTCTTGGGGACGCTTTCCACTGGTTGACACAGTTGACCTATAGATTATTTGCAACAGTTTGTAGTAGTTAGCTCAATTGTTTCAATTGTAAACACTGGTGCTATTTTTTTCTGTTATCTGTTGGTAAATAATTTTCATTGATGAATGATATGATTTTTGAAAGCATATTTTATTATACATGGCTTAAAAATTGTAACAGATAATATTAGAGCATAAAATCTCGTTAGAAAATATTCCGTACAAAAGACCTACAAGCAAACATAAGAATATCTGATAAAGTAATGCTTGCTCGGTTACAAAATATACAAAGTTCGTATATGCTAAAGTGGGCACCACAAAGCAAAGCCACGTTCAAAGCCTAGTCCCATTGACCTCCAACGGTTTTAAAAACACCGTAAGTATTAAACGTCAGTGAGATTGATGAGCCTACGGGGTGGAACTTTTTTGTTGTAATTAGCCCGCCTAGAAAGACGCAAAAAAGCGGGTCCACTTCAGGAAATATTTTATGAAATTTTATTGAGGGTTTTAAGAGTTTGTTTTAAAAACGGTTCTTTTTTCACATGTGGGATTTGTTTTAGTAGATTTTGGGTTTAGGTTTTAAGATTTGAATCATTTAACAGAAACTGTATTGACAGGCTTCCTCTATCGAGTTTCAACAGCTCATTCGCGTTAGAGATTTGGTTCCGATAGCATTAATTAGTCACAATCTTGTGAAAATATGTATAGTGGTTATTTAAAATCGAAAACGTGTAGATTGTCTTTTGTTTTTCCAGTTTAAAAATTCTTCTTTCTTTCAAAAGAAAAACGTCGTTTAGTATTTGGAGAAAGAGGTTAATAAGAAATTTGTTCTATGTAGACTCTAGATAGGTTAATCATGTCAACTACCACCACTGGTACCACTGGTAATCCCAATAAGTTATGGGAGGAAACCCTTAGTTTAAAGATAACAAGTATCCTCTTATCTTTAAAACTTAAGGAGAAAAAAACGAGAGTCAGATTGTTTGGTCTTGCACCTAAGCAAGACCAAACAATCTGACTCTCGTTAAGACTAATATCCAACAAGACCATCGCCAATTAAAAATACACTTGGAGCCTCATCGATTTGGCACCGTCGAAGTACGCTGCCAGTCCAAATAGTGGACTGTCATCAGTAGCCATAAACACTAGGATCAATCACTGACCGTCCAGCCGGTGGTGGTGCCAGTCGCCCCTCCACTCCTGTCCCTCCATATCATGTCCTCACTTGCTGCCGATTATTTTTTCAACGCGACACGATAAATCAGTTTTCTGTGCGTTAATCACGAGCTGCGCGCGCGACGCCGGGCGCGACCTGAACGCTTCTGTCGTCGGGAGTAGATGCGCGCGCGGCGCCCGCCCACCGCCCACCGCCCAATGGCAGACACTCGAGAATAACCTTATTTATTTTCTTTGAATTATGTACTGCGGTGTTTGTTCATACCTGCGCCGTGGGCAGATGAATAGGCTGCTGAAATACGTTTTGATTTTGGCTTGTAGTTTTCTTGGTAGGAATATATTTTCATGCGTGAGATGTGGGAAGATTTTTTTGGAAAACGCCTAAAAATTACTTTTTCGTATAAAACTAATGACTATTTATTTATTATACCTAGTCAAATAATACTAATAATTATATGTTTGAATTAAGGAGAATTATACGTGGTAGGTAGTTAGAAAATATTCCCAATCAACGGAGGTTGGCCGTAGTCCCAATTATAATGGTAATGGCCCAATAGGTAGGTATTTACCGACATAACAATTTCACGCTACTTTATTTGCATAAAAGCATGCGTTTTAACTAATCAGACGTTTTTATTGACTTTGTATCGAAATTATCATATTACCTACGTAGGGAAGTACTACGTCAAAGTTAGCTGACGAAAATTAAATGGTCTGATAGAGGGCCTCAGCAGCTTACTAGTTGACTGCACTCAACCACATATCCTATGAAGATGATATGGTGCTTCTGTCAGGGCATTTAAAAGCTTAAGTTGCCGTGGCTTGCATTGGCCAAAAAATCTTATGGTTTGGGGACTTGGAAATAGGAAATCGATAAGTTGAAAAATGCTTTCAAGAGCTTTTAGTTAGTCTTAATTTGAGGTATCTGGTTACAGACCGAGAGATGAAGACGACGTGGAGAGGCAGCGAAAGGCGTTGACGAGAGCGGGTATGTAATCCGCAGGCTTGCGGGTTGTTGCACAGAAGTATTAACAAGTTTTTTCAAATCCTTTCACGAACCTTTGGTGCATTTATACGAAGAAAGCCGTTAATAGTCTTCTTATCTAGTAAAATAATGCTTTCAGATAATCTTGGAGATCCCATAATTTAGCAGCGCCTCCGGCATGGTTCTGGAACCTGGCGTAGACAGCTTCGCTGCATGTATGAGCAAAAGGCAACCTCCCTGCATCATAGCGCGGGAGTACCATCATAACAGCGATAACAAATATATTATATGGAATTTATGTTCAAACATAATATGAAGAAATGGATTTATAGAATGTGATAATTAAAATTGAGTAACATATATTCTAAGATATTTTATTAATAAGTAATCTGAAAAATATATACATTTTATTATAAGAATGCTGAAATTAAGAACTTAAATTGAATTTATAAATTTATTATTATTATTTTATTATGAACTAAACCTTACATTTTCCGACTGTACTTTTTGCCTAGGTTATCTCAATAATAAAGCCGATTTTTTTTCTGATAGAGTAAAAGTTGTTGATACAACGTTGTTGATACAACGAATATTACAAAGATACCATTGATCCAACTGCAGACTGTTGTAAACAATGTACAGGTAGCTCAACTGATCGAGACTAAAATACAATACCAACATGTATTTAGGGTAAATCTCTCGTCGTACCTTCACTCAGCGGCCAGTTACTGTGAACCGATCAGATCAGAATAAACTTACTCCCAGTCTAAACAATCGAGATGCACTGTATCTTACCTGAACAGACCATAGATTAAACACCTAAATAATAAACAAAATAAGCTATTACTCGGTACCGTCTGGCGTAGGTACGCAGTTTGTAAAAGGTTAGTACAGTCAGAGCTGAAAAATGGTTGGGTAGGTATTTTGTATTGATTTTCTAATTAAATAAAAATTAAATTACACATATCAAAATTTTATCAGGAACTCAGAAAATTAGGAAGCAAGAAACCAGACACTCAGTAAATGACTGTAAATGATTTCCTTGTTAAAAGTTTTTAAAGTTACTGTTCTTTAGTTTCGTATTATTTGAGTTATTTTATTTGACGAACGGTAAATGCAGTATCTAAAAGATAATGCACTTAATCTAACTGTATTTTGAAACTAAATGAACCGAGTCATAAATGCAGTATTAGTTAGATAAGGCAGTTAGAGTAAGAAAATTTAGACCATACAAACAGTGCATTTAAATAATGGTGTATTAGTGCGGTGTGGTCGGGGAGGAGTTCGATTGTTACTCTCTACAAGGTCGTCCTATTTGAGTTATTTCCAGATAGATAAAATATTTTAAAACTTCTAAGAATTTACTAGGGAGGCCAGAGAACAGTTTTGGGTAGTATTCCCGTTAAAAACTATCTCTACCTACTTTGGTTCATTATTTGGGTCAAATATTGCAACTAAATTTAAACTGCTAAAAGCTAAAAAAACTGCTAATATATCCCCAACCGATTGAGGAATAAAGAAATTTGAATTTAATAAGTACATTCACCCATAATATGGTAACCTGGAGAAATACCATTATAATACAAATAACAACAAACCATTTTGAAAATATTCTCAAGTTACAAATCATTTTGATACTATGTTTGTGTGGGAAATTCAGCCGTCGCCGAATCGTTAGTAGCACAAGATGTTGTACTTATTCAACTTACATAACGCTCCGCCTGAGCCTCAGCATTTTTAACGGAATGTGTTGTTATAGTGAAATCGTGCACATTGCATTTTGCTGAAACGTATTTTGTTTGAAATCGGTATATTTTTATAAGAATTTATGTTAAACAACTCAAAGCATTAGCAGCGGCAGGGTTCTGCTGAAACGTGTCTATATACCAAGAAATCACGAGGATAGGTACATACGTAGATATTTATATTTAAATAAATGACTATAGGTAAGTACAGTAAGGGTCGGCAGCGCAGCAATATCAGCGGTGTCCCTTAAACCATGAAAAACGCTTGACCGAAGTTATCTATTTGCACCGTTTGATGTGAAAGCCCTAGATTGATAGATAGATAGCGTTTATTGAAAAGAAATGATGACATTTCAGGGTAAGTAGCGTCTTAAATCCTAAGTTAGGTTTATCTAGACATTAGAGTTACGATACTATACTCTAATACTTATTACGATCCAAAAAACACGCTTAAAATCTATGACAGTTAGGCTACAGGTCCTGGGGTATACGCAATATCTTCGATCAAGCGTTTTTCATTGTCTAAGGATCTTACAAAATACATCTTAGAATCTACAGGTCGGAATGCTGGCTCTATATCGGTCAACGAATTAGCATTGCCAATCAACGTGGCAATGGGCACTCAGCTCTCTGGTGACTTTAAGGAAATAGCTATAACTAAGTATAGGGGAGACCCGTCCAAAACCGTATACCGGGGTAAAACCGTATAGTACCTAGCTCTATTCACAGATTTGATACATTTGTGTTTAAAAATGAACGATCTACAGGCCTTAATCCTTAGATGTACGGCCTTGCCCCGGTCTCCCCTACTAGTTGTTTATTTAATTTTTTGTATCCACCGATAAAATCCGTGGATTAAAATATTTACCTGTTTTTGGTCGAAACCGATCCCGGTATCGGTGGTTACAACTTGGCGGGATCAGTGACTAATTCAATCTGATCCCGGGATCCGTGGAGACGAACCCGTTTTATTTTGTTATTGGTTGACTATTGAATATTGTATTTACTGCGCGACCTCAGATTGAATCTGCAGAGTCGCCGCTACTGCCACATCTGTCTAATTCAGCGGGTGTGGGACTTTTATAAGTCTCAGAATTATAAGTATACCTATAACTACAATAGTGTCAATCAAAAATTATACGTCAAATTTCTCTCATCTCATACAAAGATCTGTTTGTCGCATGGTTAGATTTAATCTGCCATAAAATTAAATTTTATTCCCTCAAACGTAGCCTTGCCGAGATCAAAAATCGTAACGAAGACATCATTATTTCCTAATATCTGATAATTACGAGATGTTTTCCTTGAAGATTGGAGAGAATTTTTGAATAGGCGTACCAATTCTCTGTCTTGTTTTCGCATCTATATCGGCACAAGTGCGAGCGAGATGGCACACGTAGGCGGGGTTTCACTCAACGCGCGTCCCACACGAATAGTTTAGCAGAAGAAATCGGGATGAAAATAAAACATCTATTCAAGAGCAACAACAAAACTTGACGATACAGTTGACGATAAAGAAGTTTTCTATCGTCATCTGTTCAGTGGCTACACTGTAATGTGCTGTGTAACAGAGCACTGGGAGATAAAAGAGTTGCAGATGCCGGCTCTACATTTCTCTTTTTGCTCTCTTTTAAATCTAAGTCTCACTCAAACTAAGTTATAACGATTTGAGTGAGAGTGATTCTTTTTTGATGAACTCTGTGGCACGGTGGGCGAAAGTACGCCTGCAACGCAGGAGATTGCGGGTTCGATTCCGTCGACAAATACATATTTCTTCGATCTGCAGATATTTGTGATTGGTCATTTTCTTTAATAATAATAAAAAAAACCTTTTGTATTATTTTTATCAGTCTTCTAATCCCATAACACAAGCTCAGCTTAGCTTGGGTATAGGTCCTGTGTGGTCCAGCATTATTTATTTTATTATTTACCTATATAGTTTTAAGTAATGTATGTTGAGACAAATTAAACACTTAGACCAGAACTTGTAGGGCTAGATCGAAATCAGGGATTTCCAGACATAAAATTTGACATTTTGTTCATCGAACAAAACTGCAACAGCCAGTTTAATGATATAAAAATCAACGAAAAACAGAACAGGGTAAATAAAGAAATAATAAAGAAACAACTTTCTTTATTTAAGATCGGTAAGCTTAATCCTAAGCGCTATCCACACATTTCCGGGTCAGTTCCGGGTCAGGGCTATCCGTGTTCCGAGTTGTGTGAACAAGTTCATAAAATTTCCTGACCCCTGACACGGAGCTGTGTGAACAAGTTCATACAATTTGTACGTAACCGATTTTTTCCCCGTCCCTGACGGAACACGGCCGGGACGAGTTCCCGGAAATGTGTGGATAGCGCTTAAGAGTTCTTGAGAATATCTACAAAGCCAGCTTAACTCACAAACGAATACAAACAAACTTTCGCCCATAAACATACTGATGACAAAGTTTAATTAATTTTATAGCTCTCTGATTAATTATGTTATCGATTTCGGATCCATTAAAATAAGAATAACCAACATTCTCCTTAGCTAGTACAATAAAGAGAGTGAGCATAAACTATAGATAGATGTGTTTACGCGGCGACGACAGGGGTAACGACGCTCCTTCCTGCGCATTTGTCCATCGTCGGCTGCGCCCGCGCCGGATACATATGAGAAACGGAACGTTGTTGTCGCCACACTTTCTGTACTGTGGAAATTATTGGTATACTTATTTTTCTTTGCTTTAGTCACTAACTATATTAATTATTTAATTGTTCGTGAGACGGAAAATAGTATAGAAATGACGATCTATGTGGCGCAGTGAAAATGGATAATTTGATGGAAAATTATTTAGTCCACAGCTCCTTAAAACTGAGAAACAATTTATAAAAGAAACTGATTGTAAAAAGTTACCTACGTCGTAATTTTCAGACTGGTATTGATCAATTGAGCTGCCTGTAGTTTGTTTACAACCGTCTACAGTTTGCTTGGTTTCGATTGTAGGTAACTACTATTTCTAATTTAGTTATACTTATTGATATTTTTTAGTAAATAAAGTTTTTGAGATATTTTATAATCTCAAAACGACGTCAAAGTTATGCCTATTTTAGGTATTTTTTTTTACGTGAACCTGCCTTGAATTGTTGTGATTTAGAAAAAACATACCTACCTACTTAGAATTTTGCCTGACAATTCAAAAACAAAAAAATAATAATTTTTAGATGTTTTTGGGTCTTATCTGCCAAGTAAGGTGATCTACCAGACACGTAGGCACCCCTGAAAGGTTGCGGATTCAATTTTGACACGTTATTGAAACAAGTTTATGTCACACAAACATTCTGTGTGATGGAAATAGTGCTAAATTCCTCAGTTTGTCATTTGTTTGATTCACTATTCGCTATACATACTAAAATGTATGTTTGAATGGAAATGTTTGAATAGTTTAAATTATCTTAGCGTTTGGTCGAAACGACGAGTGAGTAGGATAGGATTATCTAGCGCAGCGCATCAGCATTGCCATAAAGCTGGGATAATGTAGCCAGCGTCTTGGGGACGCTGGTTGGTATTGATATGGATCAGTTGAATTATGTAGGTACCCATGAAAGTATGAATAAGTTCGGAAGGAGTCTCATAAAAAATAAAAAGAAGCACTCGGTACTCTGACATACTGTCTATGATTCAAATAGTATGTCACTTACCGCCATAACGCCCATAGACACGAACCTAATAACATCATATAAACAAATCAAAACAAAATGAAAAACACCGTCTTGTGTGGTCAGATGTTGACAAAATCACAATGCATTTGTCAATAAAAAACACCGGATCACATTTCGTAGATAAATTTCTTATTTCACCAACTTATTATTTCGATTTGACGCAAAATTATTATCAACATAAAAATCAAACTATAAGCACAAAATCTAGCCAGTGCTGCCAACATGTAAACATGTAAATTTTCCAGTAAGTGTGGGAGGATATTAAAAATGTTTTAATTCTCATATTTAATTGACTTTAAATTATGAATCAGGTAAATAGGCATTTCACCATCCTGGTTATATAAAATAATATGTGTTAAGTATTCGAAATATAATTAGGATACCTATTGAATTTCACTTTGTAATATCTATACAATAGCTTAGCTTTAGGGATACGAATTTCGAAATACCTATGTTTGTTTTTTATTTGAGCCAACCTCCAAAATAGCTGAACCCGTTTGGATAATACTTTTACTGACGATCATGCTACGCAGATGTTATATCGAGATTATCGATAGCCGTGGGGCATACTAATAGTCAATATTTTTTTCATATTTCCGAGTGATGAAAATTGGAAGTTAAATTGAATTCGCATAATCAGAGAATCTCATATTTAAAATAATTTGAATCCTACTAAATCTAGTGTAGCATACAGTACCTATGCATAAAGATTTTTCATGTAAAAGCATTCGGGCATTATAATGTAGGTATACATAATTTTTCATTTATTATGTACTTATCAATAAACAATGAATATGAGAATAATGTATATTTTTTTTTCATTATTAGGAACGTTTCATTGATATTCCCAGTAACAATCATAAGATGTGGCTGCAAATGTACATATAAATAATTATAATTTTTATTTGATTTTTTTTAATTATATTGGTTAGGCATTTCCATATGAACAACGTATACGAAGCCGCAGGCAGAAAATGTTGTCAGCCAGTTAATAGGCACAAAGAATAATTTATTCAAACTAAAATTAGACATGGAACGGAGACTTTGGATGTGTTTATGTTTGTTACTTCTGCACACACACTCAGAGGCCTGAACAGATTTTGTTGAAATTTCTTCGATTAGCAAATAGGGGTTACTATTTAATCCCGGGAACAATCAAATTCACTGCAGTTAGCACCATAAATATTAATAATTAATGTTTTAAATAGAATTTGTTGAATTATTATTTTTACTAACATAATCCAGATTTTATTGTCACTTTCGTGCGATACTTATTGTATTAATTAATTTTAATTAGTTAGTGTAAGTGGTTGTATGACCGTTCTAATTAAATGAATAAATAAAAATAAAGCGCTGGCGTATATAGAAAATTATAAAAAGTAGAACTAATAAACACGATTACCGTGGCTAAAGCAGTATTAATATGTAAATTATAATGATTCATTATAATTTACATATTCATATGTAAACCATTATTAGGAAGAATATTTATAAAAATTATGGGTATTTTTTTCTTTTGTTGGCAACTCTCTATACACTGACACTCAATGTCATTCCGCCATTGTTAGGAATCAAGTTTGATTTGATAGGATTCCGTCTGAACTTTTCTCTAAGTCTATGTAGGTACCTGTTTTAAATAGAATTCACTGAATTTTTTTGCAACAGTCTGCAGTTCTCTCTTTCTCTCTTCCAATATGGTTTGCTGGAAGAGAACTCTGTGTAGAGTTAAGCTCGCCATTATTTTAGACCTAAATGTTTAACTATAATATTTTTTGTGCAATAAAGAATTAAGAATTAGCTCTGTCGTTTTTTGATAGTAGTTTACTTACAAAGAATCACAAGACTACATTAGTTTCTAGCATATTTCAGTTTAGTCGTACCTACTCGACACACTACACACACACACACACACTTTTTAAGTAGGTATAACTGAATTGATTTATTTTTATATGGACACAAATAACTAAACAACATACCTACTACTACTGTTTACTAATTGATTATTATTTACTTATTTATTTCAGATCATTCAAGGCATAAAACAGAAAAGTACTAAAAACATCTAAGCTTAAATAATTACGTAAGTACCTACCTACTTATTACCGTTACGCCTTGTTGCTTTCACGGCTTGATTTTATTTCTAAACGAAGCATTTTTGCGTCAGTCGTGTTTTTCAGCATAAGTCTTTTTGTCATTCAGAACCACACAAATTCTATAAAGGCGATTTTATCTAATAATACTTGAATTGATTTAAAATATAAACCACTTTTGATCCCAGGAAAACGCGTGTGTTCCTGTCGCATAATAAATAATTCAATACATGTCAAGGCGGGCAACACTGCGGGACTCAGCTATGAAAAATCTTTACAAAACTCCAACTTCCAAGCAACTTTGTGGAAATCCTACGATGCAACTTTCTTTGTAAACAGTAGCATGTGTTCCTCGCTCGTAAAGCACTGTTCTTTCAAGAATATCGCTGTTTTCAACGCGCTTCTGAAAAAGTTTTATCTGTATATTAATTTATGACAAACAATTTCACTGTAGTACTTATTATATTACAGATATTTTTTTAAAACTAAAGTGAGTGTCTAAACTTGGTTAAAATAATAATACTACCTATCAGGGCTTCAAATATAGAGTCAAGGAAAAAATTCTTACTGCAGTTCCTTCAACCAAATTTGAACCTTTGGGTGGCGATACACATAAGGGTTTTTCTCTGAAAAATGAACGTATTCGAGTATCCAAAGGCGTTCTCTTCAAAGCGCTTCTGAAAAAGCTTTCTAATTTCACTGTACTTATTATATTATCGTATTCGAGTATTCAAAGGCGTTCGTTCAATACATTTGTAAAGACAAATCGCCTTCGGATAGTGGAAACGCCCATCCATAGGCAATCTAATCAGACAAAAAATCGTATCGTAGACAATGATTATACAAACTCAACCTACGACATGAGTTGGTATCTATTCTACCGTTTTTAGGTATAAGGTTGTAGTAGTGTGTGTCACGAATACCCCGGTATGCTATTTATTATTTTATTACCTAACTACTGTTACAATTCCCTGACCGATATTCCGTGGTCAAGGCGCAATATTTTTATCATTTGAAACTTTCATAAAACCATCATCGCTTTTCAGGTGAACGGCCCGCAAGATGGCCGCCGTATATCCGTCGTCGAGCCTCTTGATGCGCGCCAAAATAAGATTATTGGAATTTTGACACAGACGAGTGAGTTCCAAGGAGTTTACGATCGCTAGACGGCCTTTATGTGAAAAGATCTGGTGGCGATGACGTATCTGAGTGGTGCTGGGTATTTCGGGACGCCTTTCAATGGGTTAGCTGCGTTTAGTGGAGGGCAGGGACGGGCTAAGGTAAGGTGGAATGGGTGTAGCAACCTAAGGTATTAGGGGCAAATTTTATGAAATTCTCCGATATAGGTAAACTACGGAACCTCTCAACAAGTAATATATAAAAAAACAAAAAGAACTCCCACGATATAATTTGAACTACATAGCAGAGATGCCTATATGCACAGTAACATACCTACGTCGACGGGGCTGAATGTCTCGATACACCAATTGCCGATTCATATAGATTTTTTAATTAAATGAAACAATAATACCGAGTCGTTCGGCTGGTGGAAATTAGAGAGAAAGGAATGATATGAATGTCTTTAGGGGTAAGATGATTTTTTCCGGCTACTTCCCATTTGGTAAGCTTCCCATTTGGTAAACCTCAAACTTTACCTATTAAAAAGTTGCGTTTGGTAAACAATTTGTTACTTCATACATTTATTCCCATTTGGTAAACCATGTTTGTTTTATTATTTTAGTGCGGTACAGTCAGAGTCAAATGTATATTGAAATGAGATATTGGTTTTGAAATGCTTCAAATTCTTGAGATAGAATCTCGATCGTCAAAAAGAACGGCTAATCAAGAAGCATGTAAAAAAAACGTTATAAAGTCTGTCAAAATACCAAGTGCCGAAGAAGCAAGCAAAAAGCAGCAAGAAGCACCGAGCGGGTTTTCAGGTAGGGAACTGGTTACTATTGTCTTTACCATCGTTTTAGATAAAAGGTGTGAAAGAGATAGACATAAGTATGCCTAAATTATATTTGTAAACAGGATTCTCCTTATCAGTTTACTCGTGTTATGCATATATCAAAACGAAGAAAAAAGTCCATCCAAAATGATATACGAATTAACAATCTACTCGGCGATTACAAAAGTGGAAAAATATCATTGGAAATTTGTTTGAACCAATTATCACGAGTTGCTTGTATAATTTTTTTATTGATTTTTAACATTGTAGTCTATATTTTTGTTAACATGCCAAATCGATGATTTTTGTATATTGTTGATTTTTTATATTTGATTTTGCATGTAAACTTTTGAAATAGTCAAATTGAACTCTGATTTTTCTTGATTTTTAAATCAAGTTGATTTTACTATAGACTATAGTTTTATAAAAAAATGTTTGAACAAATTATCTAGAATTGCTTGTACAACTTTTTAATTTTTAAATTTTTAACTTTGTAGTGTCGTCTGTTTTTTTATGTTAATATACCAAATCTGTGATTGTTTATTTTCTATATGTTATAGTTGATTTTGCATGTAAATATCTTATGTTATGAAAACATTTTAGAACTAATAAAACTTGTGATTGAAATGGTGAAATTGAACTGTGATTTTTCTTGATTTAACAAAAAGTTGATTTGACTTTATTCTATAGTTTTATACAAAACACCTTTGAACAAATCATCTAGAATTGCTTGTATAACTTTATATTTTTTATTGATTTTTAACTTAGTAGTGTAGTCTGATTTTTTATGTTAATATACCAAATCTGTGATTGTAGATTTTTCATATTTTATACTTAGTTGATTTAGCATGTATATATCTTATGTAAAAAAAAAAATTAGGCACTAATAAAACTTGTCATTGAAATAGTCAAATTGAGCTGTAATTTTTCTTTAATTATTTTAAATTTGATTTTACTTTATATCTTAGTAAAACTGTAAAGAAATGTTTGTAAGCGCTACATTTTATTTATGTTTCATTGTACCTGTGATACAATGATGATACCATCTATGGCGCTCATTAGGGGAGGCCTATGTCCAGCTGTGGACTATTACGAGTATAGGCTGGTGAGGGTGAGGGTGAGGGGTACCTGTGATTAAAAATATTTTAAAAATATTATGTGACAATATTATCATCAGTTTCGTGTTTGATTTTTTACTTGACTGTACCCATTTCAATTAAAAGTTTACCAAATGGGAAACAATACATGTCATTACTTAAATGTTTACGAAATGGGACTGAATGTATGACATAAAAAATGTTTACCAAACGCAACTTTTTAGTAGGTACAGTTTGAGGTTTACCAAATGGGAAGCTTACCAAATGGGAAGTAGCCTTTTTTCCGGAGAGAAAATATGTAAGACAATAATTATGTAGGTACCTACCAGTCCCTAAACATTGATACATTCGACTGATTTTCTACACACACTAGGTACAATAATATGAACAGCTACATCAATTTTCATCTTACGTAGTCACGACGAAATTCTATGAAGCCACCTTTCAAACAACATGGCACAGGGACGGACAGTGTGTGCAAATATTGGAATAGGTCGTATTTTCATAAACCTAAATGGAGCTTTTTACGAAAACTAATGGATGTGCATCGGTGCAAATCACATCACCTTGAAAGCTTTCATTCATAATTCCATTACTCTCTCATCCGTTTTCAAACCTAAATTTGAACCTTTTTCACAGCGCGTGAGCGCAATAGATAATGTCTTGTTGGGGTTTGTGTTTTTAGTGATTACCTTTTTATTTAATTATTTTAATCAGTTTTTCTTATGTTTTCATTCATTCATGTCATTGTAAAGTAAAGTAAAGTTTATTAAGTACAGTAACATTGGAATATAACACTAAAATACTTATATTTAAGCTTAAAATTAATACATACCTATTTGGTTATATAGAATATGGAGTATAAAAATTAACAAAAATTTAGTTGTCGATGGACTGACAGTGGTTTGAGTTGGGTTGGGTTGCCCTACCTGCTGAACTAGTTGAGCACTGTATCTCATCAACAGGTAGTGTTCTCCTCCTCGCTTCTTGTCATAGATCCAAATAATGTTTACCTACTATTTGTACTACATATTGAGTAATTGTTTAGGTACATAAAATATCACAGCTTCTTGAACTGACTATATTATGTAGTTTATCTTAAATACTCGAATAGCGGACGCAGTTATGTATAGGTAGTTAATACCTACCACCTACCAACATTTCTGTTCAGACCCCTAACTACGCTGAATAACATCACTACATACCACTAGTAACATTATTTATATATCCACATATTATGTAGGTAGGTAGGTACCCATTTATTACTTAAACATTTTAAGAAGATAAATTGCGAATACCTACCTGTACTACCTGGTTAGCTTTCGTTTAGCAACACGCATTTGGCTTCATGGATGCCGTCCTGCCGTAGTTATTTTTATAGCGAATTTACGTCCGTTTGACTTTGACCACAAACTCACATAACGGTGTTCTAAGTAATACAACTCAACTTGAATCACAGAAGTCTAAATAATAAGGCACTATTATTTATGATTTTGCGACTAACTATTCAAAAGTTAAGTACCTATTAGGTACTCCAATTTAAACAAGTACGACAAGTGCGAGTGTAACTCGCGCGCCGAGGGTTTTGAACTTTTGTCGTTTAGGTAGGTACGTATATGACAACCTCTTGGCGCGGTGGGCTTACAACACAGGAGGTGGAGGTTTGATTCCTGCCTCGGGCGGGACTTATATTTGTAGGATCTTCAGATTATTTGTTCGGGTGTTCTAGTCCTTTTCAGTACACAAAAATAAAACATCTAATGTGATACTTACACTTTATTAAGTATAACAGCTATCGTAGTAATACCAATAACACAAGCTTTGCTTAGCTTGTGGGTAAATGATACTGTGTGGATTATCTAGGATACATACCTATCTCTTCTCAAAAATTTTGAGAACAACGGTTTTGGTGCGCTGTGGAACTCCTATTACAGTTACTACAGAGATTAGTGGGTAGGTAAGTGGGTTGGTACCTACAATTTTTTTTTTCGGCTTTTTCAACCTATTTCACTAAGTATGAAACTTAGACGATTTTCAAAACCTGTTTTGAATTGTCGAAATCCATACCTTTGATTTGATATTACTCTCAATGAAATAGCCCCCATTGTATGAAAATTAGTTTTTTGACCATATTTCAAAAAGTATAAAACTTATAAATGTACAAACCAATACCTTTCATTTGATACCCAACTCGGTGGGGTAGTCACCCCTTTAGAAAATTTTCCCGCCCTTTTTTGACCTTATTTCAAAAAGTATTATTTTTACAGACTTCTCTATATTTTTCCTGTAAAATATAGATCGATATCTACAAACACTTGGTACATTTCACATCGATCGCTCTGCAATCTTTGGAGATAGGGTCGAAATTTCAAAAACTATTTTGAAATCTACAAACGTGTACCTTTCATTTGATACCACTTTTGACTTTGTACGTTCCATTTAAAATTTCGATTTCAAAATTTGTATGGAAAATCTTCATTTTGATTTTTAATTTATTTTCATTTATTTTTCTATAAATATGTGCGGGCGCACAAAATGTATTATTATTTAAAATTTCAAGTCAATAGCTGCAGTAGTTTCTGAGATATTAAGAATTCAAAACACAAAACAGACCTAAAGCGATTTCATAAGGGTTTTGCAACCGATGGCAAAACACTAAAAATGAAGTTATGTTGATGGACGGTGCAATCGTGAAGTGATGCAGTCCGATAACTTTTGTGTTATGTTTGTAGCACCGAACAGCATCTTATTGCGAACGACCAAAGTACAGTGGATGATTGTACAAGAAAGAAAAGAAAAGTTACTATTTCGGTACCTACATAATAGAGCCGTAGAGTGAGTATTCTATGTGTAGAGCTCTACCTACAGCGACATCTAGTGAACATTCTAGTTCGGGAACAAGAAGGTTCGACAGGTGACATCTATCAAACATTTTAGAAACTAAACTACTGTTAACGACATCTAGTAGGGAGTAGCGTTTCCAATTCCAATGGTAGTTTTTTCGAAACTTACACTGAAAATAGGTATTTTGGTATTGTAATAAAAGTCTACGACTTTAAGTATGTACCTACTTAAAATTTCAGTTTCAGTGTATAACCAATAAAAAATCTTGTAACTACTCTGTGAGAACTAGGTATATTGAAATTTTTTTCAGTGAATTGTTTCATGTTTGAAGAGTTGGAAGCCTCTAATGGAATGGAAGCTTTTGATTATTCTTACCTGGCAACAAAACTTGTTTTCGCGAGAAAACTTGTGATAGCATCGTGAATCTATTTTGATTGAAAAATGCTATGAAATTGTCCACCAGTCAGTGATAACGTGAAAAAAAATTACAGTGGCATAGTGTTTTCGTGCATGAAACGTCCGGAATACAAGTGGAGCTGCTAAAAAGATTCCTCGCCATGGCGGGCCCGTCCGACGGCGACCCCGACGGATGGGTCGAGTTCTGCGAGCGTCAGGCCCGAGCCACCGCCCAGGACTTCGCCAAGGCTTGCCTGCCGTACGTGCAGCCCAGCGCTAACGACCCCGCCCGACCCTACGCCTCACACAAGGACCTATTGAAAAAGTTCATCGACACCTTCTCGGACCAATTCGAAACTGAATACGGGAAACTGAAAGCTCTCCACAAACTGCCGAACGGCACGCACACCGGCCACGATGAAAGCGATTATTCAGAGGATACCGATTCTCCCAAAACACAGCATAAGCCGTTTTTCCGTAGACTGTCATTCAAAGGTCTCAGGAGAGGCAAAGGCTTATTTCACAAACAGCATTCAGACGAAGTTGAACTTTCGTCGAATCTAAACAAACAGAATAAGACTAAGTTAGCTAAGATAGTTGTAGAATGTAGAAAAGAGGGGCTAGTGAACTATTTGACACCAGAGAGTTTGGAACAGCCGAGTGGCCCTCAGAAATGGGAGCGGTGCAGACTGGCCCTTGTAAAGACTGTTGGTGGTTACATGCTAGAGTTCTATTCTCCGCCCAAAGCTCAGAAACCTCGGAGTGGGGTCTTCTGTTTCCTAATAACTGAAGCTAGAGAAACAACTGCTTTGGAAATGCCAGATCATGAAAATACTTTCGTTTTGAAGGTGAGCTTGGTAATAAAAATTATTTTTTCCTGTAGCTATGCTGAGTCATACAGCATTATAGTATAAAATTATCCTGGTTGAATGAAATAACCATGTTTTATTTGAGAAAATATTCTATTTTACCATTCTTATCAGTTAACAAAGATTTTCCTTTCAACTACTCTGTATGCAAGAGTTCGTAACTAAAGGTACTTAGCTTATGAGTTTATTTATACGCCTCAGATGCACAAGCTTTTGTATGCAATCCCTCAGAGTGTTTTGTATATAGTTGAATATTATCATCATTACTATAGGCAATCAAATACTACAATGTAATTTCTATATAATTTCAGGCCGACAACAACATGGAGTATGTAATAGAAGCAGCCGATGTAGATGACATGAAATCCTGGCTTGCTACCATAAAGTACTGCATGAGATCACCTCCCACAACCCAACCACCTCCAGATGCGTTACCAGGTGGCTCTGAGCCAGCCCCTCCAGACCTGCCACCAAGAAGAGACCTACCAACTAGCTCTAGTAATGTGGACTTAGCTGCGGACACACCGGAGGAGGCTGAATTAGGTATATAGAACCTTTATAGACTTTGCCTTCTTCGTTATGGCAATATGTGTCTAATTTGATTTCCTGCCAGTATTTATAAACCTTCATTTTCCCATCAGTTTTTACATCAACCCACAGGCTACATTAAGAAATCCATAACACACATACACCTATGGCTCAGCAAACTTAAGTGGCCCTTAGCCATAGGAGAAGATATCTAAATAACAAGGAAAAATTTGTCTGTTGTGGTTCAAAAAATTAAGAATAAATAAATAGTGGTGGACAATTCACACAGCATTATCTAGCCCCACGCAAAGCAGAGCCTGTGCTATGGGTACTAGATAACCAATATACATAATAATATATAAGTACATAATATAGATATTTTTTATTTTACATAGAATATGACCAGAACACCCTGAACAAATATTTGCAGTTAATGTTTTGAAACTTACGCGATCTGAACACATAATGATTAGTAATTAACGGGTATTTATCGCGTTTTTTCTTCCTCCTTTCTTCTTCTTCTTTTCTCGACGTTTCAACAGGTTTGCACTCTGTCGTGGTCACGAGAAGAAGAAAGGAGGAAGAAGAAACGCGATAAATACCCGTTAATTACTAATCAAATATTTGCAGATCATACAAATATATCCCTCGAGAATCGAACCTGGGCAAATCCCGCCACAGAGGTTGTCATTCATTTAGGTATTGCCACACTCCTATGGGAGATGTCAGTGCAGATGTCAGTTCCCCCAATTAGAATTAGGTATTGCTAGGAAGGATATCAATAGGGACAGCTCTGTATCATAGTGTATACACTGGAAAAGTTGTTTGACATTTAGAAGATTCTAGATAGGTATGTAACACACAATGCTAGTTCATGATTCATCATGACAACAGGATGTTTTGGAAATTTGAATATTGTAGTTGGTATTGAATTTATATTTATCATTCATTAATCATTTCATTAGTCATCCTCCAAACTAAATAAACAAGGTTCGAATTGCCTTTATCCTGTATGGTTTCTGTCTAATGAAGTGTGTTAAACTGCTGACTTAAGCTATTTACGGGATTAACTTACTAGTTTAAAGTACTAGCTTACTTGTCTATGGTATGTACTAAGTTAAGTGGCTTGTCGATGTGTGGTGTGATCCTTCTTTCAATAAATATTGCTTACAAAATATACCTTTAAATCGAAGTCAAGCCAGTGAATTCCAGTTTCAGTGTCTTGGTTTGTTTACGAAAAATTTCCACATTGAGTTTGGCTCGTTTATAGCATAATTATAACTAAATTATATTTTTAATTGTATTTTGTGAACAAGGTCCGTAATTGTTATTCCCAGGTTCAATAGCAGAAGAAGGCTGCGAGTCTTCCCCCCGCATCTCGCTAGCGGAGTGGCCGTGGTTCCACGGGACGCTAGCGCGCGCTGCGGCGGCCGGCTGCGTACTGGCCGGCGGCGTATCAGCACACGGGTGCTACCTCGTGAGGCAAAGCGAGACGAGGAGAGGGGAGTACGTGCTTACGTTCAACTTCCAGGTGAGTAAGAGGGACAGAACAGATTAACTCTGAAAGACCTTAATTTATGTACAGACAGAAGCATTAATTGGTAACCCCCCTAATAGCTAAAGTTTACATTGCAAATCACTGTACGATTTACAAATCTTTTACTCAAATACTAAGAAACAAAAACGTAACACCCAGTGGGAATCGAACCAGACATCCAATCGCTCACATGACAAGTAATGCACGCACCAACCAACTAAACCAACGAACCAGTTATCAGAGCGTCGAAATTTTATGTTATTAGTGTTCGACAGCGGATTTTTATTTATGAGATCTCTTTACACTGGATAAGAAAAAAAAGAAGTATTTGAGGGTAGATTTAATATAATCTTGGTGAATAATGAAAAGGTCACTAGCCATCCTCAATTCTAGTCTTGACTTACTGGTTTGAATCATAAATGAATTGAAGAATATTGAAGGAAATTATGCAAATTAAGAATTTTGTGAGAACTAAGATCGCGGTGCTATTCGAACAGCAAATGAGTAATCAGGAGATTGCTCGTTAGCTTTGAATTACGGTAAGTTATCAACTTATTATTCTTGTGTCATAATCATTACGAAACAAATACAAATTTTTTAGTAAAACCTTGTTATCTTTAACTTCATTTAAGTATTGATTTGTTGTCTTACAGATAAAAACCGTGCGCTTAAGTGTAATGTGGGGATGTGAATGTAAGAAGCAATGGCAGATAAACAACAGGAGTTGTATTACAAATCAGTGAAGTCGCCACAATAATATTGTTGACATTCAGACTAGTTCGCCTTTTGCATCCACTCGTTCTACTGCAACAATATTTGATATCAACATCAACAGAAGGCATTTGCATGCAGCTGATATACTTACACAATTATCGAGCAGCAAAAATAGGACTGTCTGCTGAACTCCATCGTAGGGCATGAATAACTTTAGGTAAGTGATAATACTGATAATTCTCAACAAATTCGAACACCTTTATCTATGATTATTTCATCATAATAATGATATTTTTAACAAGTTAGTATTTACACGAACTAAATTAACATAACAGTTGACTTTTTTTTCTTTTTAGGTTTTGGAGATGGATATCCTCTATGGGTCCTGGAGAAATAGTAAAAATAACTGGGCGCATGAATGACGAGCTTGAAAGTGTTGAAGGTTACTACGCGGATCGCGTATCCAGAAGCCCAAATTTATTTTGTCCATGATAATAATTGTGCAGTGCATCGTACGCGGATGGTTTCTCAAGGGTTGTTCATCTCTACAAGGCATTACTGTTATTTCTTGGACATCTAAAAGTTCGGACCTAAATACGATAGAAAATATGTGGGGTCAAATGGTTTTAAATTGAGATCCGATCCGTTAGCCCTTAAGCTATTAAGCGATAAGTATCACTAAATATAAAGGACGATAAATATCACTACCTACTAAACCCTAATGTAATTTTACCTTTTAACATTGTCAGAAAAACTCCATTTGACCTCATTTATTTTCAAAACTACCTGATTATTTAGTATTCCATGATTTACACGAGATCCAAATTGTTTAATTCATTAGATTAGCAAAGTAAACGAAAATCTAATGAAAACATGTGTATTCTCGAGCACTAAATCGAAAATGGAATATTATTTTTCAGGATAGGAAGCTATTTGTAAGTAGGCTAAATAATAAAATAAAACATTAATTAAATTTTTTGTGTTGTTGTTTGTGTAGGCAAATTTTCGAAAAAAATAAACGTAATTGTTTACCTGAAATTATTATTATTGTTTTATTTTATCAATTACTTTAAATTCATACTAATAGACAAAAACTTCACTATTACACATAAATAAATGTCATTACATTGCTAAAATTAAGTTGTAGTTAAAAAACAAAAACATCCACTGCAAGGATTCGATGACGATCATTACGATGTGCGGTGACAGAATCTCGGTTACACTAACCACTACACCATAGTTACATGTGATACAGGCTCGAAATTTCAGTATCGTTACTCCTGATAAAAGAAATGTAGGTGTTGAAAAAAACATTTGTTTTTTATTTAAACAATTAAACAAACTTTATAAAAAAAACAAAAATAAAAAATAATGTGAATTAAAATGAATATATAAATCTTCACGGGTTTGAACCTACATGCTACTGAATGATAACTATAACATATTCTGTGAGGGGGTTACCAATTAATGCTTCTGTCTGTACTTGTGAGACAAGGAGAGGGGAATACGTATTTAGGTTCAACTTCCAGGTGATTTCAGGATCAGATTAACTATGAAAGACCTTAATTTATGTATCTTAGTGGGTAAGTTTTAATCAATATTATAAAGAGGAAAGATTTGTTTGTTTGGATTGAATAGACTTTGAAACTACTAGACCGATTTGAACAATTCTTTTACCAGTAGAATTCTAAGAAGTGGAGATCGACCAATCAGAACACAGTTGGCTACGAATATTGTGTTTCGGACCAATGATAAATTGGATAATTCCGCTTCGCGTTAGTGCGATCACACACCTTAGGATCAAGTTGTGTTGGTAACATTAGTAAATTCGGCGCAGCCGGTTACTAACAACACACAACCTTAACATTAAGTTGTGTGTTGGTACCATTAGCATACTTGGCGCAGTCGGATCGGATAACCACTTACCCTAACTCTTTCCAGGGTCGCGCGAAGCACCTCCGAATGACACTTAGCGAAACCGGTCAATGCCGTGTCCAGCACCTCTGGTTCCCGAACGTTCTGGACATGCTGGAACATTTCCGCGCCCACGCCATCCCGCTGGAGTCGGGGGGCGCTGCTGACGTCACGCTCACCGAGTACGTCGTCTGCCAGGACCAGAACCGGCAACAAGTGAGCCAGATTGCGTAGCCTTAGAATGTAGATTTGACTTATTGATAAACGGGACTACTATGAAATACGAATCACGAAATTGACGAACCACGGATCGCACGAAAATAACGATAAGTCGTTTCGATGATCGTTAAATAAAATATTGATATTTAATACAATCCAATACAATAATGTTTTATTTAACACCAACAAAAATGCATTATAAAACAGCCTCTTTGCGTCGGATAAAAAGACATTACGTAAATCGTGTGGCATTATCGCTTAGAAGTGATCTGTTCCAGGTCTTTTATTTAATTTATTGCTCAGAGATCTGGAACGGAGGATCACTTGGTAACGCGTCCGAAGCAGTCATGTAAAGTTGTTAGTTTCCTGCGACCTGTATCGCGGAACTTCGTATTGCGTTTTTCGGATAAGCCTTCATGTTAATTTTCTGTGGTTAATATTGTGACCACACAATAGCCTTGGTTTCCTCCAAAGCATTTGGCACTATTCGAAAAAAAGCTATGGGCCAAGCTAGACTTACTAGTAAACAAATGGACTCTCCATTTGTAAACCAAAAAGATCTTGCCATATCCAAACGACTCCTCTTTTACCTTATTTTGTCTGATAAAAAATCTTTATAATCTAAAAAGCTCTACATAGCTACTGGCTTTCGTCAGCCCTGAGAAACAATGGCAAAATAATGTTTTCTTACCATGAATCGGGTTTTGGTTTCCAAACCTTTTCAAACCCTGGATAATTTCCATTCTCACTTTCATATATCAGGTCACACGTCAGATTTTACTGTGTTAACCTGCCTGTATGTAAAAACATGTTACAAACAAGTGCTCAAATAATGTTTGTTTAAATGTCTAAAATCATTAAGAACAATCTCATTTTGAGAATATCTACTGCCATGATAGAAATCTTTTAGGGTATACATCACCCCAGTCATAAAGACTTGTAAATATTTTTGCCTTTAAGAATATGTGTTTAATTTATCACTTTCAAACTTAACACAGTAGCATTAAATACAATGTAGATTTGAGGCATAATCAGTCCCACCGAATGCCTAAAAGAAGCTATAATGCAAAATAATTAACTGTTATAATTAAGAGTCACTACTCTTAACTAATCTATCAAGACTTGACGACGGATGAATTTCCATACAAAAGTAATACCAAAATGATTTGTAATTTAAGCGTATTTTCACCATGATCTGTTATTAGTGTTTGTATTAGAATAGTATTTATTTAGGTTCCTACCACAAGCTATTTTGAAAATACTTAAATATCTACGGAAATAATAAGAAAAGGTGATTTCTTTGAAAAAAACCTATTTGTATAAATTTTATTTCAGTGAAGTATTTTGAAGTGCCTAAAATATAAACACAATTTTAATACAAATAATAGCAGATCATGTAAAAATACGCTCAAATTACTAATTATTTTGGTATTAAGTTTGTATATATTTGGCAAATACATCTGTGTTGCCGGTGCCTTTAATTTCATAACCTTAATTAAATTATAAAATTATCTAATATTATCTCCCTTGTTTCTGATATTTATGGCATGCTTAGATGTTTTCGTATTTGCATCTTTGTCGCTATGGTTCTGTTAACTTTGCTCAGAGATATTGATATTGTGTTAATTATAAGTATAAACCACTTTAAAACATGCTCAGTTACTATTTATATATGTGTGTGCCCTTATTATATCGATTTTTTATAGACAACATTCACTGTTATGATTTAACAGTATTGTTTTTTCAGTGTCTAATTAACTACATAGTTACTATTTGTAAATGTAATTTGCAGGCATAACTTAATTAGAAAAGGTCTTTATTCTGCCGTGCTAAACTTATATTTATGTATATGTGTAGGATTGTAATAACTCATAACAAAACAAATTATGGATACCAACATACATAAATGGACAGAATAAATTAATATTTGACTCGCCCTTCATTAAGAAAATGTTAATTTTTAATCATCTTTATACTGCATTGTTAAAATTGCTGCAGTTTATTAATCGGCTAAGCATACACTGCCAGTCATTTAGTATGGATCATAGGTAAAATGGCATCATTAAATTTATAATACCGTAAATATCGAATTACCTAGTAGAATTAAGAGAAAGTCTTAAATAATTTATTTATAATATATAATTAAATTTGCCTACACCAACTCGATGCTAGCGCCACCTAGTTTTACTTATGGTAGGATGAAATTAATCATACACTTTGTATGTGCATTTGTAGCGATACTGATTGCCATTATATGTTAGTTAATACTTTTTTAACATTTGAGATTCCGTTCATGAAATGTAAGTGGTATAAAATGAGTTAAAAATAATGTATAATTGATCAATCAAACATTGTTATTCTCGTCGCACTCAAGTGTTAAATATTTCGTGTCCTATAAGATATTGATACATTAGTTCATAAAATAACCATAGTTATGAAAATGGACTGTTATAATATAATAATACTAACTGTATTTAGTTTGTACGTTTTTTGTTTTGTACAAAATCATGTTCTTCCGAGCTTTAACTCTAGTTTCTTGGTTGTAAATTTTATTATAATTAAACTTATTTTATGGAATGGCTTTGTTTATTATTTTGCTATTTTTATTGTTTGCCTGTGTGTTGTGAGTTTGTGTTTGGTAAGTTTTTTGTTTATGATTTTGTATGTTTTAGTCAAGTTTTATGTATCCAACAAACGTTATATTTCACCAAAAAAATAACAAATTATCGAAATTCTATTACAAAAAATTCGCTGCTATTTTTGATGATTTTACAGCGCCATCTAGTTTAGTTAACTGTAGTTTTATCATTTCAGCTTGGCACAGTTACCCACGGCAGCGATGTGAGAATGCGTCGGGCTGAACTAGAAGCGTTGCTGGTGGCACACCATGACATAAGAGCAGTGGACAACCAGTATAGTTTCGTGTAACATAGGGAAGGAGCGCAGACGTTGTTTCTAAGAAGGCAATTATCTAGAATTAATTGTTGCAGGAGAATCAGTTTTGTTTAGGAATGTATTGCAATTTTGTTTGTTACATGAAGAGCTTGGTTGTAACATAAACCAGGTAGTGTATAACAAGCGGTTGTTGATGAAGAGAAATGTTCATTAATCATTAGGTATAAACATTATATTTGTATATCATCATGAAAAACCTATATGTTGTATGTGTAAGGTCTACTATGCCATTCAAGCAGAATCCTATTGAATAACTGAATAAGAAATATAGAATATCTTACTAGACAATAGGATATACTATGGCATGCAACAATGGCATAAGTATCAAGAACTCTATCGCATATGAATAAGTATATGTATAATTACCTATTTTCTATGGATGTTGAACAATGTAGACCGAAATTGAAGAAAGCAACTTAATTCTAGATCTGTTGATTTATTTATAACGTCGTTCTTTAACTAAGGTTCAAGGCGCTCCTTTGCAATTTTAGTCAATGTTTAGCTTTACTATTTATTATTAGTTTAGTTACAAAATAGACCATCCATTTATATAGTTCTTGTTACAGTTGTAACATCCTTTAGTGAGTTTTGTGGGTGGATTTGGTATCCATTTATAGTCTATTTTGTTTTAATATAGGGCTGACTACTTTTAATTTGAGTAACCGACTTTAACTTTAATGTTTTCTCATGGATCTTAAAAACAGTTTTCATCTATTAATAGGACCACGCCTACGCAAAATATTTTATAGTAAAAAGTCGTTGCAATAGGAAAAATTGAAGACGAATTAACAACAAATACTTAGTTATCTCGTGAATTAAGAAACTCCTCTTTAAAGTCGGTTATAATGAAGTAAATATATTTGTGCTTTCATGCAGTGTGGGAAATGAAGAATAATCTACCAACCTGTAGGGCAAACACGGGCTTTCTTGTCTAAGGTAGAATAGAGAAAAATTACGTCACTTTGGCGCTCCTTTGCAATTTTAGTCAATGTTTAGCTTTACTATTTATTATTAGTTTAGTTACAAAATAGACCATCCATTTATATAGTTCTTGTTACAGTTGTAACATCCTTTAGTGAGTTTTGTGGGTGGATTTGGTATCCATTTATAGTCTATTTTGTTTTAATATAGGGCTGACTACTTTTAATTTGAGTAACCGACTTTAACTTTAATGTTTTCTCATGGATCTTAAAAACAGTTTTCATCTATTAATAGGACCACGCCTACGCAAAATATTTTATAGTAAAAAGTCGTTGCAATAGGAAAAATTGAAGACGAATTAACAACAAATACTTAGTTATCTCGTGAATTAAGAAACTCCTCTTTAAAGTCGGTTATAATGAAGTAAATATATTTGTGCTTTCATGCAGTGTGGGAAATGAAGAATAATCTACCAACCTGTAGGGCAAACACGGGCTTTCTTGTCTAAGGTAGAATAGAGAAAAATTACGTCACTTTGTCATCGAATGCGTAAATTCTTTGTAATTAATTTATTCAACTTCAATAATGTACGCAATGTATGGCGATGCGATGTCATTATTGTCTATTCTACCCTAGAGAACAATCGCCGTTCTAGTTTTTAGAACGCTTTATTAATAAGTGACAAGTGAAGTTTAATTTTAAAGTTAAGCTTTTTCTTAAAATTGTGCATTCATCAATTTGTTACTCTCTCTTATTGATTTAAGTAGTATCCATATTTATTTTGTGCAATAATTTTGTTATTATCATTTTGGCTTGGCCCCTAGACTTATTTAGTGCTAATTGTTTATAGTGTGTAAAGATGTACGCAATTTTAGTACCCATGTATATAAGGTACCTAAGTTCGTTGTATGTAATAGGTATATTAAAATAATTACTAATTAGTTAAGGCTCCGGTGACGGATTAATTTCTCGTAATTTGAGCATATTTTCATCGTGATCTGCTATTATTTGTATTAAAATAGTATTTATCTTGGTTCCTGCCACTATTTTCTAAAATACTTTCTTAAACTATAAAATGTCATCAAAAAAGAAATGTTTTCTTATTTAATGTGTAGATAACTATATTCGAAAAAACTTGTAGCAACCTAACTAAATACTTTTCTGATAGAAATAATAACAAAACACGGTGAAAATATTCTCAAATTACAGATCATTTTGGTACTATGTTTGTATGGGAAACATGTCTCCGGAGCCTTAATGTCACTGCCTCCAATAATTAGGTCAGGAATCATTATTCCAGACAGAGCGATGGAGATAGTGAACCAAACTATCTGTGTCATACAGATATGCATAAATTACATTCAAATTGTTGTTACTCGTAAAGTAAAATAATTGGTATTATCAAAAATTTAAGTAACCTATTAAAATTTAATGTTAGATAAATTTAATGTGTCAAAATTAAATTACTTTGTTCTAACTCTGAAACTAAGTTTCAAGGGTTGATAGTAGAATCAGAATAGATACAGGGGTTTTCGATATTGGATATTCAAATTTTACAATGAATCGAAAGTTATCTATGGACACTCAATAAATACTCAATGTGTAATGTTAAATATGAATGTAAAACTACCATATTAATAGATCATAGCTTTATGTGACACGTAACAGTTTTTTGTATGAAAGGTTAAAAAAAGCTGCTTTAAAAACATATCTGAGCGTCTGGCCGAATCTACGCGTGACCAGAGAGCTGTAGGGCAAGCACGGGCTTTCTTGTCTAAGGAAGAATAGACAAAAATTACGTCAGTTTGTCACCGAATGCGTAAATTATTTGAAATTAATTTCTTCAACTTCAATAATGTACGCAATGTATGGCGATGCGATGTCATTATTGTCTATTATAACCTAGAGAACAATCCCCGTGCTTGGCCTACTGGTCTGTCATCTGGCGCAGCGCATAAGCATTGCCTTACAGCGAAGCAATGCAGCCAGCGTCTTGGAGACTTCCGACTGATATGGATCAATTGAGCCCTGTAGATTGTTGCACCAGTCTCCAGTTGGCCCAATTGTTTCATTGTAACTCGTAGTTCTAATTTGGTTCAGTTACTGAATCGTAATTTGCTTGATTAGTAAAAATATACAAAATGTAGGAAAAGTTATTGAATTATAATTAAGTTGGTGTTCGCTGTGTTTAAATGTTAAGCATTTATTAAGCTTTATACATGCACTATCTAACGTTTGAGTATGAAGGAACTTTTGCAGTACCTATATCAGTGTTCAATGTATTAGTACACAAGCTTTGCATTTTAGAGCCAAAAGATGATTGCGTAAAACGATTATCGTTTTACGGTCGGCAAAGGTCCGCTGCGACCCAGGTTGCGCCTCTGGCCGAGGCGGGAATCGAACCGCAACCACACACAACCGTACCCATAACACAAGCTCTGCTTAACTTGAGCTAGACGATGCTGTATGGATTGTCCAGCATTCATCATCATCACCAGCCTATAATAGTCCACTGCTGGACATAGGCCTCCCCTAATGAGCGCCATAGATGGCATCATTATTTGGGGGTTATTGCCCATAATCCCCACGCTGGGCATGCGGGTTGGGGATCGCAGTTCGGTGTAGTTGTTCTGCAGAAGGCGCTGCTGCCCGCCCCCCGGTGTGTTTCCCTTAGTCGCCTCTTACGACACCCACGGGAAGAGTTGGGGTGGTGAAATTCTATGCCGGCACCACACGGCCTGCCGGCACCACACGTCCAGCATTATTTATTAATTATTATTATTTCTAAACTCATAACGGGATATTTACCGTGATTAAAGTTTTATAACCATGTTGGTTCAAAAGTTTTATTATTACTCAGTAGATATCTACTATTTAAACTGTAATAGGCAATCTTTTCTTCTTTTAAAGTTTAAATTATAATCAGTTCCCAAAAGTTACTTCATATTCAACGGTTCCTGCATTCTAGTATAATAACATCATTGATGTGAAATTAATTTTCAACCCTGTAAAAATATACATTCCTTTGATGTATGTAATATTTGGTAACAAAATAATAAACATTATATTTTGCACTAGAGTTTTAATAATTTAAATTATTCCTATCCTATCTAATGACCTTATAAGAGGCCTGCATAAGAAAACTACGTTAATCATCAAGTAAAGGCACGATGTAGAACTCTGAAAACATCTGTCGTTGGTCTTCTTTTTCCAGCTTTAGCTGTAGTAGGAGTAGACCATTTGAGCTGCACCTTAACACCACCTGCAAACCAATTACCAATTAAAAATACGAAATTATTTATTTGCCAATTAACTTAAGACACATTACTGGCGGCACGAGGCAAGCCATCGCGGGAAGCCTGTTTACAAAAGTGGCTTTACCATTATGTGGTTAACTACTTATATAGGGCAAACAAACAAAAATACTTTGAAATAAAATAGATCCAATCAAATAGTATGTGGGTGATACAAAAACTAGACAAATCAGAAGACGAAAACTGAACATTTAAGTCACTCATTGACTATTAGGTATGTAGAGCAGGATTACTGATTTGAGGGAAAGGAGAAAAATAATCATTATCTAGATAATGCTAAACCAGATCTAGAACTACACTTATATCAGCCATTTCAGCCAACACTTTATCATAAAGATTATTAGGAGGATAACTTACTATCAAAAGTAAAAGGAAGACCGCGAATTTTTACATTTGATAATATTTTATCGTGTAGCGGGTTGATTCCCGGTTCAACCATGTAGAGTACATGGTTGAAAATAGATTTTAAAATTTATGAATGAAAGTTTAAATTGTTATTGTGTAATTTAAATTAAAATAAGGTCTTAAATGTTTTAAAAGCATTTTATCTTTGAAATACTTTACTCTTGACATTTTACGGCGAGTTGTTTTACTGTTGCTACTTATATAGCTATATTAATCGATAATTAACTAATTAAGTATCGATTTACCTTACTAGAGATGGCCAATGCCTTCATTATAAGTCTTATGTGTGGTAACTGGTACTTCAACGTGACAGGATTCTCGCAGCTGAAGCTCTGGACCATATCTGAAGATTTGGGCATGTCTATGCAAGATCTATCCTAAAAGAACAATTGAGTTTAGTTATACGAAGACAAACTCCAAAATTTAGTAGTCTTTGCCACTGTATCGGTCTTTTTTAGTGAGAACCGACGTGGCGCGGCAAGCGAAAGCCCTCCTGCGATGCAAGGGTGTTCGATTCCCGCTTTGGGATAATATTTGTTCCTGTTAATTTCTATGTATAGTAAAAATATCCATTATCCATTTGTGGTATATCAGTTACCCAGTAAACATAAAACAAGCTCTGCTTAGTTAATAGCTAGATGATGCTGTCCAGCATTATAAATAATAAGAGACCTAGAAATGAAGCACTAACTTGATAAGTAGTAGACTAAAGTTGTCTGAATAAACAAATTTTGATTTTTATTTTATTATCCTTTGATAGATTCCAACCCGCATGCCCAGCGTGGGGATTATGGGCAATACTTCCCAAATGATGAGTAATGCCATTTATGGCGCTCATTAGGGGAGGCCTAGAGGGCCAGGAGTGGACTATAATAGGCTGATGATGTGATCCTTTGATAACAATACCAACCTGCATGCCATAAGTAACAATGCTGACATTAGGATGTTCGGGCGTTAAGTTCAACTCGATAATATCACAGGAGCGCTCGATATCCGCTAAGAGGCCTAAGAAAGCTGGAGCTTTTAGCACCAGCTTGGCAACTTCAGCGGCATCCTCGTCTCGGAGTTCTAGAACCGAGTCCGCTGTCTGCGTGGCTATTTCACAGTCGGTCATCACGTTGTGGAGCTGTTGGGGCTGTAGGCTGGAATTATATGACTGTCTAAGGCTAATTTCACATATAAACATTTTTTATTTTATATAGATATTTTTTTATTATATACCTAGAAAACGATCAGAACACCCTGAACAAATAATTTCAGATCATACAAATATTTGTCCTGAGGCGGGAATCGAACCCGTCGCAGGCGGACCTTCGCCCACCGCACTCTAACAAAAACCCATGTATTTAATTGTGGAGATCTTATAGTTAGACTTATGATTTAAGTTATGATGTGACTCATTCACGATATCCTATAGCTATAGAATATTTCCAAAAAAATTAGGGTTCCCCATGAAAATTTATTTTTTGTTAAATACCCGTGGGAAGCCGGGGCGGACCACTAGTTTTTATAATCATTGTTGATACTTACACCAGCAGTAAAGGTGATCCTTCACTTCTATAATACATTTTCAAGCTGGATTCTTCACCAGATCCAAATATGTTTAAACACTCTGAGAGCACTGCTATGCTTATCTGTAAACATGATTAGCAAAATTATTCTTTTTATGAAATTTATAAAAATGCAGCGAAAGTCAAAATGTTGCATACCTACGTGCGAATCAAGTGTATACAGGACAAATCTATTTCTGGTGAAAGTAGTCTTTGTTATTATTTTAAGAATTACTAGCGACCCTCTCCGGCTTCGCAAAGTGTAATGCCGATACAAAAACAAACCTCTTGAATCATTCTAACTAGGAAAAAAAACCGCTTCGAAAGCATAGTCTTAACAATTGAAGCATACATACATAAGGACAAACAGACAGACAGCGGGAAGCGACTTTGTTTAATACTACATAGTGATTATTTTCAGAACCAAAACCATTTGAATGGTAAAATTTAAATATACATTTCTAATACGAACTTTTCTTCGTTTTTTTTTCTAAATTATGGCCAGCATTAAGATACTTACTTTGAACATGACATCCACATCTTCCCTTACATGATACTCTGTGAAATTATCAGAGGGTACGTAAGCTGAAGCCTGGACACACTTGCCCTCTTCCACTGTTAGCTTTAGGCCTTCCGGTAGAGCACAGAAAACAGCCGTCTGAAACATTATTTCTTTCATGTTATGAGAACTTCTGTATTGCTTGTGGCATTGGTGTCAATGAGCACAAAAACTGAAATGACTAGTCCATATACAGGATGTCCCACAGCCATGCCACATGGATGGAAAGTATCTTTAATGTTGTAAATAGAAAATTTTACTGAAAGAAGTCTTCATTTTGATTAAAAAACTATTTAAGCCCATGTCAAATACAATGATCCTATCCATCCACGGTTGTCTGGTAGAGATCGCTCTTGAGCGATAAGACCGCCAATTGACATAAATATTGTAATTTTTATTTTGTTTATTGATTGTTTTGTTAAGTGTGCAATAAAGAATTTTCTATCTATTTAGACAATGTTGAAAGATTTTAAGGTACTTTTTCTCCATGTGGTATGGCTGGGGGGCACCCTGTATAGTAAACCTGTTTATGTTATATTAAAAAGGGGGTGGCAAAATTTAGGTAGTCTTAGTAATTAAAACAATTTAAAAATGTTACAGCTTTAACATGAACCCAGACCACTGTTATGGGTTTTGTAAAATGATTTTATTCTTGTATCATCATCATTACAATCAGAAACTAGATAGAAGTATATCTCCAAAACATCATTTAGAGAAGACAGAAGTACTTATCTTTATACAAGCATGCATAGATTTTGTTATATCTTGAGAAGACTAAGGTTCAAGCCTCAATAAGAAAGCAATAGTCTGTCTTCGTCAGAAGTTGCCACAATTGGTGAATTTAAATTCAGATTATCCAGAAAATTTAAGATCTTTGTCTTTTATTACAGAAATAAACTTTAGCACTTACCTCTTGAAACTGTATAGCTTTGAGCAAACTACAAAGTATTTTTCCCGAGTCCATAGATGCAGTAAAATAGTATTGTGAAGTTCCTTCATCCATTGTTCTCTTCTAATTCATACATCGACTTTAGTAACATAAGGTATTGCTCTTGAGTCACTGTTTGTTCTTCTATTTTGCCTAATATCTGGGCTAATCTTGCAGCAAGTATGTGTTTACAATATATCTGACTTTTTCTCTCCAGAACTTGATGCTTGAATGCGCGACAAGGACAAAAGTTTATTTTTGGAAAAATTCTATAGCAACGATCTTTTTCTCCTTTAATTTCAACGAGTGATCTCCGTTTAGTAGTATTGGTATAGGATACAAGTGTATTGTATTTTTCCAAAATATCCAGTGCTCTTTGGAGAACTACGCCGAAGATTGAATGAAGGGATAATAGATCGTCATCTGAAACTAAGAATTACTGATGGATAAAGCTTAGTACCTACTTAATTATTGTATAATTTAATACTAAAACAAAGCCGACCCACTTTGCTTTACCGAACAAGAAGTAACACGTTTCTCTAATTCATTCAGCAACACTTCACCCACGGCTGGTATTTTTGATTGAGAAAGATTATTCATAATACATTTATGCAGTAAGTACATACAAAACACATTAAAAACTATAAATAAAACAGCGGGAAATTTTTGTTGCAATGTAGGTACTTAGTTGTGCTTAGTTGTTTTGAGCCTTCGTTTCGTGTTTTGTTTTTTGATGTTTGTTTTGTTTGTTTCCTCACGTCACGTAGTCTGACAGTACTTTGACAGCCTGCCGGCCGAGTGCTGCCAGCACAAAACTGTAGTTTATGTTTACCTATGTGCGACCCTGCGACTAAACGGGATCGAGTAGGTAGGTAGGTAATCGACTAAAATATCATGTTGCGATGTTGTATAGGTTCGCGGCTGCGCACTGCACGAGTTGCGCAGTAGCTAAGTCGTTGGTCATCTAGGCTAAGATATTACCTGGTATTTTGTTGCCTGGTATATCATCGTGCATACAGATTGACAATAAGAATAGTCTGGATTTGATAATAGAATTAAGATCATTGTTAAGAATAGCCGTTTAATAATGGTTGTTATAAATACCCAACCAAAACACCAGAAGCGGTTTTGTGCAAGACTAAATTTTTAAATCATTTTATTAATATACCAGGTAGGTAACTACAGTAGAAGTCAGATTTTTAGGTATTATGTATTATAAACTAATTTAAGAGGTAAGCACTACCAAACCTAAAATATTCCTCTTGTCTATTTCATCGTAAAGTTAAACTCACTTTACATATTCATTTATTATGTGTCATCATTAATGATCTTGCAATTCCAGGGATAAATTACGATCTAATAACAACAGCGATGCCTGAACATTTGGAACTTCAACATCTTGTGGATTTATCGGTGGGAAGTGGAGATGAAACACTTCCGAATTTGCTAGAAAACAAAAGGCCTCTCATAAAACGATGTCCATATCTAGGTTTGATACTAGCCACTTTATCATCCTTATTTTTTTCATTATGTTCAGTTATTGTAAAAAGCCTCGTGAATATTGACCCTATGCAACTTGCTATGTTTCGATTCATAGGAGTTTTACTTCCTACTGTACCAATAGTAATTTATACAGAACAACCCTTATTTCCACAGGGGAAACGAATATTATTAATACTCCGGTCAATAGTAGGAACAGTCGGATTGATGTTAAGCTTTTATGCTTTCAGAAATATGCCCCTGGCTGATGCTTCAGTCATCGTATTCTCTGTTCCTGTTTTTGTAGCGTTATTTGCTCGAGTTTTTCTTAAAGAGCCTTGTGGTATCTGGAACACAATTTCTATTATTCTTACTCTGATCGGAGTTATTTTAATAACACATCCTCCGTTTTTATTCGGTGATAATTCCTATGCAGAACACAATGACAACTACAACAGCTTAAAAGGAGCCGTTGCTGCCTTTGTATCTACTATATTTGGAGCAAATGCGTATGTTTTACTTCGCGTTTTGAAAGGATTACATTTTTCTGTAATAATGACGAATTTTGGTGCTATAGCCATATTGCAAACTCTACTATACTCATTAATATTAGGTGTGTTGTGTATGCCCAACTGCGGGACCGAACGAATTCTTGTGGTTGGTTTGGCCTTGTTTAGTTATTTAGGTCAAATTTTGTTGACGATGTCTTTGCAAATGGAACAAGCTGGCCCAGTAGCAATTGCTAGGTCGGCTGATATTGTTTTTGCATTTCTTTGGCAAGTAATGTTTTTTAACGAAATGCCCAATAAATATTCAGTTTGCGGTGCTGTTTTGGTACTAAGTTCAGTTATGCTTGTGGGTTTACGTAAATGGGCATTGGCTCTACCCGAGGATTCCCAATTAAGAAGTAAGCTAGGTGCATTAGCACGATAATGGCAATGATTTGTCATGTACTCTTTACCTAAATTTATTATAGAATCTCACTTTAAAAAAAATCATATCACACATAGGTAGGGTAGGAATCCATATTTTTGATTTGTGGTCTTTTGTATTAATTAGTAGGCATTTACCTATTTACTTTAAATAAATAAATTTTAATAAATAGGATCCGCTCACGCACTAGACAAAAGAACCTGGGTCGATAGGTTACGCGTAGGTTCGAAATATTACGAAGAAAATTGGTTGATTGGGAACGTGATTAAATGGCACTGTACTAGATTAAGTCACGTATTTAGGAGATTAATACTCTTAAATATAATTTTTCCAAAAATATTATTTTCAGTACCTACGTAGGGTACAGACAGAATAACTGAGGCAGGTAATCTTACGTTTTACACTATTATCAACAGAAGCTGTTGATGAAGTCTTACTACCTAAGCTGGATTTTATTTCTTTTAAGATAACTGTGTATTTTATTATGTTATTAATATTTTGTGACCACTGCACTTATCTTGGCTGTGTTGAAGTAAAGTTATTTTACTTAGTAGGTACCTACTAATTACATAATGTCACTGTTAAGTTTTTAATTAGGAAGCGTATACTTAATGTGAAGTAAACATTCAACTTCGTAGATTTCAACCTACTAAAATGGTAGGTATATAATTTTTAAAAATTATTTTCATTTACATGTTCTGGATAATTTTATTTACAGCGAGATGTATTCTCTAATTCAGAAATCCGTTAAATTACTGCTACTTGTTATGGTGCTTTACAAAATATGTAATATCTCCTAGAGCTAAGTTTATTTTGTATCACAATTCACAACAGTACCCAAACCAAATGGGTTCTTTTAAATTTATCGTCATAATTATGTATAACTCTACACCTGTAAAATTTGATTGCTTGTCTGTTAAATTTTACTATTGTAAATGAATTAAAATTTTGTTAATCTATAAGAATCCCTAAACACTGCTTATAATTATAAAAGTTGTTTTTTAAATACGATTTTGTTTCAATTTGGTAAATCTTAATTCCTACCTACCTAAATATTTAATAATCAATCAATTTTATTATTATTGCAATTATATAATCATTATATAATCAAATTAGAACTAGTATGTACATTTGAAACAATTGAGCTAACTGCAGACTGTTGTAACCAAACTACAGGTTGCTCAACCTAAGACGCTGGTTGCATTGCCTCGTTACATGGCAATGCTGATGCGCTGCGCCAGATACACACTAGCTCTCAGGTCACACATTGCTTAACCAGAAGCGCCTATTTGAAAAACTTGAGAACTTCAGTACCCCGCAGTCTCTCGACTCCAAGGGGAGTAAATGCTTAGGCTCTGTTTAGATAAACAAATCAACATTTGATTGCTCCCAAAGTGTACCTACTAGCAGAGCTAGTCTTGTTTTCATTATAATATTGTTTTCATTATAATACTCAAAAAGATGTTTACGGATAGAAAACTACTCGTAGTACATAGACGTTGTAATAAAGCATTGTTTTAACCTACACCTTGAAATTAGTTGTTTGTTGATAAATATAAAAAAAAATTCCATGGTTTTAATAATCGTCTAAAATAATGCTGGATTAAGCAAAAACAACTCAAATTTTTACATTGCCATACTGAAATCAAAATACTGTGTCAAATCGGTCAAGCTTCTTTGTTATGGCAATAATTGTCTGGTTTGCCACTTGCCAGTGTCCGTCCAGTTAAGGTCCAGTTCATGGATAAGATAACCTATAGTCTGTGGATTGGATGTCCTAACAGAATTCGGAATGCGTCGTCGACGCAGCGTCGATAGTTTTTTGAAGGTTTAGTTTAGATAGCACTGGCAGAGTCACAGCAAAAAGCAAGCGGCGCCGCTAAAAAGAAGTTAAAGCAAAAATTCCTAAAACTAGAATTAAATCCTGTTTCATTTCGTTTGATAAGCCAAAATACATTAGAAGATTTTCAGGTCTATCTTTTAGGGCAAAATAACGCGACTGCAGTGCAACTTGTAAAAATTCTAATGCTACGGCCACCTAAGAAGGTGGAGATTCGTCTTCGCGTTGTGATAAAACTCCGTCATCCGTGATCGATCTTATGGATGCTGAAAAAATATCGATATATCGATATTTTTAATTCGATATATCGATATTTTTAGCCGATATATTTTGATCCGATCTATCGATACAAAATATCTAATATCGAAAAAAGTATCAAAAACGATATTTTTTCCATATTTCATTTAACTTATTTACTTATTAGAATCAATCACTATCTAAATAAAGTCATTCAAATCAAAACCGTAAATGCTTCGTTCATAAATGCGCAATTTGAAACTGATAGATATTGGTAGAATTGAGTCAAATCAGATCTCGGACGAAGGAAATCACCTCCTCTACCAGATGCAGAGCCATAGAGATAAAATAATAAGAAGTTATTATCTACTGAATGTTTTGATTTATGATCTTTCCAGTGTTTCATTGTATTGTATTAAAACTATGTATATTATATTTTTGTTTCTTTATTCTTATAATTGTATATTTTTTAACGAGGGGTTCAAGACTGGAGGAGGAAAAATTCTACTTTTAGTAGTTGTAGTTTCTAATTTGCATTATAAAAATTGTCTGAAAATAATTCCTTCGTTTTTTGTGTATTAAAATAATGTGCATTGTATAAAATATTATTATTTTAAATTGCAAACTTCTCTAAAATTTTGACCGTTATATCGATATTTTTTCCTCGATATATCGAGGCCGACATTGATATTTTTATAAATATCGATATATCAATATTTTTCTTCATTTCCGACATCCCTAATCGATCTAAGATGAAGACTTTGGCCACATACAAAAAAAAATCACAGCGTTGCGTTGTGGTAACCAAAAAACAAGCGCATTCGTTATTTTGTAAAAGTTAAATGTACAACAAAGTTAACGTTTAAGTTAACGTTAACGTTTAAGTTAAGTTACAACAAAAAAAAAAGTTAAATGTTTTTTTAATGCAGCCCTTATATCTTGGTTTTACTGCAATTGAGTAATAAGCGTATAGTGTTGTTAGATTCTAAATTTCAATAGCATTCTGTTAGTATTTATTGCTTGGTTGTAGCTGTAACAATTGTCGTGCTATAAGCGTTTTTTCGAGACGAGGTAGCGCGTAGAATGCGCGCAGCGGTTTTCCGCGCCGCATGATCGCTTGACACGTCATCGCTCGCGCGAGCGGGACGCTTAAGTGGTTAAAAAAACATTTACCTTTGTCCACTCCCTCTTCTGATTCACTCTTTCTTGGCCAGACTTGACAACAGGTAGCGCAAATCCGTCGTTCGCGCTAATTATACTGCGCTGCTACTGGGCTGCGTTCACAACCTACGCTCGAGCGCGCTCGGAGTGCAACTAGGTCGTTCATAACCTCAGGAGAAACGCTCGGTTGTTATTAACTAGAGCGTTCACAACCTCCGACGGTTGCAACTTTTTACCGGTGTAATTCGATCGACGAAAAACACTCTGACATTGACAGCTGTCATATTTTCCGTTGTCATAGTTTGTTATCTACTTAAATATCAAGATTTCTACAGTAAATTTCAAAATTTTCAGTATTTATCAGTTATCGATCGTAGTTACAGTCAGTAGATACAATTTACCTCAAAGTAACCGCAAAACAAAAACAAAACAAACGAACGTCCGGCAACTGTAACGTCAGTTTTGTCATGATAATGTCAACTTTGACGTATAACAACCGACTCGTTCTGAACCTTTGGGTAAGTTAAAATTTACACCAAACAACCGCACCCTGAGCCTCTGAACGCACCCCTGCTATGCTAGTGTAGTGTGACCACACTCGAACTGACCGATGCGATACAGACAGTCTAAAATAAAAGAAGAAGTCGTTCGTTTTGTTTTTTTGATGTATTATTTTTATTTAGATTGTTTTTCCTAGAAAGGACAACAGTGTGTGTACTCATAGGTGTACTATTTAATTAAAGAATAAGATTACCCTTCCTTACTATGGCAGACCGGCTTACCCAACTCCAGGACACAATAAATCAGGTGAAAAGCTGGCTTACACAAATAAACCAATCCTCTCAAAATCTTCTACACCTAGTACTCTATAGATTTTGTCACATTTCAGCAAGCTGAGCATTTCTGCAACAGTATTGGAATACTCCAGCAGTTCTCGACACCTAGCAAGTTCCCTGGCTTTGACCGTAGCGGGTCTCAGACGCCGCAACAGCAGCAAAACCAGGAAGACTATGCTGTGCTATTCGCGCAGCTTATATCTCGATGTGCTAAGGATATAGACACGCTTATTGAGTCGCTTCCCAGTGAAGAGAGCTCTACAGAACTTCAGGTCCAAAGTCTGAGAAGGTTGGAGGCTGAGAATAAGGAGGCTGCTGAGCAATTGGAAGAAGTAAGTTACCTTCTAACACCCTGCTGTTATAAAACAAGAAGAATAATGCTCTGTCTTAGCATTGTAAGAGTTTGTAATAATAATGCTAGCTACCCTTTATGTAACCTAACTTGGTGGCTTTTTCGTCTAAATTGCGGAAATACTGTGGCATAGTTGATTGCTGTATTAGCTACTGATGAATGAAATAAGCCTTTAGATAGCAGTACGAAACTAAATTCTAGTAAGATGTGAGAAGTACTCATCAAACTTTTTATCTAACATAATATGTTAAATGGAATAATGATATTATCATTCCAAACTGAACAAACTGAGTTTTAGTTCTGTTTATGCAACTTCTACTTTTTTCCAGGTGGTCCGACAAGGAGAAATATTACTAGAGAAGATTCAAGGTGCTCTAAGTGATATTGCACAATGCCAACTAGATATGCAAAACCCAGCTCTTATACTAAACAAAGATACAAAACCACTGTTATAGAAGTTACTCTAACGATGGGTGGTGGAGATATCGCAACAGATTTTCAAAACTCATTTTTTTGTCTCATTTGAACTGAAGATTGATTAAGATGTTGTCTGAATGTTTGCGTTTCTATAATGGACAGTAAAGGTCATTGTTTTTTTGTTGACACCCATCAACAGAGATCTTAGTTACTCAATAGAAGCATTTTAGTTTATTTATATAGAAAAATAAGTAAGGATTAAGGTCCTATGCAGACTAAGCAATGATTGCGGTAACTGGCAACTAGCTGTTTAAAAAAATATATAAAGTTGACAGTTTCTTCAAATAAAGAGGTTCTGTCTGCACAGCTAAGTTAATTAGAAAATAAATTTTATAAGAATTTTAATAAATTCAAGATTTAATTAAAACATGCCCTTTTCTTACAATTCTTAATAATACAATACAATACAAATATATATAATACTCTTTATTGCACACTAAGATAGAGCTAAACAGAAAATGTAGAATAATGTATTGTCGCAAGTATTCTTTGATTCGAAACAATGGAATATCAATATTTCTCATCAAAATACATAGAGCAACGCGGGCCCCCGGCCGCCGGTCCGCCGGAGGACCGCGTTGCTCTATGTCAAAATAGAATCGGAAACCTCTAGGTATGTATAAACCTCTACACTACATTCGTTGGTTGTCAAATAGCGTCACCTGTGGCGCCACCGTCTTCCTTGCTAACTCCATATTTTTCCGATAGATGTCGCTATCTTAATTTTAACAGCCTTGACAAGTAGTTACCTACTAATTTATAAAACGCAGCAACTTTTATTTAAAACGAAATAACCAGGAAGAATTTACTGAGGAAGATTTGGTGATTTGTTAGGAAATTTTGATTGTTTGCTTGGATTTAATAGGCTCTGAAGCTACTGGACTGTGTGAATTGTTTTTTCACCGCTGGCATCGAGATAGAATACTAAGCTCGATGACCGCTGGCTATAGTTAGGTAGAATCTTTTCAAAAAAGTTAGGGATCCTTTATTGAAAACTTCGAGTGCTGCCCCGTTCAACCCAAGATCTTTCTATTCGATAGTGTAACCAAACGTTTAATGTGTGTGTAAAAATTTATAATTTTTGATATTTTATATCTTTTTATGTATTTTTAATACAGACGCAAAGCGGTGTTTTTCTTTCGAATGGACTATTATAATGCTGTTGACCGCAGATGGCCATGACAGCGGAACCGGCCTTTTGGCGGGCAAAATTAGTTGGGGCAACACGCACAAGGGCCACCACTTAGGTGCGAACCTCGGCTTGGGCTATTGCCAGATGCTATAAGAGGGTTAGGAGGTTTCGCGTAGTTGCACGACTGCACCTATGGGCGGAAGCGGGGAATCGTTAGACCCCGCATCCGGCGTGGTCGCGCAAAGCGGTTTATAAAAAGGGTCGCCTATTTATATACCTACTATAGCGAACTTTCCTTACGTCTTCGTAACACGTGTGACCTTGCGTGTACCTACCGAGCTTCAAATCCAAGTCGACTCCCACCCAAGAAAGAGTGCTCTATCAAGATGCCTGAGGCGAGGCGTCTCGTCGTCCAAGCAGCTTTGACAGTCAAGGAAATCGACATTAGCAGCCTAGATTATAACTTCCGTAGGAAGTAGGTATGTTTTAGATCTAGTCGTAATTTACCTATCTATCAACTAAATACTCTTGCCTACCTACATACAATTAATTAACTATTTAAGCTACGGCTTAGGTATCTATATAGGTACCTTTTAATGAAGTAGGTAGGTACGTACTTTAGTAAATAGGTTTCTTTTATAATACTTATTTTAGACTAAGTTAGGTATATATTTTATTATACTAAGCTGAAATTGCCTGAAATAATAATGATTTATTATTATTTTTATGTAACTTTATATGTACCTACCTATTAGTTTGCATAATATATTGACCATTGACATTATTATATCTAACAGCAGCCCACGGCTTCGCATTTGACATTCCTGGACAAAAAGTAGCTGATATCTATCCCTAGAATACAATTTATCCCCATGCCACCGTAAATAGGTACTATCCCCATGCCAATTCCGATCAGCCCGAAGCAGGGTACCTAATGGGCAACTGACACAGAAGGACCGTTTTTCACCTAATTTACTCAGGACCCATACCGTGTGGCGCCGGCATAGAATTTCACCACCCCATCTCTTCCCGTGGGTGTTGTAAGAGGCGACTAAGGGAAACACACCGGGGGGGGCGGGCAGCAGCGCCCTCTGCAGAACAACTCCACCGAACTGCGATCCCCAACCCAGCGTGGGGATTATAGGCATTAACCCCCAAATGATAATGCCATCTATGGCGCTCATTAGGGGAGGCCTTCGTCCAGCAGTGGACTATTATAGGCTGGTGATGACTCAGGTCCCTATTTCCAAAGCCTATTGGACGCATCAGTTTCCATTAATTTTCCTGCTCTAGAAAGAAGATTTCACCAGGCCATCCCTTGAAGCATTTAGCAGCCTCTCACTTCGCCTCGTCTCGCCGGCACCTGTCAGTACCTACTCGACCACAGCGCGGTGAGCACGTATCAAATATTGTGAAACAAATGAACTCGCAGTGACTTGTGATAGTGTGTGCCTTCTTTTGGATACTGGAACGTTTCTAAGGTAAAATCCTTATCATATTTAATGGAATATATTTTGAATTTGTGCGGAATATTGATTGTGAGAAGCTACATTCGCTATTTGAATGGACGAGACAGGTGTTAAGTTTTCGCAGCCTTTGAAGCCTAGAAATATTTATTGGTAGTCGAGGATGATAAATATTGCTGAGGTTATAAATTGCAAAATTAAAAATTTGTTCAATAATTTAAGTTCTACTTTTTGTTTACTCAAATAAAACACCATATTTATGTTCTGTCAACATGAAGCGCGAGTTAAAATCCTACGTTGAGAACATTGTACGAAATGAAATTTTAAAACATAGATATTTTACAATTTAATGGACCAAGGTGTCATTTTAAGATTGCGGTTTGCCTAGGTTGAAAATAATTACAATTTTAATTAGCACCTTGTCGTCTATTATTTAAAACATTAGCCTCTGCAAACTGATTCCAAATAAAGGTTTAAGTTATTGCCAGGGTCAAGCCAGTTTTAAATTAGTATTTATACAAGGATTTGGTCACAGATATAATTTTAATATGAAACTGGTTTGGGCAGCATCGTCTAAATGAGAAGTTCAATGATAATGTCGTAAGCATTCACAGTTTATCAGGCATACCTATTAGAATTTATCAAGAGGACTAAAAATATTCACTGTAGGTTGAAAAAAACATTTTAAAGCAACCTTACCTTCTATGGGACCCTGTAGGATCAATCAATCACGTTGTCTCCAAGTATATGTTCTTTAATAAATGTATACTTTGGAAACATCTTGAAAATACATAAAAAAAACAGTGGGCTGGAATGATAGATACGAATTTTAAGCTGAATAAGTCTCTGCCCTCTGGGTACCCTTAGTACATACGTTCTGCAAGCGAAGGACAGTCCTATTTATTCCTATCGAATTATGTACCTTTTAATATAGCATCCTGTTAGGAAAGCATGATTTACAGCTCTTGGGCTGTTAGGTTTAGGTACTTTTTATCTAAGGACTTTAACCATAGCCATTTCTTGTTGTTGGGCAACTGCCTCCTCAAAGCCTACCTAAACATTGCGGTCCTTCATAGCCCTTATCGCGGCATATTTTTCAAATAAAAATTAAAGTACATAGGTAAAGTTTATTTTCCAGAAGGCTTACAAAGTACATAAGTAAATAGTAGTGGTATTTAGTAATGGTATTACTAATTTACTTTAGAATTACTTTGAACTCAAAACCTTTAGGGGTCTACTAGATTGTTTTTAAACGGGTAAATCCTTTATTAACAAAGAAAGTTACACATAAGTAAATAACCAAATTAAAACTCGTATTTACAATTGAAATAATTGAGCTAACTGCAGACTGTTGCAAACGAACTATTTATTGGTAGCAACTGATCCTTATCAATACCAGTCGGAAGTCCCCAAGATCCAGAGATTGACTCCTAGGCAGAACCAAAAGGTCTTAATCAAAGACAAAATGTTTGTTTGCGTACCGGTTATATGCAAATTATAGAAAACAGATCTCTAGTCAATAAACGCTATATTACGTTGGCGGATGTGCCGTGGAAAGTGTTGACCCGTCGAACCGGCCTCGCTGTGATGCCACCTTTCAGATGAGCTGGCTAGACTGAGCTAGGTCTTTGGCATTTCTATATATATCTAGGTTTTCAATAACGTGCCTAGGTTTAGGATGTATCAGTCACCGCTAAGACTCACAGTGTGAAATCTTTTATATTTTATATGTATTTGTTTAGGTATTATCCTAAACAAATCGTTATAAAAATAAGAAATTAGAGTCGATTTTTATAAATAATTACCTTATTACTAAATGCGAATGTCTGTCTTTCACGTCTAAACTATTGAACCGATTTTGATGAAATTTGGCACAGACGTTGTCTAGACTGGGAGAAAGATAGGATATTTTTTATTCCGGTGTCATGTTCCCGCGAGTTAGTGGACACGGGACCGAATCCGAATTTTTTCATACTATTTATACGTTAAAATTAATAACCTTAAAAACCAATTGCATATACCTACTATTCGAACTATTTTCGACTTCAACGCGGACGAAGTTGCGGGCAAAAGCATACGAGAGAATCTTGAGAGTGCAAATTTCAATCGACTAATGGTAATTGGTAATAGGCAGATAGTATACGATTGTTTCCGAAGGTAGAAGCTGCCACAAAAATTACAGACAGTTTTAACGTATATGAAACAAAACAATCGACAGCGTATTTTGGAGAAATAAATAGGACCTCAGGTAGTATACCTGAGGTCCTATTTATTTCTCCAAAATACGCTGTCGATTGTTTTGTTTTTTGCAAATTATTTGCGAAAATTCTATGTGTTAGAATACACCAACTAGCGGAAAAATTACAAACTAAATTTCATGTCGGAGAGTGAAAATGCCCTCCGAGCTCTTAGGTACATTGACCAAATATTTAAACTGTTTGGTTAGTTGACGCCTAATGTAGAGTTAGTATACCTAATAAGATAGAAAGTAACTATACCATAGCCAAACAAGATGTAGAATATTTGTAAACATTCCGCTTATACGTAACCTACTGTGTACCCATTAATTAGACTTTTTATTTTTGTATACTTACATGTAAGTCTGTAAGGTATTGGTTGATGTTCTATGTTGTCTTAAATAAATGATTTATTTAATTATTAAACCTAATATTCACTCGGTTGCCGCGTATTTTTATACACTACTAGCGACTACCTCCCCCTTGAATCACTGTATATTAACTAAAGAAAATGCATCAAAATTAATTGCGTAGTTTTAATGATATACGCATAAATAGGGACAGACAGACCGCATGAAGCGATTTTATTTTATACTACGAGATAACCTACTTGTCGATTTGAGTTATCTGAAACGCGACGGTGGGTGGTGTGGTTGACAGGTGAGTTTTAGTTTGGCGTGTCTGTTTTGTTTACAAACATTCTATTTCTAATGTGGCTATGGTATAGGTATGTTACTTCTACATAGACGCGAGAGAGCTTTCCGATATTAGATGCTGAGAAAGTGCTGACCTGAAGATTGGCTTGTTGAACTTTCCGATGCTTATGTCGAATCGAAATCGTTATCAATAAGCAAAATTCGCTCTCAAGAAACAGTCGGGTTTCCCAAAATTTAATTTATGTTTTTACCTGAAAATTAGTTTATTAGATACAATAATACTTAAAGGTTTGGCAGGTAATACAAAATAATAAATAAAACGTGCTCGTTTCCAAAACAAGCTATAAATCTTGAAATGGTTTTTAAATTGAAATAAGTGGACACGTGGTGCCTTTCGTGGGTGTCAATATCAATATAAAGTGTTGTCGGCCTCTACAATATGATAAATACTACGTAAACAACATTTTGAATTTGTCAAACGACTAGCATTTCACCCCGGCTTCTCAAGGGCATTTAACAAAAATTTTTACTCACACTCACTCACACACACACCCACACTCACACGTTGGGTGTGTTACATTATTGAAGCCTCATTCATCAGGGATAATAACGATTCTAACAGTGAAATAATTTTTCAAAAAAGTCTAGAAGTTTCGGAGCCAATTCAAATATTTCCTCTTTATAATATAAGTATAGATAGGCCTACCAATTGCCCACCAATAGATAGTTTATCGTTAGGTAGGGGAGAGGGTGGCAAGATGGGGTACTTAAGCTTTAAAGGTCAATAATAAAAAAAATTACAGAGCGAAACAAACATATTTATTTTTAATTAATAACTTATTATTATTATTTTAATATGTGGTGTCGTTAGGAACTTTTGGTTACGCATTTAAGAGAAAAAAAAATAAAATAAACAAAAGGTGTTTTGCCCCGTCTTGCCTCATGGTGCTGGTAAGATGGGGTACCCCCCTGAGGTAAGATGGGGTGATGAGAAAGACCACAGATGATGATGATTATTTGAGCTGGCAGAACACTCAGACATGGGTGGCTTAGTCATCATCATCATCAATTCCTGAGCAGCTATTAAAAGCCCATCTTCCACATAATGAGCATGATATCCACCCTTCAATGGAAACGGAATACATACATGGTGTGTCCTGCTCTTCTTCACTGTCATTTCCAGATAATGAGACTTTTCGTCGTTATGCTTTTTCACTGATCGGCTATTCTTCTTAGATTTTTTATTTTGAGCTTTTGTAGTAGTTTACTTTTCTTTTATTTCCTCTTTTCTCTTTTTTGTTATTATTTTCTGTTCTTTTTTCTGTTCAGCATCTTTTTTTTCTGGGCGATGACTTCCAATTCTTGTTTGTAGGAATACGACGTGATAATCTCTGGATTTCGTTTTTTTACAGTGAGCGAAATTGGAAGGATGTGTTTTTCCATCCAAAACCACTTGAACTGCTCCCCGGACGGATTCTTCGGACCACGTGCCTCTGGCAGTCGTGCCTCTGTAGTCACGAACCATTCTAAAACGGCAACCTATAAAACTAAACCTAAAAATCCCACACATTTTTAGGGAAAACAAACAAGAAAAAATTATTCTCATTGGGGGGCAAGATGGGGTATCCGTTACCCCATCTTGCCTGCAGAGAAATTTAAGAAAAAAAAAACTAACAAAAAAATACAGGCAACAATCTTAAGGAAACAGAATGCCTACCTTATTATAGGTTAGTTTAAGCGTCAATCACAGCGACACCTCACCAGCTAACGTTATTTACCAAACCACAGTCACGTGTCAAATCAGATGAAAATGTAATAAGCCAATTGCAGAAAAACACTTTTTTCAATTTTTTTTTGACTCCGTGTCTTTTTGGAAATCCAACCAACGAGCGACTGACAGGAGTCATGGAAACGCGTCGAACGATGTCGGAACAGGCGTGATTAGTCAATTTGAAATGTGAATTTCGCTGGGTACCCCGTCTTACCCACTACCCCGTCTTACCTCCTTCTCCCCTACCTACTTCTTCATTACAGGTTTACTTTTATTTTTAGAAAATTTTCTTCGCATCATTACTAGCCCGTACTGTCTAATTACTGTCCAAAGCCCCCGAAAAAGCGATGAATTCGTATGATTCTAGCTATTTTCATAAAACGTCAAATCCCGTAAAAGGTATTTATATTCGCATTATCCCAATTAACACAGATACAAGACGCGATGTCCAGTGCAACACGAAAACAACGAATTAAAAGAGGATCCTCACGTAAATGTCAAGGTGAGAATCGCAAATAAACTGCGAACGGCTTTAAATGTATTCCGAACGTTTGTGCGTTTTATTTTTTGAGAATCTTAGAGGTTCTTGTGTAAAGTATGAATGGTTTTGTTATTATAGTGCGTAAGCCTAGGGGTAATCTCTAGAGCCCGTAAGAAGGAAAGGTCGTGGGTTCAGGTCCGGACAATATGCTATCAAATATTTTCAGTTTTTTTCTTTTTTATGTTGTATAATCCACACAGCATCATCTAGCCCCAAGCTAAGCAGAGCTTGTGTTATGGGTACTAGATGACTGATATATTTATAAGAATATACAAGTACACAGATATATATTTTTTATTATAGATAGAAACAGCCAGAACACCCTGAACAAATATTTGTATATCGTACAAATATTTGTTCCGAGGTGGGAATCAAACTCGCATTCTCCTGCGTCGGAGGCGGACCGTCGCCCACCGCGCAACGTTCGTCATAAAAGTGATGGGAAATCTTCAATAATATAACTGATCGAGTGTGGTTTTTGTTAATTAACCGTTTAAAGCCGGGAAAGACCGCTAGTCGATTATGGCTTAAGTTGGTAGCGTTTTATGAGGCCTTTGTCCATACTAATTTAATGTTTACTTATTTATGGTTTGTAGTTAGCTTAATAGTTTGTAAATGAGTTGTTTGTACGATGCAAACACTAAAGGTCAAGGGAGATGTTGCATCACAAGCCCGTTAATAAAACCAATAGACAGACACTTTCACACCTATATACATACATGTAGTTTGTTTACTCCCGTAGAAAACAATAATATCACATAACAATATAATAATATATAAAAATATAATTTGATTGAATCAGTGTCGGAAGAGGGCGTTAATACGACACAGTTATATAACAATGTTGTTCCACTATATTGGACCAAAATTATTTTTATATTGTTATTTTATTTTTCTCTAGTTATTATTAGTAGCTTGTTTGCTTGGGTCATTTTAATGTTAATACATATTTAGTGACGACCTCTGTGGCGCGGTGGGCGAAGGTCCGCCTGTGACGCAGAAGGTTGCGGGTTCGATTCCCGCCTCGTGAGAAATATTTGTACGAGCTGCAGATATTTGTTTAGGGTGTTCTGGTCGTTTTCTATGTATCATAAAAAATATCTATATATGTAGTAATATTGTATTATAATGTATATCAGTCGTCTAGTACCTACCCATAACACAAGCTCTGCTTAGCTTGGGGCTAGATGATGCTGTGTGGATTGTCCGGCATTATTTATTTATTTACTGAGTGACTTTTTGTTTTATATTTATTTGTCGCTGGGTGCTGCACTATATATAAAATAATATCACTATTGGCGATGTAAATAAAAAAAATATCTCCTGGAATATTCCACAGATCTCGATACCTTGATAGATTAAAATACTTTCAAATAGATTCCCTTTACTGCCGCCCCGTAAGATATTGAAGTATTCATCCATAGAGCTATAAAGAAAATAGACTGTTGACTGTTCCTCAATATCTATAGACATTGTCTTAGCCGTTCCCACAAGAATTTCTAGAGCACCTGTTTCTGTATACAATGATTTTACAATACCTAGTAGGTATTGTCAGCATTTTTATTCATATTAAGGTGTAAAATAGCAATTATAAATAAAAAAGCATAGAAATATAATATCACTACATAGTATAAAACAGAGTCGCTTCCCGCAGTCTGTCTGTTTGTCCCTATGTATCCTTAGATCTTTAAAACTACGCAAAGGATGTAGTTGCGGTTTTTTAATAATAAAATTATATTCCAATTAAGGTGGTCATGGATATTGGAATATTATTTTATCAGTTTTACGTTTAAAGGTCACATTAAAAACTTGAGAAACTTTAAAATTAAAAACTTTATAAAACTGTCGCAATGAAACCTAAGGTAAAATTCTCAGTGAATGTAAGTAGGTTGAAAGGTCTTTTGAAAGTTACTGTCAGAGGTTAATATTATGTAATAACTATTGCTTCGAAGATGGCACTTACAATATGTAACTACCACTAATGGGTTAAATTTATTTTATTACTAGCTGGGTGCCCGCGGTTTCACCCACGTAACTCCCGATCCTGTGGGATTTTCGGGATGTAAAGATGCTCATATGTTATTCCAGGTCATAAACTATCTATGTACCAAGTTTCATCAAAATCTATTCGGTAGTTTTCGTGTGAAAGAGTAACAAACATCATCCATACTTACAAACTTTTGCGTTCATAATATTAGAGGATATATAATCGTCTTTTAAATCATCTTTAACAGGTATTTGTTTTTGTTTATATACATTGTATTGTATTAATAATACATACCAACTTGTCACAGTAAAAAATTGTTAAAAGCTTGAAATGTATTAGAACCTCCATCTTTCTTTAAGTCGGTCAAAATAAACCTGCTAAGTAATCAGGTTATAGATTTTTCAAAGCCCGCCATTTATTTGCTGATCGATTTCGAAATCAGACGCTAAATAGTGCTGCACAAGCATTGAAAATACGTGACGAAATAATATACTGCTAAGTAGGTAAACACTCAAATATCTACATAAACGCTTACTATTTAATACGAAAACTGTGAATAGACATTTCTTGATTTGCTTACGTAAATATTATGAAATGCTGAATAGCTTTCTGTGTAATTTGTATACATATATATATATATATATATATATATATATATATTATATATGTACGCTTCTTTTTATTAACTAAATAATATACTAGCGATCTGTATGAAATTTGACTTGTCTAAGTGCTTATTTTGTAAGCCTAAAGAAATAAAGTTATTGAATCTGAATCTGAATCTGATCCACCCTGGCTTCGCTGGGGTGCATTGCTGATACTAATGTATATTATACATATAAACTTTCCTCTTGAATCAGTTTAAAAAATCGCATCAAAATCCGTTGCGTGTTTAAAGATCTAAGCATACATAGGGACAGACAGACAGCGGGAAGCAACTTTGTTATATACTATGTAGTGATGCTTTTATCTACTACCTACCCAATACCTAGGGACTTTTGGTTTAGTTAAAGATAAGATTTTTTTTTGTATTTTTCTGTTTTTTTTTTGGTTTTATGGTGTGAGTGCAGCAGGGTTTCCATGGAAAACCAGCGCTATGGCATGATCTGCTCTACCATAGCACATGCTGAGTGGAGTCAGATTTTGTCAGTTTTTTAGTATGTATTTTGATATGTGTGTTCTGACAAAAAATAATAATTTGAATTTGATAAAACTTTGTCAATTATTAGGCAGGTAAGTTAAGGCGAAAGAATGTACCCCTCAACCTTAACGTTCAGCTGTAGACGGTTGTGTGCTAATGAGGGTACACAATTTACGCAAAAGGCTATTAAAATAACAGAACCTTTTAGTTTTTGCATCGCGCCCACAATACGTAGGTATAACGTGGTATAACCAACCAACCCCTTTTTGATACAATAGACATAAACGCGATGTTATCTAGCATTAAAATCCATTTTGCCAGATCGAACTTGATTTTCTCAGATTTTAAGGATTTATTGAATTATTTTCACTGACGCAAGCTTTCTCTCTTTTTTGAGCTATAAAATAGTTTTACTCACTAAATAGAAGATTCAACGTGCATTTCATCGAAATTGTTACTTTATTGACGACCTCTGTGGCGCAGTGGGCGAAGGTCTGCCAGCAACGCAATAGGAATCGGATTTGATTTACACCTCGAAAGAAATGTACGATCTGCAGAATCTGCAGATATTTGTTCACAGTGTTCTAGTCGTTTAACTATCTATGATAGAAAATCCACGTATTATATGGTATTAAGTATATCAGTCATCTAGTACCTATAGCCCAAGCTTTACTTGACCTGGGCTAGGTGTGGATTCTCCAGAATTATTTATTTATACATTTATTAATAGACTAGAACGTAGGCAGCTTGATCTTAAGCTTATATTATATTTAATCTTAACCAAATATTTATATAGTATTAGGCAGCTCAATTCTCCTTATATAGGTAGGTATCTGTCAATCTGCCAAAGCTAATTATACGACCTTGTGTTATTTTATTAGTAAAATGTCAAACAATAGAATATTGGTTAATATACGTTGTAAAGGTATTGCCTAAGAGGGGTCAATGACTGTCCTGTGCACGATTAGTTTACGCAGGTGGTTTGACCCACTAATATTCCTACAAGTTGCTGGCTAATTTTCTTATAAGTACCTATAATTTAATATACATGTATGGTATAGTTATTTTAGGTATTTTTTCGCCACGCAGCAAAACGCACGTACTGCGACTTATTTGGATAAACTATATTTCAAAACATTATGGACACATTAAACATCAGAGAAAATTTAGGATTCTAATGGTGAAAGAATTTTTCTAAACCTAAACTTTCAAAGATTAGTGTGTGATAAGAAAGTAATGGTATTTTTTACCAACATAACTAATAAAAACTCATAAAAGAATAAAGCAAATAAAATCTCGTATGACATTTGTTTTAGTAGCTCCCCCAAAACCTGTATTTTTAACCCAAAAACTGGTCACTTATGTATATTAATCACACTTAATATAATTATGAAAGCATGTAGCTAAGTAATTTAAAGTAAAAATTAAATTACCAAGATCGTTATCATTGACTTAGTTACCTTCACTACAGAATACCGACATAAGTGCATGTTTTCACTTTCATTCATAGCGGTATCATTTGTACCGATACCAGACGTATATGCATACAAATAGTTAGAAATATAAAGGATTTTTATACCTAAAACCTAAATAAATATAATTGAAGGGATAATAATATAATATAAGAAAAGGATTTTTATAACAAAAATAAAAAGTAATTAAACAAGGACCGTTTATGAAAATAAACCCTGTGGCAATGCTAGGCCCAGCGCAAAGGCCATCTTCATTTGCACTCATATTTTGGAAACAATAATATAAAAACCAGTTAAACCACCTGCCCGCTGTAAGAGAACAAAATCATGTGATAAGAATTAATAATCTTTTCCGCATCCCTGCATGCTGTATATCTCGCTCAAACCTATAGTTTTATTTTTCGCTCTAATGACATGAAGACTCCACTAACTAATAAGTAACACTCTTGTATTTTGTAGTGTTTCTGGTGATGACTGTACATTAGGTAAATCTCGTGGACCTATTGGGAAGACATGTATTGAAATTTAAAATTTAAGAAATATTTTTCTTGGACCTCTTGGGAATTACAAAACAATAGGATCATGGACCTCTGGGAATAAGCCTAGGGATCTCACGATCATTTATTATTCGTAGATACATTAATAGACTGATAGATTGTGTAGATCATCATCATCAACAGCCCATGTTAGTGTACATCTTTTACCAAAGTGAAGTCTTTTAGTCTAGGAAAGTTAAGTAACATTTTAAAAGGGATAGGCAGAGTTACGATCGCCCTCTGCCTACCGTAGAAACACCCTCAATGAGCAGAGCCTCGTTCTGTAAAAGGTTTCCAATAGCTAAGTGTAGGGATGGTACGAGTACGTATAAGGAATATAAGTTCTAGACTTATCTACATTTCGACATTGCTTTGTTCAAATGCAATAAGGACATTATGATGTTTTTACGTGACAAAACCAAGGTTTTAGCGTTAGTACTTCATTGTAATTCTGTGGTTTCACTAAGGTACATATGTACATACTTGTTTGATAAGTAAAATAAAAAGTGGGCACTTGGTTTAGAAGCCTTGTTGATGTTTGAAGTAACCTCACTTCAAACATCAACAATTATTTTTCACTTCCTTTTTGCTTTGATTGTTTCTAAACGGCAACAATAAAACTAAACATGAAAAAGTACCTATGGCAATTGCAAGCATGTAAAAGTCAACATCAATATAGTAACAAAATGAGTAGTCCGGTCAAATTAGACCAAAAGTAAGGTTACCTAAATTCCTACCAAGCTGAAAATCGGTAAGATTGTTTGAAATATCATTAAAAACAAAATTTGAAAGTTCCCCATCTTTCCCCTGTAAGAAAAAAAAAATATTCAAATTTATTAGAACCAGTGCACACTTTACTTCCACCTGCGCCGGAAAAACTGCTGAACTCGATTTTTTGCAACTGCAAAAAGGGATGCAGTGCTAAATGTGGTTGCAAAAAAGTCGGACTGTTCTGTTCTCCGGCATGTACACATTGTCAAGGCCGGTTGTGCTCTAATATTGAATCACCAACAGTAGAGGATTCGTTTGATTCCAACGAGGCAACATGCGATACATCGCTATTAACGCAGTTTACATGCACTCAGGATGAAGATGAAGAAGAACAAGAACAAGACGAACAAGAACAAGAAGATCAAGAAGAAGAAGATTTTGAAAGTTACGACTCGGACGATTAAATTTCACTACTTTTTTTTTAACTTAAATTGCTTTTATCTTTTCAATCTCTGCTAATACGTACTCATGCATATTATGACGATTACAACTTTTACAACTTTTTGAATCTTTATATCTCAAAAACGGTGGCTCGCAGAAAAAAAGTATTAATTAATTTTTTGTAGATAATTTTATGATCTACAATTTTTTTCTGAGATATTTTTATGATAAAACTTACCGTTTTGCTGAAAAATCGCGAAAAACTCATTTTTTTTACCTTTGACCTTGAATAAAAAAATTTCCTTACAGGGGAAAGATGGGGAACTTTCAAATTTTGTTTTTAATGATATTTTAAACAATCTTACCGATTTTCAGCTTGGTGGGAATTTAGGTAACTTCGAATGTCTAAATTGACCGGACTAGAGGAAGGCTAATATATTTGCTATTGTTATTTAACATAGCATGATCATGACAGTGATGATATATTTATTCAGAGCTAGCGGTCCGCCCCGGCTTCGCACGAATATTTAACAAAAATTTAATTTTTCATACGGAAGTAGCATAGTTCTATAGCATATAATATATGTTCATCACGGAAAATTTAGGATTCTAATAGGTATTGAAAGAATTTTTCAAATCGGTCCAGTATTTTCGGAGCCTATTCAATTCAAACAAACAAACAATCAAAATCTTTCCCATATTGGGATACATATACTATTCAATTCATACAAACAAACAATCAAAATCTTTCCCATATTGGGATACCCAGAAAAAAAGAAAAAAAGACTGTAAAGACGATGTTTTGAAAGTGATTTCTTCAAAACACCTCGGTTAGGATCAGCTATGCAATCAGCAAACCACTTGCTACAAATTGAATTCTTGTACCATATTCGCTCCAAAACTAGTTCTGCAAATATTAATTTATTCGCTACTCGCCGGTATTTGACCTTACGCTGGCATTTGTGGAGATTTGTGTTAGGAATTCAGTTGCGGTGCTTTACTTGTGAATTGTCTGTGAAATGATCCAGTTACTTGTTTAAAGTTCACAATTGATATTAGATTTTGATTAATAACTGTCAAAATGCGCCCTAGAAAATCTAATGACTGACTGACTGTTAATAAAGCTCGTGATAAAGCTCCAGATATCTGGTCGTTTCCTATGTATAATAAACTAGTGGTCCGCCCCGGCTTCGCACGGGTATTAAACACAAATTTCAGAAATTATACACACTAACACGATGGGTTTCACAGTTTTCATACGGATCCCTTACTTTTTTTAACAGCTTTGGGGTTTTTGACATTGACACTACACTCCATAACTGACACTGGCCATAGAGAAAAAGCAAGCACCGTGCGCTATATATTCAACCTCTTTTTCTATTATGACTCGCCATAATAGAAAAAGAGGTTGAATATATAGCGCACGGTTCAATTATTGAATTTTCATGCGGATCCCTAACTTTTTTGAAAATATTATAAAGCTTATGTTCATCACGGAAAATTTAGGAGAAATTTTTTATTTCAAATTGGTTCAGTAGTTTCGGAGCCTATTCAGTTCAAACAAACAAACAATCAAATCTTTCCTCTTTATAATATTAGTATAGAAAATACATATCTTTGTAATGTATTAAGGTGGTATTAAGTATAGATATTAGTCCTCTACTACCCATAACACAAGCAAGCTCCTTAGCTTGGTGCTAAATGATGGTGTGTGAATTTTCCAGCATTATTTATTTATTATTATATACATACGAAATGATTTATATGTACTTGCTTGCGCAAAAGAGCACCATAAGAATGTACATCAGAAACAGAATTGAAAATTTATTTAATGATTTGTCTTAATTTGAATCTGTAAAAACTGTATCTATTTAAAAAGTATTTCACTAACCAGTCGTCAAAAACCATTGATAAATATTTTTATTTAGTCAGCCTAAAATAATGGTAGCACGAACGAAACTATCAATTCAAATGGTTTTTTGTATTTCTTTCATTTACTTCTATAGTCTATTAGATTTACTACTATGGGTTAGTAAAATAAAAGAGTTTCGTTCACGATACCTATTCAAATAATTATAGGTAAATAACATTTACCAGAGACCGAACATGAAGGATGTATTTTCGCGGCGAAGGTTGATGTGATGAGTGACTGGTTGTATTTGGCTTTACAAATGAAATTGTTGAACCCAAATGTCTTATATACTTACTTAAATATAAAAAAATTATCAGCTGTAAAATTACATCACATTTCGGTTTCATTCCTTGAGGAGCGAACCCCTTCAATCCTACTAATATTATAAACGCGAAAGTTTGTACCTAAGTATAAATGGATGGATCTTTGTTACCTCTTTCACGCAAAAACTACTAAACAACTATTGTTGAAACTTGGTACACAAATAGTTTATGATCTGGAATAACATATAGGCCACTTTTTATCCCGAAAACCCCACGGGATCGGGAGTTACGCGGAAACCGCGGGCATCTGCTAGTATTATGATTTTTCTTTAAGCCAAATAGACAAATATTTTGCACAAATTGCTAATGCCATATGTGGTCATATTTTTACACAAAGTAGTAATGTAAGCGTTTCGCGATAATGCCTTAATCAAATAGGATTGCGCATGAGTTCAGCAAACAGCGACGGATAGACACACGTCATATTTGACATGTTGATGTAAGCGGTTACATTCAACTCCTAAAGAGTTGGTGGTTTTCCCCATAAGATTAGACATGATTTTTTTATGTTACCTATAAAGACATGAATAAAAAATTAGTAATTATAATTACTAATTTTAAAGAGAATCAAACATCCATCCTTACTTACAAACTTTCGCGTTCATATTATTAGTAAGTAGGATTCTTGACAGAGAACTAAAATTAGTACCTAGTTAGTTTGATTCGAAAATCCCACGAAATCGGGAGGGAAGCAGGTGAAACCGCGGGCACCCAGCTAGTATTAAATAATTTGAAAACACAAGTTTATTCGTAAAGGGTTGTATTTTTCTTATCTTTTATTTCTCGAGGGAGGTTATTGTATATTTTAATAGACATCTTCTAGGGGACTTTACGATTAAGTAAATGTATAAGATTAAATAATAAATAAATAATAAATAATTGAGGCTGCACTAATTTTTTTCAACCTGCTCTGAGGGTATACCTAAATTACATAGAAATACATATAAGGAAAGACAAATTTTTTATGAAATATTAGAAGGTTTTTTTATAAAAACTATCATAGTTTGACGAGTTCACTAAGAATGTTCTTTCAACACAAAATTGGTTCGTTGTTAACCCGCTTATATTCATCACATATAATAAAACAAAGTCGCTACCCGCTGTCTGTTTGTCCCTATTTATGCTTAGATCTTTAAAACTACGCCACGGATTTCGATGCGGTTTTTATTAATAGATTAGAGTGATTCAAGAGGAAGATTTTCTACCAGCATTACACCCGTGTAAAGCCGGAGCGGGTCGCTAGTAATGAATAAAATCTTATAATATATTAGTCACCAAATAGGTCTAGTTGCGGGTAACATCAGCTGATATTTGTTTCGGGTGTTGTTATCGTCTTCCTTAAAAAAAAAATATCTAAGGCCATATTTTGTTGGGTTTTCCCAAAATAATAAAACAAGATTTCGCTAATTTATAATTTTGCTTTACGAAATCTCAGTATAAAGCATCCAACGGTAAATAGTAAGAACAGGCTAATAGCGAAAAACTAGATTTTACTTCACGGCCGCGATCGTCGCCATTTTGCGAGATAATGCGGCCTCTATTCCCATTGTGGAAATTAAAAACTCACTACATTTTCCACGGTGAAATTGCCTTTGATACGTTACTATACTTGTAGTTATTACTTACTAGCGGTCGCCCCTGGCTACGCACGAGCATTTAGAGAAATTTCAAATATACTTAAGCACATAAACTTACATGTGGACATTATTGAAATTTTCATACGGATCCCTAACTTTTTGTGGACATATATTATGGCCTATGTTCATTAGAGATATGTATATGTACTGCCCCACGTGTGTGAGTGGGTAAACACTTGTAATTGAAAAAAAAATTGTTAACTATCCGTCCGAAGCCGGGGCTAGCTAGTCTAGCTTAAATCGTTGTATTGTCACGAAAACAGCAAATAAAGGCCTACAGACTACAGACAAAGTAAACTTGATTAAACTGAAGTTACAGTGAGTTACAGTAACAGTGATGGCGAAAGAGCTACCTATCCAATTAATGTAAAGTATAAAAAAGATTTGGACCGCTAGTTTTTGATAAAAGTTTGCAAAAAATTTGCGTCACAGCCAACTAAAGAAGTCGTTAGTTTTTCGATCATCTTTCTAAGCCTAGCTGGTAATCGTAGAACAGATTTGAACAGGTTTCAAGTAGGTAGCGGTTTTTTACCAGTCTTCAAAAAAGATATGCAAAAAATTCGACAGAGAATTGCTTAAATCTGAGACGCTTTTCAGTATCCGAGGATAAAGGTGAGACTTCAAGACAAAATCAAACTAACCTAACAAAAATATAAATCTTGTAAAAAAAAATAAACTTACAATAAAATAATCAAATTAGAACTAGTATTTACAATTGAGCTATCTGCAGACTGTTGCAAACAAACTACAGATAGCTCAGCTGATCCATATTTACTAGTCGGAACTAAACAAAACATCAGCAGGGCCAAATTAAGCCCTATTTTTTTTAAATTTATTTATTAAAGAAACCAACTTATCTACGGCCAGTGTCAGTTATGGAGGGTCATCAGTGGTGCGGGAGGTCAATTGTCAAAAAATAAAGTCAACGTCAAAAAGTCCAATGCTGCTAAAAAAGGTAAGGGATCCGTATGAAAACTGTGAAACCTATCGTGTGTGTGTATGAAATTTTTGTTTAATACCCGTGCGAAGCCGGGGCGGACCACTAGTAGGTACCATATAAACCATGTAAGGTTTGTCTTGGTACTCACAAACGGAAACAAACCCAAAACTGTACGAAGTTTATGAATAAGGTGTGACCACGGATGATGACATAATGTTCAAATCATCATTGACATTTAAGTCTCCTCAAACAGCGGTAGTCCTTATCGCCGCCTACTAAGATACACTTTCGATTGAACAATTTCAAAATATGATTTATGACGTATGATCAATATTATTATTATGCAATTTCGAAAATATTCGAAGTCATTTAACTCCCTGAAGTTAAAATATTGGTTCATAGAATAATTACATGTTTCATCCCTTAACGAGGGACTTTTCCCTCGTTAAGGGGTGAAACGTTGATGTTCTTACAACACAAAAATATGTTCGTAGTTAACCCGCTCACATTCATAATTCGCCAAACTACGATAGTTTTTATAGTAAAATAATTACGTGTCTCAATTAATTTATTTTATTTCTTTCTTTATGTCACATCACTATGGTTCTATACTACAGCAATACCTCAAATTACTTGGGCTTATAAAACCTTGATGATACCTTATTTACATCTTTATAGAGTCTAATAAGAGTCTAATGTATCAATAGGGCTATTTTGGGTTTATAGCTTGGCGCACAATGATTTAACAAAACCGATAAACCGGAAAGTCCACTCCTACCAAATTAGCATTAGAATATATTTGTCAACGGCCGGTTTCCGTTCAGTTTGTGCTTTTGTTTAGGTATCCCATAGATCTGTACCCGGCTATCTATGTAATAACAGGGTGACCTCAATTTATAGGGATTTACAGCGTCGGATGATAGTTTTAGAAATATTATCGGGCTTTTGTCGCGTACCTTTTGTTTTATTTTCCCCGAAGTTTCCATTGCGTTGCAGCGATAAATACCCTATAAATAGATTTTATACGTCAACATAATGATACGAATTCTCAGTTGAAGAACATTGGGAACTAAAACTCAGATTTAAACACGTGTCAATTTTTTGACATCTTGTCATAAAAAATTTCAAAAATACCGACTTGAGAGGTCCTTGTAATGTAGGTTTTGTTTAAATATTCGGCCTTGAGAGAAGCATTTTTTTATCTTATTTTTATTTTGAATTTGATAATTGAAATGCTATAATGATTTTTCAATCATGTAGAAGGATATGTGTGTAGCAGGGCGCCCGCGCGGTTTCACCCGCGTTACTCCCGATCTGTTGGGATATTCGGGAAAGTAGCCCATATGTTATTTCCAACTCATAAACTATCTGTGTACCAAATTTCTACAAAATCCGTTCAGTAGTTTAGCGTGAAAGAGTAACAAACATCCATCCATACTTACAAACTTTCACATTTATAATATTAGTAGGATATTGAAACGTACGTACTAAACGTAGTTAGTACCTAAGGCGGGCATAGAGGATAAAACAAAAACTGTTTTTGTTGGCTGCCATGCTTCATAGATTTACATGATAAGGTACTTACCACCGAATGATGAAACTCTATTCATGGGAAACCAATCGGACACGCACTTGCCGTAATTGATGCTACGCGAATAGCAACAATAGGCGATGAGCGGACAAGGTCGTGAATATTTTTAAACAATACCTTACATATAAACAGTGAAGTATCATTTAAACTTCTAACAAAAAATATCGTAATTAACCCCCATATGTTTAGTTCGTTACCTCGACCTCGACTCAAACTCTACTCAACCTCCAAATGCATTTCGGGGGTTACCCCCGAAATGAAAAGTGTAGTAACTTGCCCATAAAATTGAGTAACGGCGTTTTAGCTGTGCATCTCTGGGCATGCTTCCTTTAGTTCCAAATAGTTATAAGACTTTAAACGCTTTTTAGCTATGTATTTGCAGATAGCCGTGATTAGCGTTGCAATTTTAATATTGTGCATTATTTAACCGCTTTCTTCCCATCGCTAAATCAGAAACTATAAACGATAGGAACACGTGTCCTAGTCAGATCGATAGAGAATTTTGAACTGTCTATCATGGTACTTAAAAGTCAAAATTGACCAAATGTCACTTAGCCGCTTTTTAGATAACGGACGGCAGGGTAGGTAAACTTTGATGAAATTGTTACTTTAAGGCAATAAGTAAATGTTTCTTTTCTTTAATGTTTATTAATTCTTTCATCGTTATAAATTCTTTAATTAGTCTTATTGATTCTTAGCCACCTAGTTAGTATATGTTTAGCCATTCAGTGCATGTTGAATGCATGACACAATAACTAATTCCGGCCCCTCTTCTATTCTACTAGAAATACTAGAAACAAAAATAAATTACTTATACCATCGTATAGATTACATAAGGTAGGGAAGTCATTTATGAGAAATTGCGTGCGCTTCTATAATAAGCTTCCATCTGAAGCAACTGAGCTCCCTATTCGTAAATTTAAACAATACATAAAACAAAATCTTATTAAGAAAGCATTTTACTCGATAGATGATTACGTTAACGATAATAATGCTTGGCCAGATGTCGCTCCGTTCCACACCGACAATAGCATGTAAGAAATAGAAATTGAATGTTGTGCTTAGCTACATAATATGTATTTAAATAATTACTGACATGTATCTAAATCATTTTAAACTTAGATTTAGATAGGCAAAAACAAACATTGTATTAGACACATAAGTTACATATGAATGTACTAGTGGTTTCTTTTTCACTTCTTCCACTAGTGGACAAAAAATTGAAGTGAAGAGAAATCAATAACAACTTATTTCTTTGTAATAATAATTAACTGTATGAAATTTGACTTGTCTAAGTGCTTATTTTGTAAGCCTAAAGAAATAAAGTTATTGAATCTGAATCTGAATTCACAATCGTATTGTAATTGCAACTTATCAATCTAAACACGCAACAGCGCATCGGGACCGAAGCATTGCGTCTGCGCAAATAATTGACATGTTAATTATCAACATGAATAAACACCGCGTAATCGTAGGGATGGTAATACAACCGGCCTTTTGTTTGCTAACCGACTTTTTTCAACGATTCTCGATAGTTTTTTGACATTCCTCATTAGCGTACGTTACCTGCTGAATAAAAGGGGAGTGTCACAACCCTTGGCGGGCGGGCATCGTAGAGGTGGTAAAACTAAAAATTATGAAGCTGCTCTTCCTCTAGTTAGTTCCCTTAGTCAGCTCTTACAACTAAAATTTTTGATAGTAAAGTCGATCGATTCAAGGCAATGGTCATTGTCTCGACTTCTTTAAAAAAATATGAATAAACCACCTTTCATTCGACAAATTTGTAGGTCTCTTTTAAAGTTACGACATAAAAATTTGTACTTAACGCAAATCTTCAGTTTCATATATTTTTCCAAATCTGAACAAACACACGGAATAAATGGAAATAAATAAAAAATAGCGACATTGCTCAGCGTATGAAAAGATACTTATATCACTACTGCGCACTGATTTATGCGACTTTCTTTACTTTTGTCCGGTAAGAGATTAGGTAACGTTAATTAATAGGATAATATTAATAGATCATAAATACGCCCAATCACCTGAACAGAAGCCGGACTACATCCGTTAAGTATTCATTATCTACACTACCCCACGTCTATTATAAACAGCCTTTGTACAAATGCCGTATATTAATATGCACGTGAAATTCCCATGAGAGTCCATTGCATCCAAACTCTTTGAAGGTGTTTTGATCCGAACATGATTCATAGTTCTTGCTTCCGGGAAAAGAGTTTTTCATAGTTCTCTTTGTTTAAATGGTTACATTTGCACACAAGAGGGTATAATTTCTCTAGTTAATTGCGTATGAATGAGCATTGTTCGATTGATGATTGACCACTTGCGATCCATCATCACATGCGATACATAGCCCTTTATTCATAATAGTCTGCTAATTTAAAACATCGCTATTTCTCAATATTTCTTTTCTTGACGACATCTGTGGCGCGGTGGGCGAAGGTCCACCTGCGACGCAGGAGGTTGAGGGTTGTATTCTTGCCTATGGACAAATATTTGTAAGATCTGCAAATATTTGTGCAGGGTGTTCTGGTCGTTTTCTATGTATAATAAAAAAAATATCTATCTATTTACTCGTATAATATTATGTATATAAGTTATCTAGTACCCATAATACAAACTCTGCTTAGCTTGGGTTTAGATAAATGCTACGTGATTTTTCCGTTTTTTTTTAGTTATGTATGTGTAGTTATGTATATAATGGATTAAGTGCCTACTAGTACGTTGCTGAAGTTTTGCTTAGCTAGTATTTAATCCAGCCAGTGATGTAAACACTCATCCATGTGCAGTGTTGCGACATCCGTAGTGTCATATGTCACTTGGCCTACAAATATAAGTGCTTTATAAGCAGCAACGAAGACGTTTTTATAGAACAAGTGTGTATATACTTGGTTCATTAACTGTTTTAATTTAGTATTTGTTGATGAAATTTTAGTAGGTACCTACTTAACTTCTGTTTTATTTTCCCCAACGTTATATTCTTTAATATGTCAACAAATCGTGAAAGTTTCAAACGTTTTATCCACAGATATATAATCTGTGGTTTTATCGCACGTCTTGGCGTCAACTATACTGAAATCCTTATGTACTAGACGATACATATTTGAGCTAAAAATCAAAATAAAATAAGAATTCATCAACTATTCCAAAATTTAGCTTAGACTGTTGAAAAAAAAATAGTTTTCTAAATAACACCCCGGTTGTCAAGTACACTGAAAAGGCAGTCGTAGAAATCAGGTGCAACTATTGCGTCACTTTCAGATTTTGCCTTTGATTTGATTACACCTCTAGAAAATCAAAGCGCCCGCCCATAGCATTGAAGCGTTGTCAAATAAACAATAGATTGTCAAACATTACCTTTCTTGTATATTATTACAGATAACTTTTAGATCTGGTTCGGAGAAAGTGGGTTGCACCAATTTAGAGGCATCCATGCACAGAAGACTCTCGTTACGCTAATTGCATTTAATTGAATGTGTGTTATTCTTTTTCTGTAATAATTTTTGCAACAATGTGAACGATTTTTGACAAAAAGATTAAAAAGTTACGGTATGAATAAATTATGACTATGTATGTAGAGCAAAACGCACACTTGGTTTAACTTACTATCCATTATTTGTGTGAGTAGTTAGTTAATACATGGAGACCAACTTGATTGCTTACAGATAAAATAGTAAAAAGCTCTCAAATCAACCTACTTCGTAGATAAGTAAACTTTTATTTCAGAATAGAACGGCAAAAAAACTAAATTAGAGCTAGTATTGACATAAATAAGTGGATTTTTTATAATAATAAAATATTTATTGTTTCAGGTAATTTTGGACAAAAACTTCTACAAAAGTATAAAACAGCTCAACAGCTCCGGGCGCTCTCATAGAGGTAGATTTCAATATTATTCTTCCATCAACATTTTCCACTATCAATTATTTTCCACTCAAAATTATACAATTTCACAAGCCAATTGATAACCCTATAAAAAGAAATGTTATTCAAATTACAGTGAGTTACAAAACATACTTGCCTTACCTTATAATGCGTTGATGTAACAGTGTGACAAGTACCAACCTACCAATTTATCAACCATCTAAACGTAGGCGTCAGTTGGTAGCGATATCTTCGTTCTACGGTTGATGGCACATGTGTACCCATGGGTTACATAAAACTCTGTGATGTGGACAGGTTCTATAACGTAGCAAGTTACATGCAAATCTGCAAAATATGTGAGTTTTATGGTGTAAATTTTTCCGGTTTAATAATAGTAAAATTTTATGATTGTGTCATTGAGCTTATAGTGTGTTAGGAAACTTTTATAAACTGGCGTAGCTTAGGGAGTAAAAAGCTGACTTAAATTAGGCGAAAAAACTTTGTCCTTCTATAAATTGTCAATGCCATGCTTGTGATAACCCCTAATACTATAAAATATCAACTATATATAAAACAATTTTTTAGTGCTTTTAAAGTTCTGTTTGTTTTCAGTAATTAAAAATATCTATCTAAGGAATATATATTGTATTATGTATATTACTCATCTAGTACCTACGCATAACACAAGATTTGCTTACATTGACTAGATGATGCTGTGTGGATTGTCCATAATTATTTATAAGTACGTATATAGAATTAGCTACACACAATCCCTTTCACATTAAGCAGGTACCTTTTACCCACTTAATCACAGCGTATGAATGTTCCGGTCATTGAGCTTGAACAACGTGCAAAAAGCAGCTCAAACCGGTAATCATTTTGCTAATTAAATTGGTGTCCTAGTAACGTGCGCACGCGACGGTAGTAGATGCAGTGCTGCATGCTGATTGGTTGGATTCAGCTGCATATGATAATTATGATGGTGTTCTATTTTCAAAAAATGAGAAAAGATGATGTCAAAAAATAAAGGACAGGAACATAACTGTCTAAAAAGAGAAAGAAAGAGAGCTCTGAGGAGGTTTTTAACAGATTACTAGTAAAAGGTGAGGAGAAGGGAGACAGAAATTTAGTAAAATTAACATGCGTTTGCTTCATTTTTCTGAATATAATAGGATAATATAGTACAAATGCTGCAGTACAATGCTTGACACTGGGTTGGCCTTATCGCTTAGAAGCGTTTGTATGTTAACATAACCTTAAAACAAATAATAAATAAATATAACCAATACCTTAATAGTGTTACATAGAAAAATATTTGTATTTACAATAAAGATAAGCCTTAGGTAGGAAAATAAATATATATCGGATGTGAAAGTTATAATTTACTTATGAAAACTGATTTGTATTGATGTGACGATGGCAGAACGACATGACCGGGGAGAGGTCAGGTCAGACCAACAGCTTAACGTGTTACACAGCTACTTCCGAACTCCGGGTTACTTGCGATAAATCAAAACAAATAATTTATTCATAAATAAATCGTATAAATAAATTGATCCCATTATCTCGCCACACTCGCCACATTACTGGCATGTAAATATACAAAAAAATACAAAATCTTTAATAAGAACACAACATATTGTATAAGGTAGATTAAATTGTGGATTGACTACCGCAAAAGAAAACAGTGTAGCAGCGCGCTCCTCCGAAAAGAAACTAAATAACTTATGTATGTTCCATCTCTATGAGTATAAAAAAAATAAATAAGAAGTGCATAATAAATGGGAAGTAATCTGTAAGTATAAAAAAATAAATAACAAAAAAATTAGTTACCTTGTCATTGTATATTAGTATATAAAATGACAAGAACATTCAATTATTACCAAGCATCTAGGTACCTACAATGTCAAGTTTCCAGAAAAATCTTAATATTTTTTGCGCAACCCGGGATTTGAACCTGTTACCTCATTATCAGCAGTTGAACAATATCACCGTGAAGGTATAGGTTATTAACATCTTTCAATACATAGAAATTGCGTTTACAAAGCTGGCTTACCCCATTGTTGTATTAACAATCGGTCGTACCACAAAAAGGCGTAACAAAATAACATGGTCGCTCAAAATAACAAAGTTGATAAAATGTTGCTGGTTACGTACCCATTGATTTATTCTTGCATGCTAAAGAATGATTACAGTCGACTGTAATTCCTAAAAAAATTGAGGGTAGGTAGCCTATAAACCTAACTATTAGAAGTGGGATCGGGAGGCCTATATTCTCTTTCCGAGGTTTGACCTCAAGACTACAGTATCTTACCTCGGCTAAGGGGGGAGGGGTTGGGAAGCGAGCGGATTTTCCGCTCCGTAGCATTTGGACAGATTCGCAACTGGACAGTTTCTCAGCTGGACTGATTCTCGGCTGGACAGATTAGCAATTGGACAGAGTACAGTCGTCAATATTTATAAAACTAACTTTAGGTTCTGACGTTTTTATTTAATGACTATTTATGTTTTAAAAGAATCTGAAAATAATGGAGCGTTCAGAGTTTTTTTTTTCAAAAATAATTTATTAAGACATTGAAAAGAGTCGGCAACGCGCTTGTATTGTCCCCGATGTTTGAGGTGTCATAGCCTACTATAACTGCTTGCCATCAATCGGGCCACCATGGTATAAAATAACCCTACAATGGGACTAAAGCCGCTGAAACAATAAAACAAAATTAAATAACCAAACCCTAACAATAATACTTAGTTACTTTAATAGGTTTAACCATCTGTTGCACACGCTTGATTCACCTCGAATGAGTCACCAATCTAGAATGAAATCAATTGCAGTCTGCAATTGTACCAACAATTTATAAGATCAATTGTTTTAGCAATAAATTGAAGGATAACACTTGGTTAAACTTTATTCGCTTGTTTACGAAGCTAAATTATAAATGACGCGATTCTGTTTTTGTTAGAACGCAAAAAGGAGTTTGTATACTTTGTTTCATTTGCTCATCTGTGTAAATAAAATACGGGCAAAGATTTCGTCATAGTAAACATCGATATTGACATTGTGTCCGAATCCACCAAAATAATCGTTTATTGATCAAAAATCATATAGTTTTAAAACGTCTAGATCTGACTTATTTAGAATAGTTTTATACGAGAATACAATGTATTCTCGTCGATGTGCGATATGTCATAATATATAATACATATTTTTGATTGCCAGAGTGCCGGTGCCGTACCGGTGTATAACGCTCAATCTGCCAAATTTGCGGGAAAGCGGCGTGTAAAAAATATCTGCACAATCAAGACAGCATCATCTAGCCCCAAGCTAAATTGAATTTTCGTGTGGGTGCTAGATGACTGTTATACTTAATACAATATATTAAGATAGATATAATTTTTTTTATTACACATCGGTATAATAAGAACAACCGAAACAAATATCGGCAGATCGTACAAAAATTTGCCATGAGTCGGGAATCGCAACCTGCAACTTCGTGCATTGCTGGCGGACCTTCACCCACAGCGTCACAGAGGTCATAAAAAGAGAAGACTCTACAAAGGTGCATTATTAAAGTATAGACAAATTTATAAATTCTTAGATTAAACAAGTTTTTATACTCAAAGATTTGTTGTAGGGCATCGTTTAAGGAACCGAAGCATGGTTATGCTACCGAATAATAAATTACTATCGAATGATAGCATAACGATACATACAGACATATAATGATAGCACCCACTACGGAACTCCAAAAATAGTTCAATTTCATTAACTGCCATTTTCATTCCAAGAAACGGAAACCAAGTAGGAATTCCTAGAGTATTTGCGTTTAGTTAGGCAAATGTTATGTTAAACGACGCTGGCGATGGTCATTCTAGGTCTGTTTAAGGACCTGACTAATTTAAGTAATTAGTATTTCTGACTCAAGAGGAATGTGACCAGAAAATATTTTAAGTTTTTCACCTACTTTCCTAACACCAGTTCAGCTCTACGGATTAGTTAAATTTAATGCGAAATTTACGAATGTTGGTGTTCTTTCATCACAAAATAGGTTCGTAGTTAACCCGCTTACATTTATGATGAATACGAAGTTAAGACACTTTGCGTAAACTTTTAGATCTCAAATTTTTATAAGTATCTCTCAAAATATCGGAATCCTCTATAACAAATATATGCTAAACATTTTCGGATCATTATCTAATAGGATATAGAAAACGACAGCACCTGAAACAAATATCTACAGATCGTACAAACATTTGTTCCGACCTAGAACTCGAATCTGCAACCTCCTGCGTCGCAAGTGGTTCGCCCTCCGTGCCACATCAGTCGTCATTTCCTTTTATTTCTGCTAGTAAAAATATTTTTTTATAGCAAGCTCAGATTCTCTATAGTCGTGCAGTATTATGATCGATTTGCGTATCTTCATAACAGATGGAATGCAACGAAGAAAGTGTTCTTTGATCACGAACATGTAGTTACAAACGGTTGTTGCATAAACAGGGCTAGGCATTTTTACCATAGCTCTTCGCTAAAAATATGTTTATAAATAAATAATACTTATAATGGCTCAGTAGAGCTATCTTTCGCAGTAGTTTGTAGTTAGCTGAAGTCAATTGTGCAACTATTTTTAACTTGGTTCTGTTATTTGTAATTTTCTTACCTACTACGTAATCGTTGCACCCATATTGCACCTCTTATTATATTTTCCAAACCTAACCCAAATATATTTTGATTCGTATGTTTAATTACTTAATAAGTAAAATAAAATATACTGTTTATTTTACGAGTTTTAGGAAAGCTTACAGATATGATTTTACAATAAAACCTTCGCTTAAAATAACATGCATGATATGTATTGAGGGCTAATTACCTACAAGTTTCCATATTATAACTAAAAAAACATAATATGTTAAAGTCAATAGAAAACGCCTTTTCGCCTTTACCATCACTACATAGTATAAAACAAAAGCGGTTTCCGCTGTCTGTCATCGTCATGTCTGTCATATCATCGTCTGTATGCTATCTTTAAAACTACGCAACGAATTTTGATGCGGTTTTTTAGTAGTTTTAGTTTTTTATGAGTTATTCAAGAGGGCGGTATAAACGTATAACTGCATTAGTATCAGCAATGCACCCATGCGGAGCCGGGGCAGGTCGCTAGTTCTTCATAAATTAGAACTAGCTATTAAGGTAGCACAACATTAGGACCCCTCCTTTATTCGAAGAATGTTTCCGACTCCCGCTACGGGCGCCATTTCCCAATGTAAAGGAATGCTTCGTACAGTGCCACACAGCTCACGGTTTCTTGAGCTAAGGAGTGACATAATGCACATATTAAACATGAAAGCGTGTGCTTTAGTAACTCGTGTTTTAAAAACCATTTGCTTGCCTAATATCCCGGTATCTGCTCCGTGATCCAGACATATCCAAGCAAGTGCATCTTCAAGCGCGTATCAGCGATTATGTTAAGAACACTGCGCTCGTAAGTGCGTGCTTCAAAATCTAGGTAATATGTGTACTCGTTCGTAGTTTTACTAACTTCGTAAAACTCGCGAGCTTAAAAATAACACTTTGAAACCCTGGTAGACACAAGATGTCTGATGTAAAATGCTATAAAAGATTACACGGATCTTTGATATGCGATTGCATTGAACATTGGTGCAGTACTATTTTACTTACCTAGGTCCGAAACCCTTTTTTGTTAAGGCATGTGCATCATTGGCGATGAGTGTTAAACAAAGACTAGAAACAGTAGAGAATATAAGAGGGTCACTCTCACTTTACTATGAACCTGACTTTTTTGTAAACCAAACATGTTTATACAATTTTTCATTGACATAACCTACCGTATTGTTTGGTATTCTATAATAAAGGGCTGCCAACAAATAAAAATATTTAAAATTAGACCCACACTGATTTTTTGCTGTACCAACTGCAGTTACTTTTTACAAAAGTAAAAAACTAGTTGCGCGAAGATAAACAAAAGTATTGGAATTGATGAATCCTAGGCTAGAGCCTCATAGTTTTGTGGCACTGTGCGGAAGGTAATGCGTACACTTGTGCATGCTGAGGGAATGCGGCCAGAGCGTGTAAATATTCTACTAAAGCCATTACTTACCTATCTACTGTGTGTAACTCCCTATTGACTCACTTAGATATATTTACTTACTTGAGAATTGCAAAGATAGTGTTTGTACATTAGTAAACTTGTGACTGCATTTCCTATTGAGATAGAAAGTGATTATTTAAATAATTTAAAGTCCGACTCCTCCCCACAAATAATGTTCATAAATTTTTTGCTTATTAAATTCATTATTTTCGCAAAACGAAAACACCCTTAAAAATTTCATATTTGTTGATTTAAGTTAATAACGAGTGCCAACAATCCATACATAAACATAATTCGTCTATAAATAGAAACGAAAATTTCAACCAAACACAAAGTTCATTTCAAGTTCCGACTAAACTTAGCTTCTGGGCCTTATTAGAAGGCGATACAAAAGTTTTGATTGATTGCTGCCGAACCACAACAATACAAAAGTAGGTGAAAGTAATTACATAGGTTCTAACGTGAGTAAGCAATTTTACATAATAGAAATGGTCAACGTATATGCGGCCTAAATAAAATAGCATTTCGAAGCCGCAAAGTCATATTTAAAAGCAATTTTGTTCGGAGCTTTCTTTTGGTAGTTTGGTCATGTCTGTTTGAATGAGCTATGGCGGTCGTGGCTTATCGACTCCTTCAACTCAGTCGGTGGATGTGGTAAAAGTCGAATTTAGGGATAATTGATTTCGGGGCGCAGTTGGTTACTGCATTTCCGAGCTGAGCGAACGCCGCGGGTTCAAGTCCCGGTGATATCGATGTTTTTTGGGAGAATTATTTAATAAGTTTCTAATTTTTATTGACATTGTAAGTAATAGGGATTCCTATTGCGCAATAATTGGGAACCTTTAAAGGATGTTTCATTCTCAGCTACACACAAAAATACTCTTGACAAATAACCAAATAAAAAATAAACAGATGCCATTCCCTAAGTGCAAAAACACAAAATTCGAGATCATCAATTGTAAGCACGTAGACATAAACGATTTTGAGCAATCCCAACTGTTCAGCAATTTGGATCGTTGACTGTACCTCTGTAATTTCTTATTTTTATAGAAAATTACAATTGAATAGCCAAATTAGAAAAAGTATTTACAAATTAACTAACCGCAGACTGTTGCAAACAATCTACAGGTCTCTCAACTGATCCATACCAGTCGGAAGCGTCTCCAAAATGCTGGCTGTATTGCCTCGTTGTATGGCAATGCTGATGCGCTACCATCTTGTAAAGTGGTGTAATGTAAATCAATTTAACCCGACGACGACAAGACATATTATATGGATCGACCTAAAGATATTTCTGCTGCTTTCACCATGCGAACCGGGCGCACAATACCACTATATTACGACAGTATTTATAGACGCCGCCGATAAACACTTATGTGTTATGAACGATAGTCGTATGATTTTTATTGCTTATTTATGCGGAATTTAGCTTTAATATCCTTCAAGCTAAATTCTAAGATGCGTATAAATAAGTACTAAGCCATAAAGAGGAGTTATAGAAAGCTATTATTGTGATTACAAAACCCATTTTCTTAGGAATGTAATTTTTTTTACTGATTTATATTACCAGTATGTACCTATTTATTTAATCTACAACTAACTTAAACCGCATTTAGTTTAGTCAATCATTATTTTAAGCGTACATTTATTAAAATTTAACAGAAACTCATAGTGAACAACAAAATGCATACTATTTATTTTTATAGGGTTTGGAATCTTGCTATATTTTACACCCATCTTGCTATAGCTGTAGTGACAATGAGAGTAAAATATTATTCATTAATGAATTCTTGGATTTTTGTGACTCTTCTATCATTCGCTGTGACCCTTTGATCATATAATCAACTTTTTAAACATCATGTTCGTTACGATGACCTCGCCGAATTTCGGTAACAATGAAGACTACAGTACAGTACAGGACATAGTCGGTTAGTCACAAAGAAGACTTCCACATGACATAGTATAAAACACATGCACGCAAATATCCAATCCCTCGCCTCAAATCATCAAAGTTGGAACAGACGACGTTGTCGGGCCGCAGTCTGTATCTCTTAGACCAGTCTATGAATACGGCCATTAGAAACCAAACATCCCACGACAGACATTGTTTATTTTAATTAGACGATTATAATGTTTTTGTAATTATGATTTAATAAAAACAGAGATTTTTGTAAACAATAGCATTTAGCGAAAGTTAGGTTATGGATGCAATATATAATTTAACTTTTTGAGCTTAATGAAGGCACATTGTGCTTGAAACAATTATTAAGCATTGTTGTCTAAGTTTACATACCTTTTACTTGCCGTAGACATCGACAGTAGACATAGTTTTTGTATGTCTGGACGATTATAGTTTGAAAAATCGAAAATCTATGAACTCTCTATGTAAAAGTGTAGTTAGTTACTATAATCGTAGTAATGTTTGGGTTTTTGCCCACTGCGTAAAGTTCCCATTATCTCCAGAGGTTTCTGTTTATCTTAAGCTGCCATGAAATCGAAAATATCCTAAGTATGCTGGGAAAACAATATCTCAGCAGTTCCAAAATCCTTCGATGTGTAATTTTTACTTATGCATAGAAAAAAAGGTAAAAATCTTTATTTAGAGGTAGGAACCTTCTTTTCCTAAATTAGGTACAATTACAAAAATAAGACATGCGATCTGCAAATTATAATGCGTTTCGCAGATCACTACGCCCATCTTTGGCATATGAGTTTATAGAAAAGCTCTTATGGCATAGCGGAGAAAGCATATGAAACTAAGAATTATTTATTTATAAAAAATTTACGGAACTTCAACAATTAAGCGTGACCCATCTGTTCTAAGATTCTGATATCAGGATAGAGCTCTGTGAGACTGGTTTATCTTATCTTCAGTAATCAGTCATCACACAGAGTTAGAAATCCCAGCACGACCAGTTTTCATCCCACAAAGCTATGGGAGAACTTGGCGCATCACTTGCCACACCCAGGGTAACCATAAAGCACCATAAAATTTCTAATTTCTACGGCTGTACTTAGTACTTGTTATTCGTTCTGTCATTTTGCCGTGAAGAACATTTATTAGCTTTTTGTAGCTAGGTCAACCAACTTGTATGAGTAAAAGCTGTAGGCCTTCCTTAATAATGAATAAATAAAATGGAAACGAGTTCGTTGACGCCAAAAATACTGAAGGACAAAGTTTCAGGTCGATATTTCTTAAATATGTACAGATTGCTTTTGTAACATACAAATTCGGATGGTTGTATGCTAGTACCTACACAACATACAAACTTTGCACAAATGTAGCTCTAGACTGACTAACAAAAGACTAAGATACTGACTGACTAAGATAGGCTTAAAAGTAACGTAAATGTTCGTACATAAGCCAGCAATAAGTAGTTTGAGATTAAATAAACAATATTTTGAAGAGTATCTTTGTTTCTTTTCCCGAAGCATGAAAATTTGAATAATTCAAACAACAAAATAAAGATAGATTACATTAGACTAATCAGACTGTTTCCTACAATCAAAAAATCATGGTGAACTCGTTTATTATTTAAAATTAAATTTTGTTTGATTACGTTCACGCTACCATAAAAAAAAACCGTTTCGCAAAAAAACAAAAATTTCGTCTATATTTTTGTCCACTACTGTACAAATAACAAACAAAATCATCTATACGTTGGTCAACTACAATACGAAAAAGCTACGACAGTGAAAATAATCAAGTCCACGCTAGTCCCGCCTAATTAAATCAGCCATGGTCACCCGAGCCCTTCTGCCCTAGTCTTGAGACGTGCGTATCTAAGGGCGACACACTTTTCAGAAACAATGAATAACTGGGTCAGTGGAATGTCATGCGTTTCTATTACCTTAGCGGCAAACCTTAGTTTGTACGAACCTTAGTTTACGAATGGAAATAATTGCTGCTCCAGTAGGGCAAGCGAGCGAGCGAGTAGAGAAAAATGACGTCACTTTGTCATCGAATGCGCAAATTATTTGAAATTAATTTCTCCAACTTTAATAATGTACGCAATGTATGGCGATGCGATGCCGAAAGAGAACAATCCCCGTGCTTGACCTACAGGTATCTGCTTCCGTTTGTAAGTAGCATAGGATGGTTCTTCTCTTCTGAGGTTTGTGATACTTACCGTCTTTACCCTTTTTTAACAGAATTGCACTGCAGGCTGCGATTAGGTAGGTACTTTACGGACGGAGCGACATCTCGTGCCTAAGTTCCATTGCGATAAACGGCTGAGTTCGTGATGAATGAAGGCAATTATTTACAATACAATACAATACATATACACTTTATTACACACCAAGATAGGGTAAAACAGTACAGAAAAACATGAATACAAAAACAGTTGCACAATGGGCGGCCTTATCGCTAAAAGCGATCTCTTCCAGGCAACCAAAAAAATATTTAAGCAATATTCGGACCGCATCGCTTATTTGTTTTGTTCTCTGCGTTGTCATCCTTCCTTACTTAAGGTTTTCTAGATATTTAAGGTGTATTTATATTAATTAGTTTGTAGGCATTGTTGAGATAAGCTTACTTAAGTCAGTCAGTGCTTCCTCATTTACCCTACGTTGTGTACCGAACTTAAAAGTAACTACCAATCATAACCAAGTCATTAAATTTTTTACTACTTCTAGCAGCCCTTGACCATGGCAATCTGATATATTGCTAATAACTTGAGAAATCAAAAGTGAATGCGAAGAATACCCATGAATTATTGAGTATTATCATCAAATTATATTCTTTTCTATTCTATATTATTATAACTTTATCATCGATGTAATAATATCTAAATAAGCGTGTGCTTAAACCCACATTTACGAGCGCAAGTTGCACCTAACCTACCATAACGACTCAAAACAGGCGCGGAGCACTTAGGATGGGCCACGAGTTTCTAGAGAAAGTGTTTATTTTACTCTTTATTTACTCTAAGTATTATTTGGAGAGATCTATTGTATTTCCACGGATTGGGCTGTGGCATTGACCAGCACAAGTTATTTTGAACCTTTCGGATTAAAAAAGATTCAGAAGAAGTTAATTTCCAATTTTTAAAGATTTTTCAATTTCTCTCTTTTTTCTTTTAAACAAAAATTTTAATATGAGTTTTACATTACTTTATGATAGCGAAAACAGTGTTAGTTTCTTTCCATGCTTCTTCTAGCGCTTAGAGAGAAAACTATTATTCGCAGTTTGACAGCGATTGACTCTGTCAAACGGAATATACTTTACCATCTCATTCTTTTTTTGTAATGTTGGCGAGATATTTTTCGTATTTATATTATGCACACTTATACTAAGCCTCCGTACGATAAATCGACACCTCATAAATATTAACAAACAGCCGTCGTGTCTGTCTGTCGTGTCACTGAACTATAAAATCGTTATAACACCAATAAACATGAGTATGAAAACAGTTGAAAGTTTATTTAAATCAGCATTTATCATATATTAACGTATTTATAATCTTGTTATCATCGAATTTATTGCGAAAGTTGCATTTTTATTATATTTTGACTTGGTTGTAATTGTCAGTCCATTTAGACCAGTCCATAAAGATCCATTTGAACCAACTTTTTGTAGATTTTGCGACATCGAATTCCGGAAGAGCAAGTTATTGTTAGACATACATAAGTATATACAATGGTGGGTTTCCAATCAATGGTTGGTTGGTACACCACACATAGTTGGAATAACAATACATAAATAAATAATGCTAGACAATCCACGGCATCATTTAACCCCAAGCTGCTTATCTTGGGGTCTAGCTGTAAGCACACACAGCTTGTGTTATGGGTACTTAGATGACTGATTATACTTAATACAATATACAAATAACATAGACAGATATTGTTTGTTATACATGGAGAATGTTCAGAAGTCCCGGAAGAAATATCTGCAGAACGCACTAACATATGTAATTTGTCCCAAGGATGGAATCGAAAAATCTACCTTCGGTTTCGCAGGTGGGCCTTCGCCCACCGAGCCACAGAGGTCGTCATGGTTCCACTGTGGTCCTAGCTCGATGACAAATGTCTTCTGTACTCAACGTGTCTTAAAAGCAAGATGGAGAAGGAGTTTTCTGTATTTTTTTTAAAACAAACCTAAGATTGAATTTGTGTGCCGTTACACCATTGTTTCAAAGATACAATAAATACAGGATATTTCCTGCTGACAACCAAGTTTTCTATTCTTTAAGTCCGTAATAAAATGAGGTTTCTATAAGTGCAACGACGTTTGAACTAGAAATAACTTCTGTGCTTTACGACTTCTCGGTCATGTTCTCGGTTTAGATATCCTAAAGTAGTTTCTCTATACGACATATTGTCATGAAAACCTATTTTCGGGTAAGGCAACCTAATGGCGTCTTTTCAGTATCCAGTAACTTACAAAACTTCCGTAGAAAATTTAGCTTATGCAGCTAAAGACGTATTAGAGTTACAAAAAATTCTAGAGATCGAATGGTATTCAAGCTCATAAGACTGTTGATGTCTTCATTATAATTATTATTTAGTACCTATTATTAATTTTTATCATACCTAGTATGTTGTTGATTTCTATCAGTGCAGCATCTATTTCTGTATAGTGTGATCATGGTCTCCCTAAAAATTTATAAATAAAAACCATATCAATCAATCATTAAATATCAAAAAATAACTAAAACTTAGATAATTTTATTGATGCCTACTTTACCTTCTATTTAATTTATCCATAGACATCATCTCCTAACTTGAAGCAACAGCTAAGGGTTGGTTCTTGCCGTTTCATTTGACCTAAATATGTCAGAATTGAAAAAAATAATGCGAATTGACTTAATTCGTCAGATTATGATTGATAGTTCGCTAATATCCTATCAACCAAAGTCGCCGACTTTTTTATAAAACACTGTCGGTTACAAGATTCATACATTATGAATGTTAGCGAGCTAACAACGAACATAATTTGTGTTGGAAGAGCACCTTCCGTTGTCTCTTCCAGCAAAAACTATTTTCACACTTCACCAATAACATTTATAATGAATAAAACAAACAATTAAAGTTTTCTGTAGTAAAATATATAAATAAATGTTGCAGTAATCCGCTGGCCGTGTCGTCAACTTTGATGTGTAGATGTTAACATTATAAGTAACACTTTACAAATCTTTTTCCTATGAGAGCCATGTTTACTTCTTCAACTCTTCATTATCTGACAAGACTTGTCTTGAACTCAATGGTCGCTGACCTATTGCGATAAGACCATAACTTAGATATCATTCATTCATTTAAAAGCTTAATTATGAAGATATCATCAAAGCCTTCACAAGCAATTTAGAATGACACCAATCTACGGTAAGATATTAATGTTAAAAACATTACACAGTTAAACACAGGTGTAATGTTTTTAACATTAATTGTGGACCTTAAGTATGAGCAAAAATTACGTTAAAAATTATTAATTACTACGTTTAGTAATAATGTTGCGCGTAATTTTTTTGAGTTACGAGTCGCCTAAAATGAGTCGCTTTATACAAGAACTCTTAGTGACATTTCACTTGAAGACTCATAATTTAAAAATTACGCTTATTCGATTAAAAAGCGTCTGTCAACCACATCAGCTTTCCGTACATAAATAGTTTACGGCAATTGTTTACCCTTATTATATCGCTAAATATTTGAATTATTTGAGGATAGGAGTTCAATGTCCACAAAAGCTTTCTTCAGTAAATATGATATCATCAAAGTGCTTACTTTCTATCGTATTGGCTCATGAACATCGAATCTTACGGCTCAGAAGATCTAAAGATCATTAGTAAAGTAATCTAGAGATCTAGTTGCATCAGGGTTCAAAAAAGGTCAATGATCTGTTGACATCTATACTAATATTATAAAGAGGAAAGATTTGATTGTTTGTTTGTTTGTATGTTTGTTTGTTTGTTTGTTTGTTTGAATTGAATAGGCTCCGAAACTACTGGACCGAGTTAAAAAATTCTTTCACCATTAGAATCCTTAATTTTCCGTGATGAACATAGGCTATATAATATTTTCAAAAAAGTTAGGGATCCGCATGAAAAATTCAATAATTGAACCGTGGGCTGTATATTCAACCTCTTTTTCTATTATGGCGCGTTAGAATAGAAAAAGAGGTTGTATAGCGCACGGTGCTTGCTTTTTCTCTACGGCCAGTGTCAGTTTTGGAATGTCGAGTCAATGTCAAAAACCCCAATGCTGTTAAAAAAAGTAAAGATCCGTATTAAAACTGTGAAACCCATCGTTTTAGTGTGTATTATTTCTGAAATTTTGTTTAATACCCGTGCGAAGCCGGGGCGGACCGCTAGTGATAAATACTTTTGGTATAATTATACTATACCTTAGTTATTCTGTGGTATCATTACAAAATTTTCTCGAATATTATTGAACGGGAACAAAACACTATATGTGTTTTGTTTTTGGATGTACGTGTGCATTAAGGGGATAAATGATTTATTTTTAACCTATATAATACATTAGGCTTACACCTGTAGCGACTTGCAATGCAACCGCTGAATATTAAACCACTCGAACACACTGAAAGTTTGATAGTGATCCAATAATTTCATGTGAACAAAATTTATTTATTATGATTTATAATCTTTATTCTTATGGTCTTGGAGTCTCTAAGGAGCTCGTGGCTCTAAGGAGTCTTGTGGTCGGTATAATGAGACAAATGTGGTACTTACTAGGTGACGGATAGTGATAATCAACATTATCATTCGTGTCAGGTGCCGACATTCACCTTGACATCAGTGACTTTATCACTCCTTGTATAGACACCTACATGATTATAAATGACTTGTTCGGCATAATAGGTGATATAACTGAATTATTTATAGCTAGAATGGAGAGTAAGGTCTTTGGTTTTAATGTGCGCCTCGCTATATTGAAGGTGCCCAGGTCATTGAGGTGTAAGTACGCTGGTAATAGTACTCAATGGCCCAGGTAGATACGGTAGGACTAAGCTTAAGTTTGCCCCATATCGCTATATATCTCAATATCTTCTCTATGAACACATTGGATATTTTTTTCTATAACCGAAAAGAACAGCAAATTAAATGTTTAGTTACATACATATACCATCGCCTTGGTTCGAAAAGAACCTGTCATGATGACATACCGTCTTCTAAATAAATAAATGTTGCTATTTGAGATATCAATGAATTTTTTATCAGCTTAGTTGCAAATAATTATCATACGATGTACAACATGGTCGATAATATAAATGTAAAGACCAAAGAGGTTTAACAACAAATCAAACCTTATCCAGAAAATTTAACATTACGCAAGAACTTTCCTATTCTTTCCCTCTGTAAACCATTTATAGAAACAACAAAGATTTTATCCACGTCAACGCTTTTCCGAATACAGATAGAAAAAAATAATATAATAGAAAAATAAGCTAAAACAAAGAAAACTCACTTACTACCTACGTACGTTCAAGAGTGGAAACGTAAAACAACGACGGAAAACCACCGCAATTTTCTAAAAATATCACGAGACCTATATTTAACTACTCGAAGAATTTATGGGCTCGTAAGTGTGAAGGTTCAGTCCGTGACTTCAGGTGCTAGACACTATCATATAACCCGTGGAACAACCATCATGCCAAGGTGAGACTTCATAATATTACCAGGCTTGTTCCACTCTAGTTTTTGACCATTATATCTATACATACTAATATTATAATAAAAACTATTATTATAATGCCGATCTGATTGTTTGTTTGGATTGAATAGGCTCCGAAACTACTGGAACGGGTAGAAAAGTTCTTTCACCATTAGAATCCCACATTATTCCTGATGAACATAGGCTATAAAATATTTCCACTAGTTTTTAACACATTATTCTTTTTAGGGTTTTGCCATCGGTTGCAAAACCCTTATGAAATCGCTTTGGGTCTGTTTTGTGTTTTGAATCCTTAATATCTCAGAAACTACTGCAGCTATTGACTTGAAATTTGAAATAATAATACATTTTGTGCGCCCGCACATATTTATAGAAAAATAAATGAAAATAAATGAAAAATCAAAATGAAGATTTTCCATACAAATTTTGAAATCGAAATTTTAAATGGAACGTACAAAGTCAAAAGTGGTATCAAATGAAAGGTACACGTTTGTAGATTTCAAAATAGTTTTGGAAATTTTGGTAGATTTTATACTTTTTAAAATATTTTGAAAAAGGTCAAAAAAATGACCGTTCCCCCCCCCCTATCTCCGAAGATTGCAGAGCGATCGACGTGATATGTACCAAGTGTTTGTAGATATGGATCTATATTTTACAGGAAAAATATAGAGAAGTCTGTAAAAATAACAGTTTTTGAAATATGGTCAAAAAAGGGCGGGATAATTTTCTAAAGGGGTGACTACCCCACCGAGTTGGGTATCAAATGAAAGGTATTGGTTTGTACATTCCAATACAATTTTTGAAATTTCGATAAGTTTTATACTTTTCGAAATATTTTGAAAAAGGTCAAAAAATTTACCATTCCCCCCCCCCCTTATCTCCGAAGATTGTAGAGTGATTGATGTAAAATGTACTAAGCGTTTGTAGATATAGATCAATATTTTACAGGAAAAATACAGAGAAGTCTGTAAATATAATACTTTTTAAAATATGGTCAAAAAACTAATTTTCATACAATGGGGGCTATTTCATTGAGAGTAATATCAAATCAAAGGTATGGATTTCGACAATTCAAAACAGGTTTTGAAAATCGTCTAAGTTTCATACTTAGTGAAATAGGTTGAAAAAAGCCGAAAAAAAATTGTAGGTACCAACCCACTTACCTACCCACTAATCTCTGTAGTAACTGTAATAGGAGTTCCACAGCGCACCAAAACCGTTGTTCTCAAAATTTTTGAGAAGTATGGTATGTATCCTAGATAATCCACACAGTATCATTTACCCACAAGCTAAGCAAAGCTTGTGTTATTGGTATTACTACGATAGCTGTTATACTTAATAAAGTATAAGTATCACATTAGATGATTTATTTTTGTGTACTGAAAAGGACTAGAACACCCGAACAAATAATCTGAAGATCCTACAAATATTAGTCCCGAGGCAGGAATCAAACCTCCACCTCCTGCGTTGTAAGCCCACCGCGCCAAGAGGTTGTCATATACGTACCTACCTAAACGACAAAAGTTCAAAACCCTCGGCGCGCGAGTTACACTCGCACTTGTCGTACTTGTTTAATTACGTTTATGATTCCTAAAAATAAACTCAGGTGGCGTCACGGCATATAGTGGATTATTTTGCTATTATCTGCGTTTAGTTGTAACATCTAATCTAAGTAGGTATAGTGTTCAGGGAGGTATGTATATCATTCAGTAGCTTTAGTATTTACATTTACCTGTTAATTCCCTTATTTTGTGGGGTAGAGTGAATATTTTAGACTCGGTTCCTGTATTATTCTGTGCCATTTCAACACTTTCGTTGTTGACACGCGATCTAGATTGAATCCGAGCTATTGTAGAAACGATCATAGACCGAAGCAATCAAGCAAACTTGGAAAAGGGTATGATTGCGTGTGAAATATCAAAAGACAAAGGGAAAATATATGCGAGAAATAAAGGCCAGGGGAGAAATATTCTTCTTTTAATGATACTCTGCCCGCATTAATCCAACGCCGCAACCGCAAAACTTAAAAGGTGCATTTAAATTTGGACTTTAAGTAGATAGATTTAGATACTTTTTATAGTGACAAAATAGCTTCCTAGAAACTTGTTACGGGTGGCCTGCGAACTTTTTTCATCAAATTGTTTTCGTAAACGAAAAAATTACATCTTCCATCCTAATTCAGTTGTCACAACCGTAACTTGGTACTTCAAGTTACACCACATGTTCTTTGAAACTGCAGGCTAATATCACACTTGATCCTTCCCACATAAGGGAAATTTTATCGTATAGCTAATAGGTATGAAGGTACTGAAGTGGAAAACTGTTCATCCAAGATGGCTGAACTAAATGTGCTAATTGGTGTTCAAGGCGGACTTCCTACGGTAACAGCTGTCGTGTCATTATATTCTCGGCGGTAGGTAATACATAACAGTAGGTATACAAACGAAATAACCAAGAAAGAGCCGCGGGTTCAAGACCCGCTGTAATCGAATATTTTTGAATATTATTTAATTTCCTAGAGATACGTGCGAGAGCTTATGCACTATAATAACAAAAATCCTAAACAACCAAGCGCTTACCTACTTAAAACGTCGCTCGATCAAGTCCCTTCTTTTCAAAAATCAGTGAGAGATCATTGTATTTGAAAGTAATTTTTTTTAAACTGAAATATAAGGGTATTTTGTTACTTAAGAACTTAAATAATTCGTTTGCGTTGTGGTAATCTGTGATTTCTGACGTGGCACAGCTACCCAATGGATCCCAAATGGATCTTGACCGCAAATGATCTAACATCAATTGATCAAATGATCGACATCAATTGTCCTGACCTTAACATGTTTATTGAGACGCCAAAAGTAAGTCGTCCAATAAACGCAGCAAATAAATCATCTGAAAATATGATGTCAGGTTATAAAATGAAAACTCTGAGTTCTCACGGAGCGCGTGCGGTCGCGGATCAAAGAGCATGACCACAGATTATGTAGCACAAACCCCAGTGCTGTTTAACCACAAAACTACATGTACAGTCAGCACCAGCGTTCCAAGTGACTTTCCACCTGATTTTATACGTAATTTAAGAAGGTCCTTGTATAGTATAAATCAGGCTCAAATAGCTTAAACAATAGACTTAAACTAAATCAGGTGTTAGGTATAATGAATGAGGATGAATTTAAGGACAAGGGACCACCGAGGAAATTAATGGTTTATGTGAAAAAGCCCAATGAGGCGTTACCACAGAACTGAAAAGATGGCGGAGATTTTTTGAGTTCTGAGGTAAACAGAACCCCTGTTCCACTGGTCCGGTGGTGCCATCGAGTTCGTATCCAGTAGAAGTCCGTGTTGTGCACTTTCATATTTAGAGACTAAAAAGTAGAGAGAAAATAAAAACTTACCGACAAATCATTTTCATTGAAAAAAATAAATAATTGCGATGTGCAATCTGAATTGAGATGACGTTTGAGTGGTAAAATTTTGTACTCATGACTAGCGGCCTGTCCCGGTTTCACACGGGTAGGTTAGGTTAGGTTAGGTTAGGTTGGAGTACTCCTTTTTCCGCATTTGGACTCGTTTTGGTCCTGTATGCGTGGTTTGGATGCTAGCATAGCCAGCCTAACTCCGTCCAGAAGCGCAGAATCTTCCTGGGGTCTTCGCAGGCTTCTCGGAGTGACCTCGGCAAGTTGAGGATTTCTGTACGTTGTGCTGCTACTCCTTCGCATTCCAGGACTACGTGGGCAGCTGATTCGTCGTCGCTGAGGCATCCCCTGCAGAGAGGGCTGTCTGTCGCTCCGATGGTGAATAGGTGTTTGTTCAGTGGGCAATGCCCTGTTAATGTACCTACTAGAATACGTAGGTCCCGTCGATTTAGGTTCATTAAGCGTTTAGTTAGCTTCCTTGATATTGATGGGAGCGCCTCTCTAGTTTGTCTACACTCAGATAGGCGTGTCCATCGTTCGTCATGTATCTTCCTAGTTGCGAGCCTAATCCATGTTTGGAGTAATGAGAATGGCAATTCACTAGCAATCAATATTCACACGGGTAGACATTTATTTTTTAAACATTTAAATATAGCCTATGTTACTCAGGGTGAATGTAGCTTTCCAACGGTGATAGAATTTTTGAAATCGACACAGTAGTTTTGAGTTTATTCATTACAAACATACACACAATAATATAAACTTTTCCTCGTTATAATATTAGTATAGATTATCAAAATAAGCTTTAAAGTGATATGCTATTAAAATGTATACATCTTTATGCAGGCCAATGTACGCATACTGACTGGTACACTGCCGGTGAATCTGCGACTACGTCCTTTCACTTTCTAGGCGCGTCTCCATTCAGTACAAATAGGAGACGTAGGTTAGTACAGGTTTGTCTGTATATCTATGAGTAGTGATTTGGAATTTTTAGTCTATACTTTGGGAAATTGACTAGTACCTTAATAATATTCATACACGATATAAAAATTGTTGGCTTATTCCCAGAGGTCCATGACTCCATTGTTTTAAAAAATCTTTGGTCATACTTTGATTCCCACGAGGACCACTATTACCACAATTAAAAAAAAAGTATTTTCTTTCCCAGCAGGTTCATGGATTTAATATTATAAAAAATAAAGATTTGATTGGTTATTTTGATTGAATAACCTCCGAAAATATGGACCCATTTTAAAAATTATTTCACCATTAGAATCGTACATTATCCCTGATGAACATAGACTACATAATATTTTCATACTCTATAGTCTGGTTTAGAATAGGTAAATAGAATTTCTAAAGGGTTCGCCAAAGCTGATGTGTTTTTATATAAACTGTTAAAACAAGTTGCTTATTCAGCTATCTAGGGAATTGTCTAAACCACCTACGATTTTCCGGCCACTAAAACGAACGGGAAGTTATGTTAACGAAATACGTCGCATGAATTCATTGTTATAGGTTTCCGGCTCAGTTGAATAATAAAATAATTAAAGTAATCGTTATTTTATTGATTTAATTGATGTAACAACGTGTTTTCCGTCATAAGTGGGCTAATTACTCAATGAATTAAGTTTGTTCTATAAGTACATAAAAATTGTTTTGTGGTTGACAATTTTAGTTCATTTAAGCATAAAACTAGTTTATTGAATCCTATGAACTCAGTAAAAATTTGTTCATTTTAAAGCTTGAAGTAGGTATATGTAAAAAAATACCAGATTTATTTATGTTTATAAAAGAAGCTACTACTACGTAGATAATTAGAAATATTCAATATTCGGATCTAGAATTCATGCTATTTTTTACCACCAGAGACATTTGAGAATGAATATTTAACAAAAAGTATAAACAATAATCCGTAAAAACAAGGCTCATGAAAAATTTACGCAAAACTCAAAAACAAAGACTTCAACAACGCATAGTTGCACATGCTAGGATATTGCGTCAAAGGTGTAACAAATGAAAGCTTTCAAATCAAAAGTTATTCGATCTGCACTTGATCTGATGATATTTCTTTTGTTTTATAACATTGGTTTATACAAATTATCTAATATCGACATGCAATACAACTTTTTTTACAATGCAAAAGGCTGCAAAGTTATAAACTGTGGGTGGAGTAACCTCATCGCCCGCCTCCTAGGCACAACAAAAATAAATTAATAAAAGATAATAATTCATATTCTCAAAACCTACTACTACTTCTTGATTAAAATAAATCAAAAGAATGGAATAAAATGAGTAATTATAAACATTAAAGAGTGCTTAACAATTTAAAAATTCTAGACCAAGCAAGCATAGAAATCTCAACATAATCTTCTATCAGACTCCCTTTAAAGCATTTATCCCAAGGTCCACCTTTCTCATCTCTGTCAATGGAAACGCATGATTTCCCCTGCAGTGGTTCCGCAAGTTTTTGCCGCCACCATGCTTATGAAAGCCGGCTTCCGCTATCAGACCATTAATCGAACCGATGTCTATGGCTTCTTGGAAGTGCCTGCATATTTGCCAACACGGAAGTGTGAAGGGATAGCGTTCCGTGTACACCGCGGTATTGCGGTAGCGAAACCTTTAAATTCCTATCGGGAAGACGTGTTCGCAATTAGTATTGGCTAGATTTTAATTGCTTAAGACAATACACGCGGAAGTTAAGGGATAAATACTATATTTATGAGAGATATTATTTTTAACTAAGTATTTATCTTGATGTCCATGAAATTTATCGGTTATAAAAGGTATAGCCTTTCGCCTCCGTCTGTCTCCCACAAATCCATATTAAATAAAGTCGTAAGCTAATCAAATCTTCTGTTGTACTTGCGATATACGTAATACATTAACATTACATAAATATTTTTTTGTTAAATGTAATAAAACATGTACAGACAACACTCGAAACAAAAACGAGCAGCGAGAATCGAATTTGCGTTCCAAGATGACATTCATTCGCTGCGCCACAGAGATCGTCAATATTATAAATTTGAAAACACTACCCATTTAATAGTATCATAACTGTTTAAGTATGCTTAAAAATAAACACACCTTAATTCCGCCAGTTGTGCTGACTTGCTCTACTTGTTCACGCTTTAAAACTGTTATGTCAATGTTCATTGACATCATGCATCATGTTTGACTGCCTAGGAGGCTTATGCGTGTGGTCCACAGCATTAAAAAACGCCCAGTCATAAATATCTCGCGATACTTTTGGCAATGGCGGGTCTCGTAATACCTTTCATTTTTTCAATCGGCATTATTCATATTTTTTCAATTAATTAAAATTTAAAACACTCTGGCGAGCAGTGCGTGAAAGTTATCTACGTCATTTTAAAATAATTATATTTTCTGTTCCGAAACGGCAAGGAGTCAAAGTACTCGAGTACAAAGGTGAAATAACGTTTATACTAATTATAATACAAAAGACATTTGTCTAGCAAATTACACTATCATAGTTATTAATTAGTTTAGATGTTTGGATGGTCTATTTAACATTTTCCTTCCAAAACGACTACTTTTTCAGATTCTAGACCGAAATAAATCGAATAAAACATTGGCTAATCTTTATCCCATAGAGCAATTCCCATCGTATAAAAATAACATATCAACGTTTCCGTAGAAACACGTGTGAAGCCGGGGTTATAAACTAGTATGCAAATATTCTTTCAAGAAACTGTAATCTCTTGTTAAGCAGTGCGTTGAACTCTTTTGTATGGGCCATTGTATGACTTTTAGGCAGACTAAAATATACGAATATGAGAAGTTTTTGAGAGATTATAATTCATAAAGCTAAAGTATTATGTATGCAAACAAATCGGTAGCTTTCAATTATGAATGGTATCTGAATATTGATTAATTGAATTTCTTATAACATTACAGTCGCAAGAACCACGAATCGGTAATGTTAGTTACGTCAATTGACAGCGATTCTCATAGTTATGCCAAGATTGGCTGAATCGCTATATGCTATGGTGGTCAGATTAATGTGATGTTTTATTTTACAACCATACAATACCGAAATATACATTTTAAACGATTGAGAAGCCAGCGCCTAACATAGCATCCCTATGCTCCCGACTGGATAGTCGATTGATATGGATCAGTTGAGCAACCTGTAGTTTGTTTGCAACAGTCAGTTAGTTCAATAGTTTCAATTGCAATTTTTTTGTAATTTTGTTTGAAAATAGTATTAACCCTATAAAAAATTAGAATTAAACTTCTGGGAAACATTACTTGCTTTGATAAAACCAGCTATAATACTTTAGCGTGATTTATCAAAGTCATCATCAGCCCATATTGGTCCACTGCTGGACATAGGCCTCCCCTAATGAATGTATCAAAGTAGATATTAAATAATGTATAAATGAAAGGCAACGATTGAAACGCATCGGAAGTTGAATGCGGAAATTGAACGCATTCATCGTACAATCAAGTCAATAAATAACTATTACATAAGAATATTTATCATGTGCAAATCTTGTCTATTTATACCTATAAAAAGACAAGATTTGTTGTCTATATGTAATACCTATAAATAGACAAGATTTGCAGATGGTTAGGTAACCACGTAATCGATATTCGTATGTATCTTTCTGTTTGTAAGAAGTATATAAATTGTGTCTGTCTCTTCAGATTCAATAACTTTATTTCTTTAGGCTTACAAAATAAGCACTTAGACAAGTCACAAACAGATAATTATTATAAAAATAAATAATTTGTTATTGATTTCTCTTAACTTAATTTTTTTGTCCACTCTCATCATCATCATCATCACCAGCCTATAATAGTCCACTGCCGGACATAGGCCTCCCCTAATGAGCGCCATAGATGGCACTATTCATCATTTGGGGGTTATTGCCTGTAACACTATTATTATAATCGAATATAATTCCTGATGAGCTTAGACTATCAAATATTTTATGAAAAGTTAGGGATCCAGAAAACTTCAATGATGTAACCCGTGTAAAAATGTATATTAATTAGTTTTAATATTAAATACCCGTGCGAAGCCGGAGCGGACCATTAGTTTATTTATTTATGTATGGCACTAATAATAGTTTTCAACAGATTGACAATTACCAGTTTTTATTATATACAACCAAATTCAACAATTTAAATGTGCTACTTACCTTATGTGGACCAACAATCTCATCGCCGGTTTCCGCTCACATATCATTACGTAAAGTTACGGTTACGTTACGTAATCCGATTGCTCGTTACTGGGATCCGACATTTGTTTTATTGTTTTAGTTTGATATCCGATCCGGTTGTTGGATTGGCACTTTCGAGTATCGAGTAGAAAGGGACTTGGACTTATTATTTTAAAAGGGTTTCGTCATCATCATTACGTCACATCATTTTCATTTTGAAAATGTAGCCAATGAGCGGAGAGAATTCGTTGTTGTATATACATAATACATATTGTATTACATCGATAGATGTTTTTTATTACATTACAATAAACAATATAACATTGAATACTACTAGGATACCCGGAACAAATATCTATAAATTTCACAAACAATTGGAATCGATCCGCAACCTCTTGCGTCGCAGGCGAAATTGTGCACACCGCGCCACAGAGGTCCTCGAACTACCTATAAGGTCCATCTAGATGGACGACACTACCCAATACCCCATACACCACCCCTTCACCACCCTATACACGTCCCCATAACAACGTCTTTAATGCAACTTTTGCCGTAATAAATTTTCATAAATTATTTTTTGTTTCAGGTTTGTATTGGCGTACTATTTAAGAGGAGATTCCATTTAGAGCATATCCCGCTTTACTCCCGTACTGGCAATCGATTCACACCAGAGATCCATAGTTTCTGACGTCGTTTGTCTTTCAGGGTAAGTGGTGCCACGGACGACATATTGAACCTTTTTACACCGATAAATTAAAAAAACTTTTCGTCTATGAATAGTTTCTGAGTATGAGTTGAGTAGGTACCGCTGTCTTTGCCGAAAACAATAAAATGGGTACAAATCTAGGCAGAGTTAAGAAAAATTGACGGAAAGTATTTTGCGAATCGCTTGGTTTGGTTTGGTGGTCATTTTCTCTATAGCTACATAGTATAAAACAAAGTAGCTTTCCGCTGTCTGTCCCTATTTATGTATACTAAGATCTTTAGAACTACGTAATGGATTTTGATCCTGGCTAGGTCGCTAGTATTACATAACATAATTATGTATACCATGGATTTAGGAATTCCTAAGTTTTCCATAATTTGTCATTTCGTCTCTGCGCAGAACAAAAAATGCACGATTTGTCAAAAAAATATTCCCTTTATTATTATTAACATTTTATGGAGTTTGAGTCACTGTTATGACTTTGTCAATCCTGTATTTTCACAAAATTGTAGTCACTTAAAACTAAATGGCAAACCTTTTCAAATCGTCATTTGTATGTATTTTTCAATGATTTCCTAACCATCGTAGATAGCCCACGATTTGTTTATCATCACGTTTTATTGCGATCATCAATTCAATTCTACATTGAATACACAATCGCCTTTTTTACGCACGTTTTGAACTGTTGCTCAATAGTCGAAATTTGAAGCCAATTTAAGTTTGAATGCAATTACTTTTAGGAAATTGACTACAAATCTTTAAAATGTTTCCAAAGCCAAAACAATGTGTAGTATATTTTATATGTAAGTGCCTACGTACCTACCAATTATTATTATTTAATCATAAAAAAAATAAAGGAGCTAGTGGCGCAGCGCATCAGCATACTCAATTATCTATACAGTGAGGCAACGCAGCCAGTGTCTTGGGGACGCTTCCGACTGGTATTGATATGGATCAGTTAAGCTACCTATTCATTATTTGCAGTTAGGTCAATAGTTTCAATTGCATATACTAGTTCTAATTTGGTTCTGTTATTTGCTTCGTTGGAACTAAAATTGTTCTGTGTATTTCCCGGCATATTTTGAGAAAACGATACTTTAGCACGTTTCGGCTACAAATATTGGCTAAACATTATTTTACAATGTTGTGTTTGGCACTATTACCTAGAAGGCACCTACCAAAGGTACCTAAGTCTACCGGCGTAATGATAATAATACATCGCTTAGCAAACGAAGATGGCTATATCCTTTCAATATGTATACTTAGCTAAACGGTTTCTGTAATCGATGACAGCGTATTTTTATTTAAAGCTTCAAACTATAGAAGTGAATTAAGCCAACGCAAACGAAAAAAATAATAAAGCCGGGTTGCCATCATGTAAGGGTATTGAGGGGGAAGATTTTGAAAGTGAAAATTTGCTGAGCCCTAAATCAAGAAGTTGAAGTAAATAGATTATAAAAAACAGCATCATAAAAACTTATTTATAGTTTCATGATCATAAATATGTCAAGCAATTTGCCTTCAATTATTGAATTCTACATAAACTTTTAACACGCTATGTTGACTTTACCATAAAACATTACAAACACAATAAAATTACAAGTACCTACTATCAACTATTCAACACAATACCACAGAATAACTACCTATATGTACATATAACAATAGTAATCTACACATTTCGATCATTAGACCTGTAATCAATACAATACAATTTCTATCTAATGTACCTTACCTATAACAAAAGGTTCATTACTATTGGAAAAAAACACAACGAGGCAAAAAAACACAAAAGCCTGGACAATAGTCCGATTTCTTTGCTCGTTTGATAGTGATTTTTTACGGCGTTTGAAAACGAGAGTTGTTTTTGTCATTTCACTTTCTTTGAAACGGAATAGACGAGCAATTATTGATGTTTCTACTGTCAATATTGTGAGGTGAGATTTGCTTTACTACCGCTTCAAGAGTCATTCACATTCATCGATCATCGTTCTCAAGGCAATATGTGACAAGAAAAGAAAAAATTGTGCAACCAATGAATTATTATTATTATTTAAAAAAAATATCAGAGCGTCTTGTCGAAGCGGCGCGTGACCCGAGAGCTGGTGAGCATCTGGCGCAGCGCATCAGCATAGCCATACAGAAAGGCAATACAGCCAGCATCTTGGAGACGCTTCCGACTGGTATTTCATATGGATCAGTTGAGATACCCGTTGATTGTTAGCAATAGTCTGCAATTAGCTTAATTGAAAAAAGGTACTTGTTATAATTTTGTTCTGTTATTTAATTGTTATTTTCTTTACTAACCTATAAGACCTATAAGTAATAATTCATAAGAATGTACAGTACATTCTTATGAATTATTACTCACTATGTGCTAGATTGTACTAATTGGTGCTGCAACAGTACGGATCCATTCTACTATAAAAACTTGCGTAGTTTGACGAATTCACTATGAATTAACCTAAACGTCTTAACTATGATCTGAGTTTGCGAACCTAGTATGAAATGTCCTTATTTGTAAAATAAAGCCGAATGTTAGTAAAAATGTGTCACAGGACGGACAACGCCAAAATTACTGTTTATTGTTGCGCGTCTGCGGTTTCATGAACTATGGTATTAATATCGTTTACCGAACCACAAAATATTGCCCGTTCAAAATTATTAAGATGTCAGTCGATAGCTATTAAAACATCTTGACAGATCACTTGTGACATATCAGAGTGGTAGTTGATGAGTCATTTTCTATTCAGAGATGATTGACTTTGAAATTATCTACTTTTAATGTTTCCTTTGTATCGTTTTTCTTTGCTTTCTAAAGCTGATGTCTGTTTTCACTTGAGGTACCTTATTAGTATTAGTACGTATGTATATATTATATTAAATTGTATAATACCATATTGTTACAGTATACTGCCTCAGCTAACAGACTTCTAAGAGCATTAGATACTGAAGAACTAATTTTTTTTTTCTTACTTTTTTTTTACTCATACGTGGGTTGTTTTGAGTCAACGCAGATGAGCTAATAACAGATAATCTAATGGTCCGTAATTAGTACATAAAGCTTTATTATTTATAGACCATAATTATAATATTAAATACTGAACATAAATTATCATACAATAATAATAATGACTCAGCGCGTATCGTCAGGAAGTTCCTCTTTGAAGCCCTAGAGACCGGCCGCTTGAGCCTCGCGACCGATCGCACCATTTTGATATATCTGTAACTCAGATTTTTGAACTGGGTAGAACGGGGCATATCTTTTGGGTTGAAGGGGGAAAATTAATATTGGGTCGGATTTTTTTTGGGTCCTACTAGGAAGCCCTCGTAGATATGAATAGTTTTGTAATATTTAATTGTGGTTTCTATAGTAAAAATAATATTTTATCACGAGATTTTAAATAAATGAAGTATATTATATATTGGATGGACTTTGTTGTTGTTATATACAAATATAAACACTTGTGCACTCTAATATGTGTTATATCACGTCCCCATGGCATTCTACTAAATAGTATGTAACTAACCTAACTGTAACTACTATAGTAAGTTCCTCTATAGGTATACGTTATGTTTTAGCAATTTTGTGACCTCAGTTCAGTCAATTATGTATATGTTTATTTTATTCTATTACAAGCGGTTTCTAATGGCTTCGCACGAGTATTTAACAATACCTAATTGAATTTTTCATACAAATCCTTAATATTTTTGAAATTATTCTATAGTCTATGTACACCAGGGAAAATTTAGGATTCTAAAGGTGTAAGAAATTTTTAAATCGGTCCAGTAGTTTCGGAGCCCAATCAAATCAAATCTTTCCTCTTCATAATATTAGTATAGATATTGGTTTCCGCTGTGATTAATTTGATTCAATGAATCTGAACTCCTTACAAGATGTCGCATGTCCTTGGCAGTGGGTGACGCATGGACGGAACAATAGTGAATCACCATTGTATACCGTGTGCACCATTGTTGCACCTGCTTATCGGTTTCATGCTGCGCAAATCGCTCTTCAGAGAGTTTTATTTATAGCTATTGCTTGTTGTTTGGTCACGCGAGGTACGTAACTGCCTCAATATAACATAAACAAAATCAAAACACAAGTTAGGTACGTCATAAAATACAAGATTAGTTATAAAAATGGGAAATAAAGTGATCAATTTCATCATTTTTCACTTAAATCTTTATAAGGTAAAGTAAAGAAGTGAATGTTTACCTTGTTAGATTGTTAGATTTCGAGTAGTTGGAGCAAAACTTATCCCAAACTTTTTTGTCATCTAGAATCTGATAGTAGGTGTAGATACTCGTAGACCAAGCCATCCGGGGTAATGTGGCGATAATAAAACCGATAAGTGCGAGTCGACTATCATACGGAAGGTTCCGTACTACCAAATTAGAACTAGTATGTGTACAATTAAGCTAACTGAGCTGCCTATTTGAGGTACCTCAACTGATCCATATCAATTAAGTACTGGACTGGCCCACGGAAGGTTCCGTACCTACTATAGTTCACAAAGCAAAAGGAAACACAAAAACGGATGTATGGTTCTCTTGAGTGGAGACTGAGACTCGGTAAATGTGGTATAGGACGCCCGCCGGCCAGATGGGATGATGACCTGGGAAAGACTGCAACATATTTTTGTGAGAGCACAATAGATAAGCTGCTAGGACGATGTTAACTGTGAAAAAGTAAATTCTGACTACGCTGAAACGAAACCAATGAACAGAAGAAAATTTACAGTGACAGATGGAATCTGTCTCATTTTACAATGTTGCCACCTTTTTAAAATCCTACGAATATTTTCAACAAATACATAACCCTAAAAGAGACTAATTTAAAACTCATTACAGTGATAATTAATATCTTGCAAGAATCTTCTAAGTTGTAAGGTAGTACGGGTCCAAGTATTGGCTTCCAAAGTTCCAATCTTTTACTTACTTTCTATGAAATACCTCATTAATATTTTAAACATTATATTATAAATACGAGCGTTGCTTGACGAATTCATTACATATCTAAACGAACATCCCTTGGGACACCAACACAAACAAGGATCGTACTTTATCCGCTTACGCCTTTAATAAAATAGATAAACGAATAAAATACTTTATTAAAAAAAAAACTCAAAGGCTGACTTTTAGTTATTTCGGATATTGGGCAACATAGGAATAATAATAACTTCGAACCTTGACCCTTTGAAGCCTAAACTAAACCTCAGGCAAAATTGCTTATAAAAGCAACAGTGCAGATTTTCAAAATAAAAATTAAACCTCTACAAAACCCATAGTTTGTTCCTCAAAGGAAAGTTCTCCCACGAGGCATTTCCGCACAGCGAGCGTGAAATATCAGAACCATCACCTTGCGTAACGACTGTAACTTGTAAATGATGGCTAAGGGTTATTTTATTACGTCGATGATGTTACAATAAGTGACTGTAATGGACATAAGCCATGGCGCAGTGTACGACAGATCTAAGAGCCGAGGACATCCATGGTTATTGTTATATCAACTGCCACCGTGTTGACGCTTTATATAAAACTAGCGGCCCGTCCCGTCATTCGGATGTGTAACAAAAATATCAAAAATTAAAAATGTTTACACTCTTACACGTTGGGTTACATTATAGATTTTTTCAAATGGATCCCTAACTTTTGTAAACATCGTTTATTCGGTCAGAAAAGTAGTGACTTGTAATAATGTAATAATGAATAATCAAATATTTCTTCAACTGTGGAAATGTCAGAAAAAAATAGCTCTACATAACCGGTCTAATAATAGTTAATTCTTATTTCTCGTTGCCAGATATTACTGTAGTGACATAGAAAGTCACAATCAAATAATTGAGCTTGAACTGCATCCTATTGCAAATTTTGTGATGATTGTCCGGCATTTTATTATAATTGTTTCACATTATTACTCGGCATTATTAATTGATAAAAAAAAATAAAAATTATACAAATTATCACACGAATTCATTCATAGATCAAATAATGGTAAGATTGCCTCGTCCGTTAGATCATCCGTCAGTGGGAAGTCTGTGCGCGCGAGGACCATTCTTTATCGTACGTCCATTTGCTTATGCACTGCCATTTGAGACCACCCGATCAGGGGGGCTAGCATGAACATAGCTAAACACGAATAAAATAAGAGATGATTGACACTACGAAAACATTTGACGATAGCAGCGTAATTAGATTTTCCATCGTTCCTATTCGAGACGGATTCTCTTGTAATTAAAATCGACTTTCTTTGCTGTATATTAGCTGCACTGGGCTTAAATAGAGAAAAATGGCAAATTACGTGTAGTAACATTTTTAAGGTACCACCTATCATTTAAACAAAAATATATATAGGTATTTAGTCGTTTCGGTGTATTGGAACGCAAGAATCTTGGTGGTGTAATAATTCTACCCTACAAATACAGGTATTAGCTAGCCACGGCTAGAAAATAGCTTTTATCACATTTTCCAAAGAAAGGAGTATCGTATACATTATAATTTTATGTTCTTCCACTATTGGACAAAAAATGTGTTCATACATTGTAATAATTTACGCATAGTATAAATAATAAATAATATATAATAGTATAATTTGATATGCCTTAGAGCTTATTTTGGAAGCAAGAAAGAAAGTTACTGTAATTCGAAATCTATAATGACTATCATAGATTTCTCTATCTCTATTTTAATATATATCTTCTATTTCTATAAAATCTTGTTTCATGCTAGCCCCGCTGCATCATCCCGTACTCGTGCATACATTTGCCTTCACTTCCTGATGTCACTGCCGCTTCATCACGCCATTCTTATACGCTGATTCGATAATATTCAAACCTGTTACGTGTAAAGGAACTTTGATTTCCCTGGGAATGTTCTAGACATTTCTGTCTGCAGTTGGCTCAATTGTTTTAATTTTAAATAGTAGGTAATAGCGACGTGTGAACTGAGAACTGGTAGGTATCTGGCACAGCGCATCAGCATTGCTACAAAGCGAGGCAATGCAGCCAACATCTTGGGGACACTTCCGACTGGTATATAGATCAGTTCAGCTACTTGTAGATTAATTGTAGTCTGTAGTAAGCACAATATTTTCAATTGTAAATATAAAGTTCTAATTTGGTTTATTTGGAACTTAATCCGCAGGGTAGTAATTTGGGTTGTTTCAATCCTTAATTTCTTTATTTTTATTGTATTAAGGGGTGTCCATGATTTTGGGTAAGTCATGAATAAATAAAAAGAAATGGTCTAAGCTATGTTCCATGTGAAAACAATGACAGATACTGCACAGCATTTTTATGAGCATTGTCTTACCATGACACTACGGATATAAATAATGAGTAAAAATATTTTATTTCGGTCCATAGTACACAAAATCAAACATGTATATCGTCTAGATAATTTGATATTTTATAGCATGCCTGTTTGCAAAGTTGATTGACAATCCGTTTGAATTTATTTATAGAGAATGTTAAACACTACTCAACAGATTTTGATGTGGTTTTTTTAATAGATAGAATGATTCAAGAGGAAGGATTTGTATCAGCATTGCACCCGAGCGAAGCCAGAGGTTGTTAGTCCTTGTTAAAATCATAAACGCCTACAAGCGAACAAATATTAGATTTTCCCAGCTCATAAAATCTAATTCCAATTGTGTTAGTGTTCCTTTTTAGAGCCCAATAAAATCATGACCCACTTTACAAGTTCTTACTAATTTAGCAATGATTTAGTGAAGTTGTTAACAGACTATTAATATTGTATTATAAACAAACAATTACATCACTAAGATATAAATAGACGCAGTTGTATCTAAATAACGACTTTTGGCATTGTGTGCTTTAGCACTCAATTGAAGTGTGAAGATAGATCATAATAGTTTTATTCTGTATAATTATTTATTTTGTAATTTCTTGTTGTCATTGTTAGCTAAATTCACAGGAAGTAAATTTCTAAAATAATAATAATAAATTAATAAATTTATTTAATTGTAGAAGGTTTTACAAATAAAATATCTAATAGCACTCGGTAGCTAGTTATTATTATTTAATTTTTTGATTATTTTATTGATCCATATTCGTAATTAAAAAACAAAAGATGCCGACAGTCTTAGACTTGCAAATCAAAAACGTTTCGAATTCAAACGGACACTTGAACAATTTGTCCAACATTCAATCACGGTTCTTGTGATAATCACCAACGATGCGATAATTTCGTACCTATAAAGTTTTTGTAGTGAATTTTGAGCCTTATACCTGAGCAATAGAGTTATTATTAAGTGGGTGTGGCTCATTTATGGTCAGCTGCTTTCTCAACATGATAAAGTAAAAGTGGTAGAACATGTCATCTTGGGTGCGCATGACACTGAAATGTAACTTTAAACATATGTTTAAAAAAAATCTGGAATTAATAATAATAATCAATTCTTTCAGGCAACATTATTCTAGTACAAGATGTTAAATTCTTAAAAACTATGGCCCATATTAAATATATATGCCTTAATCTAACATACGTATTTACTACCACGTAATATCGGCGACAAAAAAAATATTAGTATCGAATTTGATACTGCTTTTTATAATCGAATTTTTGCTATAGTATGAATATGATTATTTTCCTCCACATTTAGAAATTAACCCCGTTACTTAAAAAAATATATGTCATGTAATGTGTGTTGTATTGAAATGACTTAGCGATACTTTTTCTCACTCCCTACTTGAGGACCGAAGTGACACAGCGGGCAATAGTCCGCTCGCAACGAAGGAAATTGCAAGTTCGACTCCCACCTACCACAAACATTTCTCTATTGTCTGCACGATATGCCAATAATTGTTCCTGGTGTTTTTGGTATTTTCTATATTTATTAAAAAATATATATCTGTGTAATGTATTATGTATACTTAATATCACTCATCTCTCGTTGCCGTGTGGTGCCGGCATAGAATTGCACCACCCCAACTCTTCCCGTGGGTGTCGTAAGAGGCGACTAAGGGAAACACACCGGGGGGCGGGCAGCAGCGCCTTCTGCAGAACAACTACACCGAACTGCGATCCCCAACCCGCATGCCCAGCGTGGGGATTATGGGCAATAACCCCCACATAATGATGCCATCTATGGCGCTCATTAGGGGAGGCCTATGTCCAGCAGTGGACTATTATAGGCTGATGATGATGATGAATATCACTCATCTAATGCCCATAACACAAGCTCTGCTTAACTTGGGGCTAGATGATGCTGTGTGTATTGTTCAGCATTATTGATTTATTATTTACTAGTCTTAGGTAAAAAAAAAAAACATTTATTTAAAAGAAAATAAATAAATTTCGTGTAGTTTTTAAGATGAATTTTTCACCATTGACTTCGATAGTCGTCTTGGAAAGTAGCATAAATAAATCTCATCAAAACTTTGTTACAATACGGTGTAAATGCATTCTACTGTTAAATCAAGAGCCTGTGCGCACTAAAACGAGATTGGTTGATTATTCGAAATTATAAAATTTAAAAGCACTTAGCACTTTCTTTACTCGCTATTTGCTGCAAACGATTTTTAAGCGATATTTCTAACACCACATCGGCTACCAAATTAAATGCTTTTGAATCTTTGTACTGACTAGACGTATCCTTATAGTCTGCTGAAGAAATTCGTTAAAAACACCTTAATAAACAAAGATAATTATATAACTTAATTAGTTTGTGTGTCTGTAGCTGTGGTAACAGATTTTTTTAAATCTATTTAAATAAACGCTTGGAAAAACATATTTCTTGCCAAAAAACAATAAGTACGCGTTTGCGTATGAAAAAGAAAACTGTGCCTTCTTAAAATTTTTATTCTTAAAATCATTCCTTATGAACGATGCGACGGTGAGATCAACGAAACTTACATTATCTCACTACACAATCACTTAAAGTTACAAAACAGCGAAAAAACCGTCAACTTAACTTCATTATCAAACCAATTGCGAAACCGTCCCATTGCTGAACACTTCCTCATGTCCTCAGGAAGGTCAGAAACAATTATGCCCTTTTGCAAATCGGAAGAAACAAACGAAGGTCGACTTCCACTTTCGTCATTCACCATTGACCTAGTACTGTTAAGGAGCAGAGTATTTTTGCCTTCTGGACTGGCCATGTATGGTGTATACTCGATCAAGGTTCGGTTTAAAAGCTGACAATATTGTCAGTTTTATTTCTGTTGGGATTTAAGTAGTTAAATCGTAACCAGATCTTTTTTGAGATAAGGTATTTTTAAACTGAAAATATGTGCCCTTGGTTGCCTACCTAGCCAAACAACTAAACTACCAAGTTGGAACCCGCCTGATGGCAAGCGGGTACCGTATGGACACCGGCATCACTAGGGACATTAATCGCTTGTTATCGACCTGTCGTTATGAATGAATGAACACTTTATTGACATTTACTAGAAATAAAAAGTTACATAATCTTATATCTAAATTAAATTAAAAATGGGCGATCTTATTGTGACTTCAAAGCGAGGAGAGTGCAAATAGGTTAAAACGCGCTCGCCTTGCTTTGGAATCGCTCGGAAATTGTATGTTAATGAATTGAGGCGCTTTTTGAGGTTTTCCTCTCTTCGGCAGGTAGTTTAGTACAAGATAATCATCATCATCATCATCATGGTGTACAACTGCATACCGCTCCATAAAGAACACAAGACATTGACACCGCTGTTACGAAACTGTCTTAGGTATTAGGCATCTTTTTAGTATCTATATAAACCTAATTTGGGATTTGAGACTCTACGTACGCTATCTATCTATGGGGCTAAAGACATGTATAAAAGTTGATTTGGAATAAAATGCTCGTCCCTTGAACTTTTTGGCTTGTGCTTGGGGGAAATAAATAACGTGTGTTCTTATCGCTCTTGCATTGATGTTAATCAGAATATTTCTAAAAAAACATTAATTTGATTGGCAGCCATATATATGAATGAAGGAACTGCTAGAGATTTCCCATTTAATCAATAAATCAAGAAAACTCTCTTACATCTGGAAACTTCGTTGACATCGCCTGGGAGCCTCACACAATGCTCATTGTTGTAATGTACTCTGTGTATACGGCGAATTTCACCTTTGAAAACGATGAAACATTGTTCAATGATAATTTGTTGGCATTAATATGCATTACGTACTTTATCCCTATAAACATAGAGTAACCGGACTTAGGTACCGATCTATGGCTGTCAACGAGATTGGTGACGGCAGTCTCAACTATCTATTTAAAATTAAGTTTAATATTATTCAGATTTGTGTAATAATGGAATTTTGATCCAAATTAACATAATGATAAGACCTGGGGGTAAATTTCGAACCGACCTAAGTATCCTTTAAAGTTTTTCGATAAAACAAGCCCTGAAATCGCTGTTCACTCTATCAATTCGACCTTGATACGAACTGTGCAAGTAAATTCAAGGAAATTTAGCTCTTTGTCCATCAATAGTTAAACAAATCAACCTGCTGGAATAGGTTCCAGGGTCCTTAGCCAACCGGCATTCGCTATGAAGCGATTCGATTTTGAAAATTCTTATCGCTCTAGCGATGGCAACCTTCAAATGGATTAAACGTCAAGATTTTTGGTAGGCAATGTACGAATATTTTGATTTCACCAAACCGATTGACAACATCGAACGATCACTTCCATCAAATTCCTAGCCAAGTGGCAGTTTTGAGAAGCGACTTCACGTAGTTGTCTATTCTCTTGATGGATACACTAGCGAACGCTAAGACCCTGTAGAAATCGAATCGAAACGGCGATTTCATAAACAGCTGTTGGAATTACGTCAAAATTTTAAGTAGCCTTGCGCTAGCGTGGATGTAGCATTCACGATCGCACCCTTGTTTCCCTGTGTCCACGAGGGATTAAAAATATACTTAACAACGAAAAAAACAAGATAAAGCTTTTGCATATGATCGGCAAAAATTCACACATTTGGCTTCTAAGGGCGAGAGTCGAAAGAAATTACAATACAAACTAAAACGTCTATTGTCAAAATGCAAAATAGTTTTGAATTTCTGTTATTTACTCCAATATTACCGAGATGATACGAGTGTCGTAAAATATGTATTTTCTCCTAATTATTTATTTCTTCATGATTTTAAGAACTTGTTGAAAATAATTAAATAATATAATTATATAGCTCAAAACCATTTTTATTTTCTTTCTATTGATTTTAATTACACAATAAACACTGCCATAAGTATTTCAAAAGATTGGGTAAACTTCCAAATCGAAACAATTTTTTTGTTATGTATCACGTTTGTTTACAGAAATTCTATCTGAAGTTATAGGTAACAACCTACTTGGCTTGGTACTCCTTTTTATTTGACCCGTCATTTCATGAACGGTGAACGGACGAAATAAGCGAATGATTGAGTTCGATAACTATAGACTACAGACCGTACACCATAAGTTGTCCTGCCTCAGGAATTGGCAGCATTATATTGGCAGCACGATATTGCCAACATTATGAATCTTTTACCCCATTATGTAAACGTGTGTTTATGTTTTAATTTCATATTTGTATATAAATATATAAGTAGTTAGGACTAGGAAAGTTTTAAATTATGAAACAATAAAAATTTTAAATTATTTATTGAAATTGTTCTGACACTAATTATGGTCAAAAGGAACATAAATAAACAACACAAAAAATTCTTATAAATCGAAATCTTCAAGATCCACGACGATTTTCAGCAGAATTGACTTGTTGCAGGCAGCAATAGCTTCGCTTCTTTATATTATGTATTCTACTCGTGGTTTTCTCCGACATGACTGAAAATGACACATAAAATTTGTATTTGTATAATATAAAATTCAAAAATTCAATATTTGTATATATACAAATAAGGGATATCATAACAAGATAAATTAAATAACCTGGATAATTTACTTTTTATTTTATCTTTTTATGTGAGTAAATCTTATGATCCATTCTAAAGGTATCGTGTATAAAGCTGGTATCCCTATTTTACTTACCAGTTGCATTGATGGTGCAACGCGAGATCGCACTAGATTTAATGGATTTAACTGGGCATGGTCTGCCTTTTCTTCCTCACAAAAGGCACGCACCTTCAACACAATCTCTTTTGCACTGCTTTTGCATGAATAATTCGAAAAATATTAATTAATAACACAAATACGAGCGCAATACTTCAATCAAACTATGACAGTCTAACAACAAAAGATTGACAACCAATTGTGCCAACTTATCGGCATTTAGCGATGCGATCAGACGTATAGACAAGGCGATAGCTACGCAAAGGTTACTTTGTCTACCAATTGAACTTCGCCATCATTTGAGCTATGATGATTGTCGTTGCGATGCGTGATATCGAAGGAATATGTCAAATCCATACATTTTTGTACGTTTCTACCATCGCTTTCGATTCGCAAATGTTACTTTGTCTAGAGCCCCAGGTATAGGAAGTAGGCTTTTTCTCGGTTGTTCCTAGTATGATCATAGGTAGAAATAATCGGGAACTTTTTTCCCAATCATTCGTAGGCACGTATGGGCGTATGGGGACAATCGGGAATAGGCGCATAGTAGTAGTAGTAGGTAGCTATAGTACAGTAGATATAGTATTATTACAAAACTGGGATGAGTTTAGCCTATTCAACAATTGCAATTGACTGCGAGTCCCAAATTAAAAGAAAATAAAAAGTTAACTCACGGAAACAATTTAACAACTATCACCAGAATCTGTTCCCAGAAGATTTTACCTCGACAATAGCTCTTTCACATAGTTATTTACTTGTGTCCGTCTGTTTCGAATAGAATGAAGCCCCTCACACGTTTTCTTTTAATCGTGTGGGTAAAACACGAGTAAAAGCAAATCTCGAGGTGGTATCTACGGATACATACCTACATTTCGCCAGTGATTTTCTTGTGAACCGTATAAGGATTATTCGAAACAATGCGATATATTGATCGCTACTAAGTGTTCATCCGATTGATTCCAATCCGATTGATGAAGGTGTAGTGATAATTTTTATTATACCTAAGTGCCATCGCGGTTGTTTGGTAGAGATCGTCGCGTCTCTTTAAATTTTGTTTTTAAATTGATTTGATAAGTATTCAATAAAAATGCTTTAAGCGATGAGCCACCAACCATTAATAATAATTTATCTATCTAACTCAGACAGACGCGATGTTTTCAGTTACTAATTATAAAAATTTGCCAAAGTCTTCACTTAGGCAGTTTTCCACTTAAAAGAAGCTGAGATTATGTAAACATAGCAAAAACACATGGTGTCGTAGTAGCAAGCATCATCACCACCATCAAGAAGGAAAATCCGAGACTAATATTTGGGACTTTTAAATGTTAAGTTAAATTCTGGAACAAATTATTGTAGAACCCATTTTAAAATTTGCGGTTTGATCTATACTCTATAAAATGGGTTCTATATTTGTTAAAAGTTTACTCAATGTTCTTTACAAATTGGTATATTATTTTATTTTTATATTAAAGTAGGTATACCTATTTGTGATTCTACTGCTTTCCTCTCAAAACCAAGCAAGATATGTCTCATTGCATTATAATAACTGCCCAACCAGTAAATGATACCTATTGCAAATGCAATGTTTTATTCATCATCTAATCACGTTCACCTAGTTTTCGCTTGCTCGGAAATGCACTAGATATTATGTAAATTCTTCTCACGTAGGCGGATTATACGAAGGCAAGTGGATTTCAGAGATCGTAATACCGTGCGATGACTACGTAATGTGTAACAATAACATCTTCCTAATTTATGTATTGCCTTGATAAAGGCCAACGTAACACGAGTAGCCATTTTCTGAAATACAAGGAAAAGAAAAACGTGGATAGGTAAACGTTTTAATGTATTGAGCTGTAGCTATAAGGGTCACGCATTGAGTTTGAATAGACTACGGCATTACGAGTTACGACTTCGCACTCTAAAAGTTCCGTTCAGCCTTCTGCTATTATGATATGATTACTGTGATTAGTAATTAGTTGAATTAGTACCTACATATAAATATAGGTATTTATGTCCATAAGACCTACAGCCGGCAAACTGTACAAAAACAAGAAACATTATAATGTAATGTAGATTGTAATGTATCTGTCAACTGTACAGATTTGAAAATAAATAAAAATTGCTAAGATGGAGTTCAAAAACAGTCTATGCATATTGAGATACTCATAAATTCCTTATCTCCGATATATGATTATTGAAAACCCTTGTTAAATTAGAATAAATACAGAAGGCTAGATAAAATCTTAAAGAGACAATGGCTTGAGTGTTTTGGGACACAATTATTTCGTGAAGTCTAGTTTCAAATGCGAAATCGCTCTGCATTAGACATCTATTCATTATTGCAATAGGAAGACACTTTTTGCTGGGATTGTCACACGCTTACTGTAGGTAGCTTTTTTATATTACGTTACGTACGTGTTTAATTACACCTTTCTCCACACACTAGTTTTAATTGTAGCGTTTGGGAAACCAGGCGATTTCAAACAATTTTGACTTTTGTTATGCGTTATGTCATTTTATTTTGTAATTTTCTCAACTTTGTTACATATTTTTCCTTGTTTTGTAAACTTAACAACTGAATAGAACTCTAATGAGTTGAGGTTGGGCTTGAATTATTTTATGAGCTTATTAGGTATTTTTCTTTTAAATAAGTACCTAATTTCGGCAATCTTCCATCCATTCATTGCGTATTTACAACTAGCTCTGTTTGACACAAAATGTTATTTAGAAAACTTTGAAGCTGTATTTGCTTTATTACTTTTTACTACACAAAAACGAGTTCTAAACTATCGAAAGTGGTTTTAAATACGAAATCGTTTAGATTATTCATGTTATAAGTAATTATATAATGTAAAACTTATAATTATATCGTGAAAGTTGGATTAGAACGTGCGCAATTCGACCCTGTTTCAGCTCTTATTTATAAAGTTTGGGTGCACAGTTTCAACATATTGTAAGATTCAATTACTTTATTGTTTTTTCAATATTGGTCGATTTATTAGTTTTAAATATTTCGTTATTATACTTTTGGTATGGGCGTCCTCCAAATCAAAATCTGTTATAGACTTTCCTTTGTTACGTTTTTATCCGGTATATAATTTTTTGTGCTTATGTAGAAAAAAATGCTAATTTTTGAAAAAAAAAGTCATTAAAAGTTTTTACAATGGAAGCGGATAATATTGTTTACTGCTGTGCACAAACAAAATAGAGCGAGATATAAAACAAAATATGTATAGAGTCTAGACTATCATGATACTTCTTCGGCCACATCGTCACTTTCCATCAGGTGAGATTTGATTAAGTATCTATAAATTCTTAAGTTTTGTCTCTTTATATTCCATTATCAGTGTCGAAAGACCTGCCAGCCCATGATATTAGTCTGTCTGGGAATGGTAATTACGGAAAGTTTTGAATTCTAATGGTGAAATAATTTTTCAAGTCGCAGCTTCGGAGCCTATTCAATTCAAACCCACAATCAAACAATCAAATCTTTCCTCTTTGTAATGTTAGTATAGAGACCTTCGTTTGATCAAATCTCACTTGATGGAAAGTGACGATGTGGTCGAAGAAGTATCATGATAGTCTAGACTCTAGAATAACCTATTCTCTTAATATAAGAAACTCAGGTTGTAATCAGATTCAGCGAATTTAACATTAATTTAAATTTAACTTCCTGCAGATACTTTACAACAGACTTTCAATGAAGTCATAAATAATTATTGACGATAGATAAAGTAAACGATATTAACATTTCGCTTTCACTTGTTTCTATTACCATAATGATCCGAAATTGCGATAGACGTAATGTATACTACTAGAGTTTCTTGCTATACCGCAAACAATGCATGTTTTAAATCAGTTTTGGTATCGGATTATATTTTTATAGTAGGTACACTAGCAACCCGCTCCGGCCTTGCACAGGTGCAATGCTGATACAAAAAATCCTCTTGAATCACTCTATCTATTAAAAAACCTCATCGAAATCCGTTGCGTAGTTTTAAAGACCTAAGCATACATAGGGACATACAGACAGACAGCGGGAAGTGGCGTTGTTTTATACTATGTAGTATAATGTAACTTTCGAAAAATAGAGGAAGTCAATGTCCGTAATTTAACATGAAAACGACGGTGGAAATAAAATGGCATATAACTTAAGTACCTCGCTATTTAAAATAAATGATCATAAAATCTACTATTTTATGTCGATGTATTGATTGTCATAGGTATTTAGCATGACAACAATGTTATAAATTATTGAATGTTTTAAAATCAGCGTGAAGAAATCGCAATTATTTACAGCGAGGTATTTATGACCAATTTGTTCCTACCGTCACGAGCGGTGCTACCTACTATGAAATTAGCGCCACAACCAAAAAGTTACGAAGCAAACCAAGATCAATGAGTACCTACACGACTTACCAAAACAGAACCAAAACAAGTCTGTTTTGGGACAGATAGAGACATCTCTGACAATTACATAACTACGTTTATTATCTGATATTATTGTATTAGCTACCCTACTTCAAATTGCTGGGAAATATTAAGCCTACTCTAATTATCGCTAATAATTAATTGTGTGATTGTTAAGCTTTATTATTAAATAAAATGAAAAAGTTATCATGCCTCATTACCTCTACCAATTAATTAAATGATGATTGATGACATTAACAATTCTGTTTTTGTGACGATAGAAAAAACTGATGTGGCAGATCCACATCAGTTTTTTCTATCTTTTCCCTGCTTTTTTTGGGCGTGGCGCCAGCTTCACGGTGGCTGCACCAGTAACAAGCACGGTAACTACCGTTCTGTATTTGATTGGATGTATCCGAATGTCCACAAATTGGTCACGCAATTTTGTAGCAGTCTTGAAAACTTTCATTCTTTCGTTGAATTTTTTCAAGGCCTTTTACCTACGAATTCGTCGGTATTGATTTACTTGCCGATACTAAGTTGATTATAATGTTTTATGTATATTTCAGTATTTGGAAATTAGATGATACTTAACGTTTTTTATAAGTTTTAACTGATATTTCTAAATGATATATTGGTTTCGTTAGAATCATCATAAAAATAACTTATGTTTGGCTTTATTTAACTTGTTTGTTTTCTTTTGTTACAGCAAGAAAATGACCGTCAAAAAGACGGCCCGTTCCGGGGGCTACGCGGCCCTGGTGGGTCGCCAAAAGCTCCACTCACCCACCCAGCAAGTAGACATGGCCACAATCGCCAAACCATCGACGCAAACATACAACATTGTCGTCGGATTCAATGAGAAAGATCAACTTCAGCTTCTCACGAAAGATGAAGGATCAGACGACGAAAAACACGAGAAATCTAAACTTATCAAAGAATTCAACACAACCAGCAAATGCGAAAACATTTCCGTAGACAATATAGAAAACTGTATCAACATTGAAAACTACCAGAACTGCGAGAAGATGCTCGTATTCTACGTAATAAAAAACGTTATTCGAGAAGCGGTGGTACTGAAATTCGAGAACGAACAAGATTTTAAGCGGATATACTTCACGTACAAGTATTTCAAAATGCGAAACCGACTGACGAAGAACATCTACCCGAGCAATGATACATTATTCTCAAAGAAGAAGACGTACGACATATTCAGAAACAGAAAAGCCAGTTCAGACGACTACGAGCTCTTACAAGACGATGTGACGCAAATATCGGTTCAAAAGAATTTGAACCTTAGGTTCGATCAGCCGATGAGCCTTATTGGCATACGGAACGATGCACACGACAATGAAATAGACAGTGTTATTTACACAGATATAGATATTCCATCAAAACCGGATAGAAAACGATTGTTCCACAGGAAACCGAAAGCACCTCAGCCTCCCGCTTTAAAAGAAAGCCCAAAGGTCTTGAAAGGAGAGTTCGTAAGAGTAAACGTGGACAGAACACCAGACATCATCCCGAAGGATAATAAAGTTAACAAAGTTCCAGACATACTGCTGTTCAGAGATACGAAACCTAAGAAGAATAGCCCGACGAATCTTTGGACGGCTAGCAATAAAGGTAAGCTGACACGTTATACAAACATATACATGTAAATCATTTTATCTACGAGTAGCTTTGAAAGAGGTTCACTGCAAAAATTCCATAAGGCGCGCGTTAATTGGAGAATAGGTTTGCATAAAATAGGCCTGCCTATCAGATAAAAAAAAACAAATGATGTAGGTATAGTAACGGCGATGTGGTTGCTGAGTGACAAAGTCTCTTTATATCTATCTATATCTACATATACTAATTTGTATAGAGAAAAGATTTGATTGTTTTTGTTTGTTTGTTTGAATTGTATAAGCTCAAAAATTGCTTTCATCGTTATTAAGATAGGATTGGTTCGTATTTAAACTTACGGTGACGAAATTATAATGATATTAAAAACAATAAATATTTTTACGACATTAAATTCTCACAACTGTGAACACTGTCAACAAAGAACATAAAAAAACAGGAATAGGTAATTACCAAAATAACAATAAGAACATCAGAAATACTTTGTAGTGTTCTTCTAACACAGACAAGGTTCATTGTTAACGCGCATATAAAAATCAAATACTCCTTAGACCGCCGATCACCAAATACTGCGATAGTCGTTGAATAGTTACATAATTCTCTTTACTGCAACTAAAGAATAATAAAAGATGTAGTAATGCAGTAAAACAGTGCAGATGTACTGACTAAATAAATAGAATACGATGCAACAGCAATTTGCACCGATTCAATAGGTTTACTACAGCTGATTACTCTCGTGTAATATCCGTGGTTTGCCGTTGGTATGTCTTCATTGCGTTTATTATTTCATTATTATTTGCGGAAAACTTCCTTGTTGTTCTTGTTCTTTTAAACATCAGTATAATTAGGCGATGATACAGCTGTATATATATATATATACATTCTATTTTCCCCGCTCATAGTGTTTTGAATACGCACAAACAAGAAACTAAGCAGCAAAAAAGTATTGGCCAGTTATAATAGAATAGAATGGGATATTTCTTTATTGCACCATATTCACTTATAGCAATTATACATGATGTAATACTAATTATATCAAATTAATCCTTTAAGGACGTTTAAAATTTTGGATGTGCCAAAATTTTAATAGAACACCAACCTGGCGATATAGAGGAATACACAGAGAACTCTGCACAGACAATTAAGTGTTTCATACGAGTATTACGCTTCGAGGAAACAATTGATAGCTTGATTCTTCCAAACTTCCTTAAAATAAATAAATAATGCCGGACAATCCACACAGCATCATCTAGCCCCAAGATAAGCAAAGCTTGTGTTACTTGATGACTGATATATGTACATAATACAATATTGCGCTACGTGTATGTATTAAAGCATTACTAAGCACTTATACTATAAGACGGGTTTAATAAAATTATCAGACCCTTTTATAGCAATTATAGTCAAAGGATAGCGGAAGCGCCTGTACCTAAGATAATGAAAAGGCTTTTAACTGTCATTTGTAGTAAATATTTAATTAATACTATTAAACGATCAGTACTTGATTATAGTGGTAGTACGGAACCACTTGGAACGCAAAGTAATCAATAGAAATATTTTTAGAAAAGAATATTTGAAAAATCTTTGGTGGTTGAATCACTTCTTTATCGTTATAATAGTAATCTTGGAAAAAGCTCTTATTTCGATTTTAACGTAGGTATCGAACGACTTAGGAACGCAAAAGTAACAACATAAAGGTTTTAAAAAAGAACAGTTGAAAAACTTTTAAGGTTTAATCTAATCACTTAAGTAAAAGGAAAAAACCTATCTCGGAAAAAGAGCTCCAATTTCGCTTTAAACTTGTTGGTTTGAACAAGAAACAAATCAATTAATCGAGTGAAGTTAACAAAAAGACAACTACTGAAGGTTAAAAACGCCTTCATTTATTAACAATCTAAGACAATTAAAACTCGATTAAGAATTAGAAACATATTCTAAAATCACTTATTACGGGATATTTAGTACCATGATCCGGTTATAGATAATTGATTTGCGACACAGCATTATACTTCTGCAGGTCGCATCACTTCCTATAATCATCGACATCATCATCAGCCTATACTAGCCCACTGCTGGAAATAGGCCTCCCCTAATGAGTGCCATAGCGCCCTGTCTTCTTTCTGGTTCTATATTAAATAAAAGTAATAAAAAATAACATTTCCATTTTGAGTATGGCGACTTAGAAACAATAGAACATAAAAATTACAGCGTTCTTAAAACTTTTGAGGAATTTTTGAGGTTATTATCAGAATGAAATACTAAGTACATTAATTAGTAAGTGAAGAAGCTGAAATAAATAAAAAAAAAAGAAGTTTCCCACAGCTTTTCTTCAGAGGTCCAGGCCAGCAGCATTTCGTAACATCGACACGACTGATGGTTAGATTGGTTTCGTGCCGTGATAATTGAAGTTACGTTTCCATCCAATTTGTCCATCTTCGAACTAGATAGCAGTGTTGTAAGCTTTGTTAAGCTTTTGTACGACGCTTGTACAATATTTTCTCACAAGGACCAGAACACTGAGACCGGCTGACGATATTATCGAGTTCGTGATTGTCACGTCTCATTTTGTCTGGGATTTGAGCAGACTTTTTAAAGGGTTACAGGTCTTTGAATTTGCGTAGTTCCCTTTCATTTAGATAGACGTGCTGTACCATATATGGCATAACCGTCAGGTACTTACCTACTCACTAATCTACGAAAGAACGGGTACCTTTAATATTTGTATACATAATCGACAAAAGTTCGAAACCCTCGGCGCGCGAGTTACAGTTGCACTTGACGGATCTTTCCTATTATAGGATAAAAAATTATGTAATTTTTATCTTTTATTTATGGAAAATTAGACGACACGATCACGTCTCGATACTATCTTCAACCAGACTCGGGGTTCTGCTCTTTTAATTTGTTTTTTAATTATTTATGTCTGCTTAGTGATTTGGTGCAGATAAATCTCTTTTAGCGACAAACAGAGGGGTAATTTTAACTGCGTATGTTGATAATGACGAAATCATGCTCGTTAAAATAATATAGCATTTTAGAATAAATCTGCCAAAGGATGCTGAAGCATAGTGATTCAATAGTCGTCGTGAACGTTTCTGATATTTGGACGTTAGAAATCTTGTTAGTGTAGTCAAGATTGGGCCATAAAACCAGGTCGTCCTTGTGGTGTTTTGTTGACATCGTCAAAATAAACAATAATCAGCACAAACTACAGTGTCAATCAAGGATCATCTAATTTTCCCCAGAAGAGGTTCGCAAATAACCGTGGGTTAGAAAATTCTGCGGAGCGATTCACAATGGAAGCATGGGAGGATAAATTTTCGATTCAGTACATGGGACACATTTCACTACACCAAATTTTATGCAGGATCGACAATATGAGTATCATTCTATTTACTTTCAAAAAGACAAATTTCATTCGTCCATGGTCTTCAATTATAGGAAACAGAAAGGCCATCAAAATGGCTTTCAAATATCAAATTTAGGATCGAGATTTTAGCGTAATCGCTCTGCCGGTCTGGAATGATGGTTGAGGTAATTGTAAATCTGTAAGCATACCCTGATGAACCACTTTCACATATCACCGAGGGTTTGTCAGCCAAGGTCACTCGCGTAATAGGTCGTTGACTTATTCAGAATGCGCCTGTAATACCAATTACCAATTGTACCAGTCACGTACCTTGTGAAGTCATGCGTTAGCAATCAGATGGGTTTAGTTTTACAAATTTCAATGTATTTTGTAAACGAAGATCAATCTAGAAGTCACGTTCAGAATTTACTCAATAGTTTTTAATTCAATTTTTACTGTTGTGTTGCTATAGCTTTATTTCGGTGGTTAGGTGAATAAATCTCGCGAGGGCTAGTCCGATCCTATATAGAATTTCGTTTTAAGAATGTAAGTGGCGAGAGGATAATTATATTTTTCTCATTTTAGGTATATTTTGCTCAATTTAAAGATATTATAGCTCAATTGAATTTTTATAATGTGTCGGTATTCTAAATTCACCGGTGAATTATGTTTTTATAATTTAAATTTATAAAATATTTTTTATGCATATATGCAAATAGAAATAAAGAAAGAAATAATAAATAAATTTCAGATTAATTTTCATATTAATATGCCTCTTCATCGATTTCGATGACGGCGACCCTCGATTATAACGGATTCTTTGAGTAAGGCCCTAAAAAAACGGATAGGCCCGCGATCCGGCGTCTATCGTCAGCTTTGTTCGTTTTTCAGAGTATACCATAAAGTAGAGTAGACTTAGATCTTTAGAGGTTCAATACCTAACGCCCCGACTTGCCTTACCCACCTTAATAAATTTTAACAAGTTTTATCACGGCCAAGTAATATTGACTTATTAATACTTATTTGCAGAATATTTATATTGATTTACTTGCTTGGCCTGATTAACCGATCACGTTAATTACACAATCATCTACTGCTTTCTAAGCAATGATAAGTATTGATGTTTTCGATTAAATTATTGAAGAAAATTCACAAAATATGCAGACATAGGTATACGTTATAGGTACGTTAGATGATGAATAAAATTATTCATATAGAAAATTATGATTATAGAATACACAGGAATAAATTAGAAATGGTTTATTGTAGTTATTATCGCTTATCTACCTACAATTGAACAGTTGAGTCAAGTACACATGTTGCAAACAATCCATAAAAAACCAATGCCAATACAATTGATAAATTTATAGGTCACTATTTCTTACGTGCTTAACAATGAATATAGGTACCTATTTAAATTTATCAATTTCATAATTTATGTTTATGACAAACCATTTTCGTATACTGTCACGTAAGAATACCTACCTATACAACCTTGATGTGCAATATTTGTAAACAAAACGCCCATACTTAACCTAAAATTCACACACTGTTGCCGCATCTTTTATACGCAATTTATACTACTGGTTAATTAGAGATTACTTCATTAAACATTGCTTATAATTAATTGTATCTGACTCGACGCCAAGCAAGTGAGCTTTATTTCTGTGAACTATAGCATAATACATTTAGCTTCTGTGACGCGGTGAGCGAAGGTCCGCCTGCGACACATGAGGTTGAGAGCTCGATTCCCGCCTCAGGACAAATATTCTGTACGATCTGCAAATATTTGTTCAGGGTGCTCTGGTCGTTTTCTATGTATAAGTAATAAAAATATATATCTATGTACTCGTATAGTATTATGTATTTCAGTTATCTAGTTCTCATAACACAAGTTCTGCTTAGCTTGGGGCTAGATAATGATGTGTCGAGTGTCCAGCATTCTTTATTTGATTATTAGTTATTTGCGTCGTGGTTTGTTAAGAAACATTGCACATTGGGTTTGGCTAGTATGTCCTAAAACACGCGGCCGTAACATAGGTAAACAACCTGAGTGCAGTTTGGGCAACGGAGATGAATGTTTTGAGTCAGCTTACATAGACTGTTAAAGAGTCTAATCGACTAAACATCAAAACTTTTTCTTTAATTAACCATGTTTATAAAAAATCGTTTATCGAAACCAATTCGGACTTGAAATTCTAGATATTTGGAGCTTACGAGTGAGTGAAAATATTTTTAGTAATCTTAATTTGGTATTCAACCATTGGAAACTTGTAGATAACAATTGCTTTCTTTTAATTTTAATTCTGTAAGCGCTGCATAGTTTCTAATGTTTTTTCTTATGCACAAACAAATAATTAATGCTAGACAATCCACAAAGCACCATCTATCCCCAAATACGCAGAACTTGTGTGTAAATAGAAACGGATATTATGAATACACTAGATACATTATTATTAATCATCATTCCTGTAGATTGTTTGCAACAGTCATCAGTTAGCTCAATTATGTAAATCGCAAATACTAGTTCTAATTTGGCTATTTAATTTTTATTTTTTTTTGATTATAAAGGTTTTATCTATATTTAATGCACAGAAAACACCCAAATTCAATTGTAAACACATTTGTCGCGCGTCAGAAAACGAACGCGCGGTCTCCCATTTCCAAGCGCTTTAGTCGACAGAATACTTTAGCTGGGTTAGCTAAATGAGCTCCAACCACTTAAGGCCCATAACCTCTCAACATAATGCTGCTGGTTTCTTGACGAAATCACATGTCCTGGATTGAAGTTTGCTAAACCAAACGCTTAGAGTAAACGGTCGAGTGCTGTCAAACCTTTTAATTTGAATGTTGCAACGCCCTTACAGGGTTCATGTAGACCTATTAAAATGTAGCACCTTGTAATGGATATGAACGCAATAAATAAATAAATTATGACCTCTGTGGCGCGTTATGCGAAGTTGGAGGTTCGATTCCCACCAGACAGATGTACAGTACGATCTCGTAGATCTTTGTTCAGGGTTCAGGGTGTTCCGGTGTTTTCTAAATATAGGTAACAAAAAATAAATATCTATGTAATTATATTCCATTAAGTAGAGGTATATCAGTCATCTAGTACCCATAACACAAGCTTTGCTTAGCTTAGGGCTAGATGATGTTGTGTGGGTTGTCCAGCATTATTTATTTATTTACTAAATTGAAACTGTTTAGAGAAACAGTTATTGTAGATAGTTGCACAAATACATAAGATGAGAGGTAAGTAAGAAAGATTCCCATAGGGACGATAAATGAAGTAAAAGTATTTTTAAGATGAGGGTTTTAGATGATACTCATGCTTACCTGAGTTGAAAATCTCTACATATCTTGAAAAACTTGGCCTACTCTGTATAGAATACCTACAGAGCAAAATTTTTATTAAAATAATTTTATAATTCGAAAAAATTGGCCTACCCTCATAAGCTTTCAAACTTACATTTACTACATGTACCTACAAGTGGTTTATTTTTCACAAAAAAAAATAAAGGTATCGAAATAAGAAATCTGAAACTGCTGGACATAAGCCTCCAAATGACACCACAAATAGTGGCCTTCGAAGGAACCTATAATGTCTACATTTTACGGTTTAGCCAGAGCTAAACTGTTAAGACATCTGAGTAGATTATGTTTTACGAGCTAAACATAAATAGAGTTGCGGCGTGGAGTATAATTTTATGTCCCTTTGTGAAGCAGCTGTATGTGCTGTGTGCCAATATGCTGAGGTTAGGTTTGGAAATCCTTTTTACATATGTTACTATCGTATCACGTCCTAAAAACATGGAAATATAATTTTTACTTGTGTTACTATCTCGTCCTAAAAACGTGGACTTTGCTGAAAATATCCCAAGTCTTTTGATTGAGGCAGATAGACCTACTTCTATGCATTTTTAAGTTGCGTAGATAAAGATTGCCACTAAATATGACTGTCTTTTATGCAGTTCATAGTCAAAGATGGATTTATGCCGTATTCGTCCCTAGTAAGTTCGGCCCACTTCAAAAAATCTTCCTTCGTCTCACTTTTTATGCCATATTAGGCCCTCATTTTATAGCGGCACGAGCGAAGCTGTAATTTTCAATCACAATCTTTATCGACGGCAGTTATCCCGTCCTAAGGTGATTTTTGCTGCATTGAAATTACTTCATACCATTTAGTAAATCATGTCCTTATAGGTAGCACCCCTAAAAGCTTTCACTTGTTCTCAGAAATAAAAGACGAAGCGATTGTCTTCTGTTTTCTTTGTTTTGTTTTATTAGCAACTAGCGGTTCGTTCCGGCTTTTTACGGGTATTGAACTAAAATTTACACGTTGGGTTACATTATTGGAGCTTTTATACGGTTCCCTAACTCTTTTGAAAATATTCTATAGCCTATGTTCATAGGGATAATGTAGAATTCTGACGGTGAAAGAATTTTCAAATCGGTCCATTTGTTTCGGAGCCTATTCAATACAAACAAACAATCAAATTTTTCCTCTGTATAATATTAGTATAGATAGTGGTCTGATAGTTAAAATAAGGACCTATTTCGAGTTTGCCTACACAATCACCTGTTCGCACACGAGGTCTGTAACCGAAGCTTCAAGTATCGACATCTGCTACCTAGAGCATGAAGGGCAGGTTTGATTCTCGCGCGTGTCACTTACATGTGCGGCTTCCGTGGTACAGGTGGCCAGTGTTGCATGAATTTAGAATAACTCTACTTCTTTTTGCTAGTTGTCTATCCAAGTGGCGTAAACAATCTCTGAGGATTTTGTTTCGATTTAAAAAGTTTCATCTCACATCTATACTGGTATAATGTATAACAATACAAAAATAAACTGCATACCGCGCCATACAGAACTCAACACGGTGACACCGCTTTGCCTGTAGCGTAACTGTCATAGATTTTAAGCGTGTTTTTTGGATTGTAATATTAGAGAACTCTAGTGTCTAGATAACCCTAATTTAGGATTTAAGATGCTTCTAATCATAAAAATGTCATAATTTCTTTTAATAAACGCTATCTATCTATGTAATGGCTTATACTGGTATATTCGTGGATTGCTGGACGAAGGCCTGCCTGAAAAGCATTTGGCTTTTAGCACATGGGGTCGTGCCCATAATCCCCATACTAGGCCGGGTTCGGGATCCCGCCCCTGTTGGATATCCATTAATCGCCTCTTACGCATCCGTAGAAAGAGTTTGGCAAATGGTTTAGGATACATAACGTCATAACTATTTTTTTTTTAATTCTAAAATGTGAAGAAATTAAGTGCCTTAGCTAACACACAATACAGCTAATTGGCTTTCTGCTATAACCAATAAAATCAACAGATATCTTTGGTACGTAGAGCAATTTATAGCCTTTCCTAATTATAAAATGATACTGGATAATTTACAGCCTCAATTTAAGCAAACCTTGTGTTATGGGTACTAGATAACTAATCAACTTTATCCAATACATTACATAGATATTTTTTTCTATGTATACATATAGAGGTATAGGTACTAATATTTTAAAGAGGAAAGATTTGATTGTTTATTGTTTGAATTGAATAGGCTCCGAAACTACTAAACTGATTTGAAAAATTCTTTCACCATTAGAATCCTAAATTTTTCGTTATGAACATAGGTTATAGAATATTTTCAAAAAAGTTAGGGATGTATGAAAAATTTAATGTTTTGTTAAATACCCGTAAAGCCGGGGCGGACCACTAGTACTATAGGAAGCATCCAGGACACTCGGAACAGATATCTGCAGATTGTGCAAGTATTTTTCTTGAGGCGACCTTCTGCGTTGGAGGCTTAATTTCGCCCGCCGGGCTACAGACGTCACCAATAACATTATAAATACATGTTACTGATCAATTGCCATTCAAGAGCTAATCAGTGGCATTCATGCAGCGTTTATTTGCTAAGTCCTATACTCATTGACCCTTTAACATACTATTTATTCAATTAAGAAACCACTGTTTACCGTGGTTTTACCAATCGCCCTATGTTAATCAACCTACTCAGTGCCTAGTCTGGCTTGACAGTTGACACACAGAAATGACATAGTTACGACATATTGGCGGATGTTTGAACCGCAGAATATAACTCATACGCAAGACAGTTAAAAAAACATGAGTCAAAGTTCCGAGATATTTAGATAATTTGCGAAGTATTTATTTTTACTTTTATTTTAGTGTACTACATAACATTGTGCTAATGAAAGGTCAACTCATCCCAGCTTGAGCAAACCAGTTGAAAAACAATAGGGAAAAGCTATTTAGTACTTGGAATGTAAAAGTTAATCGATCAACGAACGTAACGTATTACAATAATAATAACGGTCCCAGCATGGACCCCTGGTGGACACCAGGCTCTTATCGTTTGAAATCGACAAGTAATCATTTTATTCAAGCTCGTTACTGCGTTTTCACCTTGCCATTTAGAAAAGGTCTGCACGCTTGGATCATATTTAAATTAGGCAATTTGTCAGGCATTTGTTTGGTGCTGCCGATAGCATCAAATATTTATGCAATGTCTTGATTATCATTATGGTACCTACTATGGGAAGATTACCATTGTTGGTCAATGAATCTTCAGATTTTGGTTGAGATCAGTTGAACTTCTTGGATTTAGTAGTTGTTTTCTCTTTGATTGCACATGTAGTTTCAATAATATAATTGATTTGTATTTGATTATTCTCTGATAAATTCCTTTATTAGGTATAAGACTATTAGCAAATTTTAAGCAACAATTATAGTTATTTACACCATAAGTAACGATTTCCGTCGACAAAACTTTGTAACAAAGTAATTCTTTAGGACTTTAAATTGGGTACAGAGTTTTACACATCCTGCTCGTTTCGAAAATAGACTGTCTGATCGGCAGGTCATCAACCACTTGAAGTTAATTCCTGAATCAGTATGCAAAGAGCACGGAAATCTACGCGGTTGGAATATCTTAGAATTGCGAACAAGAGTCGCCTGATGTAATTTTTGCATGCAAACTATGCTTGGTGAATACTAGGCACAAAATAGGGGATTTCGAAATAACCTGTTAATTAGTTAAAATACCTCTGAACATAGGTAAAAGTTATATGTAGAGAAATTGGCCTCTCACTCTCTTTGAAACTTAGATGTCATGTTGCACATATTATGTTCAATATTTTAAAGATTATTTATCTCTACGTTTCAGCTGCCGGCTACGATTCCGATCGTGAGGAATGGAAGAGCAGCAGATCACAGTTCTCCACAACTGCCTTCGACAGCCTCGCGCGACCAACCAAGATGGCAATGGCCCTCACACTGAGAAAACCCCAAAGAATAGAACCGGGACCACAATATTATAGACTCCCAACCGAACCCAAACCTAAGCTAACCCCCCTACCCTTCAGGCAAAACAACTTCATCCAAAGACCACGTTTACCGAGACCAAACACGGATGTGAAGCGAAACCTTCTCACCACAGATCATAGGAAGTTCACATCTTTACAGAACTTAGATCTCCCAAAAAAGCTGAGCGAACCAAAGAAACCAATGGAACAGAAAAAGAACAACTATTCGAATATATCGCATAGGATAACTGGACTCACTAATAAGCTCAGAGATTTGGGGACGAACAACAACACTTTGGGGAGGTTCAAAGCACAGTCTCATGGAGACGTAGCTAACCTAAAGCCAGTGTTGAAGAATCAGGAGAAAAGATCTGTTGTCAGGACTTGCAGCGCAGAACCACCAAAGAAAGTTACTTTCAGCGCATTCGCTACTGTCCAAGTAGTCTAATAATTTATTGATGGGACGACTGATTAAGGTGTATCAATATGATAAGAGAGTAACGTAGACGTAGGCCGGGATTCTTGTGTAAATAAATTTTATTATCACTAATTAACAATTGTTTTTTAAACCTGTTTTGAGAAAATGGTCCTAGGTAAGGTTTGCTCTCGTTCAAAAACTATTTGGTGACCTACAAATTGAATTTTGAATTTATAAATTTTCTGTGCGTTGCATTTTTGTTCATACTTGTAATTAGGTAATCAGCCTGAGTGAATTTCAGTATTCTATTATGAAATGCCACCAGTCTTTTGAAGACCGATGTTGGACAGTTTCGGGCAAAAACCTAGTCGAAATTTTTAATTGGTATTTTTGTAATTAATAACCCCCTTAATCATAATGGTTTGCTAACTTAAAACAATCGCTTATTAGTTCTCACTCTGACTTTTGACAATAGTGTAAGACATAGCAATGCTTTAAGTTAGCAAATTTTGCAGAATAAGAGGGTAGGTGTTTTAAAATTTTACTGTGTGTGTTAATTTGCAAATTGTATCTTAAAATAAATAGTAAAGATTTCAACTGTTTGACCTTCCTTAGTGTTTACAAAGAAGAACCTTGTAAATACGAGGAGCTGTAGATATGGTACCTAAGTATAATTTTAGTTATCTATGCAAAAGTCATGTAAAATAATAAGTTTATTATTGCTAAAACATACAATAATAGGTATACATTACATATACGTAATGGAATGTGTTTATCGTGTGATTTTGATTTGTTAACTATTGTATACTTGATTTAAGATTTTGTTTCGAAAATAATAAATGTTTATCAAGATTTTAATGTATTTTTTGACCACCCTCATCCTTTATTGTCTTCTCACTAACATAGAGTTAGATATAATAATATAAGTTACCAATTAAATACAGAGTAGATACTCCATTTTTTTAAATAATTTCTTGTGTTTTTGTCCTTGCTAATTTTGCTGACGGTATGTAAACATTGTAATATTTTGGGCAATAACCCCCAAAATGATAAATAGAGCCACCTATGGCGCTCATTATTAGATGATGTAAATGTTTAATGTCTATTTACATCGTCATCAGCCTATATAATAGTCAACAGCTCGACATAGGAGTCGCCTAATACGCATTTAAATTTTTAAAATTCGACACACGAAGTCAAGACGACACAAAAATATGTGCAAAACCGCGAGAATGTGGTAGTCCATAGTAAAATTAAGATAAGTAACGAAACAGTCAGTCATCGAGGTCCAAAAATGTGATAAATGTCAGGGTTATCATAATCACTCTTTTCATTTATTATCTTTACCTAATAAAAACAATTTTAAAGTTAAAGCCATCCCTTTCTGTCTTGAAGGAGTTGAATGAGACGAAAATATCAGATGGCTATTGTTGATTGTATTCGAGTTATGTAAGAAGAAAAGAATTGATTGTTCAGTGTTGAAAGAGTCACCGCGCTATACCAACCGGTAAGTTTTTATGATTTTTTATTTTCCGAGTTACTTGTTATCTACTCTTTTTTACTTTTACATAGGCATATGAATTAATATTTGCCGGTAGATAATATTAGGAATTTTACTTAATTTTTGCGATAGATTCCTAATTATTCTCAAAAATAGGGAATAAATATATCTTATACCTATGTCATATGACTAAAAATTAATATTAGCCGGTGAATATTAAGAATTCTAATTATTTGAAAAAAAAAATAGGTAAAATATATTTCATTTTTAATGAGAAAACCATTAACAAGCTCTGCTTGCATCATCAAAATTCAAAAATTATGGTTTTGCGTTTGCCTAATTTTTAATTATGGTCGGCCATAAAGGTAACCATTTGCAGAGATTCTTCAAATAAGTATCTTTCTAATGTTTTTAAAAATAATTTTAAAGCAGTGATTCTATATTAATTGCTATTTCTATGTTATTATAGATTAACATAAAAATAGCAACTAAAGAACATAAACAATGACTTTATATATTTGGTTTTGATATGGACCAATCGAGCCACTAATTTTGAATTTCAACTGTACATATAGTATTTAAAGTTGAAAAAATTGTTCAAAATCAAAATCATAGCCATTTATTTATTGCCCATTCCTTAATTACTTAACCTAAACTTAACAAAAACTATACAAAAAAATATAATTAGGTAATAGGCAAAGGGAGTAGATTCAGCATTGTGCTACATTGTATGCAAAAAAGCATGCAGCGCTGATTTTAAATCCACTCCCCTCGGATAGGTGGTCACAGAGGAGTTGGGATAGCGGGATTCAAGTTGTTGCAATTAAAGAACTTACAATATTTTTCAGCCATCATCATCATCATGTCTTTGGTAGCTCAGGCGTTCGAGGCCAGCAAAATTGTGCCGGATGTAATACCCACTGCACCCACTGCTAATATTGAAGTGAGTATTCATTGGAGTCCAAACCGAGGGGTATCGAGACTCTCCAGGTTTTTAAAATACTAGGTATATGAGCGTTTGGTGGAAGCGACGTGTGACCCTAGAGCTGGTTAGCATCTGGCACAGCGCATCAGCATTACTTACAGCGAGGCAATGTAACTGGCGCGTCTTGGGAACGCTTCCGACTGGTATATGCCGGAATATATCAGTTGCACTACCTGTAGTTTGTTTATAACAGTCTGCAGTTAGCTCAATTGTTTCAATCGTAAATACTAGTTCTAATTTGGTTGCATCCATGGAAACCTAGGAAAAATCGCTAAACCGTTGGTCTGGCTAGGTCGTGGCTTTCTGCCGTCCCACTGGATTAAGAGAATGCAGAATGCCTTGATTTGCGCAAACACTTTTGCTCTATAACGCTCTTTAAAGTACCGTACTTACAAGTACTACTTTAAAGTACCTAGGTACTTAGTGTAACATTTTTGTTATTATAATGCGTAAGCCTTCGTACTCTGGGTAATCTCTAGGAAATTAAAGTCGCGTAAATTTCTGGGATATTATTGTACCTACCTCTGTATAGTTTATCCAGTTTAAGTTGGGTCCAGGCATTTTCGCAAACGGCTTAAATTCTTTTAGAAATGCAATTTAGGTATTTGCGTTGAAAAGACTACGATACGATTAGTTTGTGAAACCGCGGGAAATTTTTGCTAAATGGCATATCTCCACTTATTATGTATACGACCTCCTCCTTCATGCAGGTAATTAGGAAACCTATCACGGCAAAAGTGCATGATATTCGTACATGCTAAAAACTCAATGCTTAAATTTGATAAAAGTTATCAAAAAGAATCAATATTTACATAAAATACCTTATTTTGTTGACGTAACCGATTAAATAATAATTTATCTAACTACTAATCGTCTTAAGATTTATTTATGTAATCGGTTTGCGGAGTGCAAATGCGATAAAATGTCAAATACCTTCGGATTTCAATCGCGAAGCGATAAGCATCAAGGTTATATTATGAAAACTATTGAAGAACCTTACACATATTCCAACCTAGGTCAACTAGTTGACATGGACTCACAAACAATCCCCTTGGATCTATCTTTTGTCTTTAAGTACTAATATTAATATGTTTGTTTCTTTGTTTCAATTGAATAGGCTCCGAAACTACAGAACCAATTTGCTAAATTATTTCACCGTCCAGTTGTTTCGGAACCTATTCATCCAAACATTCTAAAAACAATGTTTCCACATATTAATATAGATAAACAACTTTACTGCGGCATTGAGGTCGTCTTCTTCTTTTTTCTTGCAGTTGAAGTACCCCAGCGGTGCGATAGCTTCACAAGGCAATGAGCTGACTCCGACCCAGGTGAAGGAACAGCCCACTGTCTCCTACCAGGCTGATCCCAACGCGTTCTACGCTCTTGTCTTCACTGGTAAGAGCATCATGTAAATTTTTATTCGTTACGCAGGACTAGAGCTTACAAATATTCGAATATGTGTTTGCTTTTTCTGATATTCGTCGATAAATTCGAATATTATTCAATTAATTCGAATGATTCACAACTAGGCCAAAAAGATAATGATACGTGGTCTGTTACAATCATCCGTGACCAAAATAAAGGATGTAGCTCCACCCTATGATGCTTCATCGGTTTAAGTTGTATGTTAGTTTAATTTTTTGCTTATTTTGTAGAATTAATTATTATTTATTTTCCTTTTTTTGTACACATGTAATAAATAAGTAGGTAAATATCATCATTAGCCAGTATTTACCTACTGGCTGGAGACTTTTCTCAGTGGTTATATACTAGGAAGCTTAAAACGAGTTCGAATATTCGAATCAAGATAATTATTCGAATTCAAGCCCTACGTAGTGCAAGCGAAGGAACGACAAAAACATTCAACAGGATTTATTTAAAAGGTGATGTTATGGGCAGGGTTATCGATCCCTAGTAAATGAAATCTTCTGTAAGTTTGCTACGCAGAACTTCGCAGCAGGTGCTATGAAGGCGTTCGAAGACATCCGTTTATTGTGAATGTAGTGCTACGTGGGACAGGTAAAGGAAAATAAAAACAAAGTAAAGAAAGAGGACGCGTTTAGGTACATTATAATAAAAACCGCAATTCGTTACGTCTTCTAGTTTCAGATTAATTTAGCATGTTGTGCAAAAACTGCTTGCGGATAAGGTGCGCGTTGAAATCGTTTATATACAATACTAGCGGTCCGCCCCGGCTTCGCACGACAAACAAAAATTTCAGAAATTATACACACTAAAACGATGGGTTTCACAGTTTTCATACGGATCTTTACTTTTTTTAACAGCATTGGAGTTTTTGACATAGACTCGACATTCTAAAACTGACGTAAAGAAAAAGCAAGCACCGTGCGCTATACAACCTCTTTTTCTATTCTGACGCGCCATAATAGAAAAAGAGGTTGAATATACAGCCCACGGTTCAATTATTGAATTTTTTATGCGGATCCCTAACTTTTTTGAAAATATTATATAGCCTATGTTCATCACGGAAAATTAAGGATTCTATTGGTGAAAGAATTTTTTAACTCGGTGCAGTAGTTTCGGAGCCTATTCAATTCAAACAAACAAACATACAAACAATCAAATCTTTCCTCTTTATAATATTACTAGCGGCCCGCCCCGGCTTCGCACGGGTATTAAACAAAAATTTCAGAAATTATACACACTAAAACGATGGGTTTCACAGTTTTCATACGGATCTTTACTTTTTTTAACAGCATTGGGGTTTTTGACATTGACTCGACATTCCAAAACTGACACTGGCCGTAGAGAAAAAGCAAGCACCGTGCGCTATACAACCTCTTTTTCTATTCTGACGCGCCATAATAGAAAAAGAGGTTGAATATACAGCCCACGGTTCAATTATTGAATTTTTCATGCGGATCCCTAACTTTTTTGAAAATATTATATAGCCTATGTTCATCACGGAAAATTAAGGATTCTAATGGTGAAAGAATTTTTTAAATCGGTCCAGTAGTTTCGGAGCCTATTCAATTCAAACAAACAAACAAACAAACAAACATACAAACAATCAAATCTTTCCTCTTTGTAATATTAGTATAGATATAGATTAGTATAGACAGGATAGCGTAGCACGCGCTACGAAACTCTACGACAATACCTACCTTCATAGATTTATTAAAGATTTAGGTGATCATTAGAATTTCAGCAATTTTTATCTGACTTCTAAAAGCCCATCTTTAAAAAGTCTGTTAAAAATTGGTTTCCATGTTTCCGTTCTTTGAAATTACTACTACTACTTTCGAACTGCCATCGATTGTTCCGTTTTATACTAAAGAATGTATGAAATTAACAAATAATGCTGTACCATCACACTAATCTCTCCTCTTGTTCACTCTCAGACCCCGACAACTACGACGGCCCAGAGCCCGTCTACCGCGAATGGCACCACTGGCTGGTCGGCAACATCCCTGGAGCCAACATAGACGCTGGCGAAGTTTTATCCGGGTACATCGGGTCGGGCCCGCCCGCCGGTACTGGCATACATCGCTACGTCTATATCCTGTACAAGCAGCCGGGAAAGTTGCAGTTCGAAGAGCAGAAATTGACTAACAAGTAAGGATTGGAAATATCAATTTTCGAATAGGTTAACCCTTAGATTTTACTGTAAAAAGTGAGCGCATTGAGGCGATACGGGGTCGACGTGAGCCACACTCACATTGATGAAGCCAGGGGAGAGAGGTAGGTACGCGATAGTTACCCGATACAGTGGTCTTTAATAGGTCAACAAATCGCGAGTGTTTTAACTATGTTAGATAGGCCGACGACTTAGTTCGCGTCGGGGGACGTTAGTGGCGGTTATCACAGATCCGTGATGGATGCCTCAAATTTCGGGAGGCCTACGCTCAGCAGTGGGTAAAGGCTGCTGATGATGATGATGATGAAATTATGCTGTAGATGTCAGGACGTAAAAATGGACGCTCCAACTCAGTGCATATCGTAAGTCAGTAGGGGATTTATCTACCAGAGGAGGAACGGCAGTTTCTTTCTGAGTATTTAAACTACTGTGGGTGAGCCAATCCGCATGCAAATGCTAGGTGGCAAAAACAGCCTGGTATGGGCATGTTCACCAGTGAACATAGTCGCAGGCGATCCCATCAGACTTCATCAAGTCTGGCTCTCCCAAGAGTCCGGGGCAGTTGCATTGTTGCAACATCTAGCTAGCCCTAAGAACTCAGAACTGTACTTTCTTGATGCGTCACACGTCGCCGTACCTATTGTGTACCTACCATTTAGTTGATAAGACTCATTATTTTTTATGTACCTATGTTCGTCTGTAACGTATTTGTAGATGTGGGCCCTAGAATAAGTTTTTACCATCCTTATCTGTTATTATGTTGCTTAAAATAAATGATCTATTATTAATTGTTATTATAACCAGAACTAACTTCTCTTCCAGATCAATCGACGGTCGCGCTGCGTTCTCCACCAAGAAATTCGCAGAGAAGTACAACCTTGGAGCTCCGGTCGCTGGTAATTTCTACCGCGCCCAGTTCGACGACTACGTACCGCTTTTGTACAAGAGTTTGGGAGTTTAGATGTAGAATTAAAGTTAACATAAGACCATTGTGTTTAATTCTTGAAATCCTTTCCGATCGAATAGGATCGCAAACAAAATTGGCAACTTAATGTAAGCAAAGATATATAAGACAGATAAGTTTACGCCTCGTAAGAAAACTCCGGCTAGAAAGGGGGATGTGGGGAGAGGAGTAGAATTCCTCATCTCTCTCTTCCCAGCTAGTGATCTCACATGGTGGTGTGGTCAATTCCTTATTGAGCGGTTTTCAATTTGCATTGAAAAAACAAAAGTTAGTTGCAAACATCTCCATAAATGGCAGGACCTCTACTGGAAATTAGGGTATGTCAGTGTCAAATAAAAGTTTCAAAAATTATACACACTTACACGATGGGTTTCACAGTTTTCATACGGATCCCTTACTTTTTTTAACAGTATTGGGGTTTTTGACATTGACTCGACACTCCATAACTGACACTGGCCGTAGAGAAAAAGCAAGCACCGTTCGCTATACTAGGTATATTCAACTTCTAATACTTACGTACTATATTTTCTCTGCTACTGTAGTGTTAAATGTGAATAGTCCAAATGTTAGGTTTGATGAAGGTAATTACATATTTTCCCCTTAAAAGATTAACCCTGATAGCAATTATTCGCAATAATCTCAGTTAAAAAGATGTCAGTTCTTGGTTTACCCCGTTCAGCAATTTAACTACCATTTGCTCAGTTACAATTCATGTTGGATATCATGGCAGCTGAAATAATTGACTCGTTGAATGTTGTTGTTGTCATACTTTAATTGAAAAAATAAAACTAATTCAATAATATAGTAGGTACGCATATTTATTTACGTTTAAAAATGTTAATCCTTATTCTAATATAATGCAATCACTGGTTACACCGTGTGGAAGGAATTTTCTTAGTTCTTAAGTTTTATAATGACATTGATAAACTAAATGCAAGCTTATATTACTGAAACAACAGTTTCGAGACCTCTATGGTGAATTAGGGGAGGCCTATGTCCAGCGGTGGCCTATTATAGGCTAATGATGTTGATGATGATGGTGAATTATTGAAAGGCCCTAAGTTTTATTAATTGGAAATAACTTGTAAACAAAGATTATTATAACAATCGCCTCTGCTGAATCTTAATCGACAAATCAAAAAAACTTTTACTTATAACAACCAAAAATTGCATCAAAAACCACATGAATAAAATTTATACCCCTGGTATTATTTTATTGAGCGGTCGATTATATCAGCTACGTTGAACATAGCTCTTACGCGCCTAGTTGTTTGTATAGGAGGGGCACATAATCATCGTATTTCGCCTGGTAGAAATTGCCGGCGATAGGGTTGCCCAAGTTGTATTTCTTTGCGAAGGAAGAAATAGAGAATCCTCCACGGTCTTCTCCAGAGCTGAAATAGAAATAAAAAACATATTAATGTTATTAATAATAATTATTCTAATTGCAAAAGTTATCGGATCGATATTAAGAGTTCAGAATGCATTTACCCAATTAATGAATAATACTGGATAACCCACACAACATCATCTAGCCCAAGAAAAGACCTTATGTTACTGGTGAGTACTAGATGACTGATATACTATAATACTATAATTCAAATATTACTTAGATATTTTCGTATGACCGTACAAAGATTTGCGCCGAGGCGGAAAACGCAACCTCCTGCGTCGCAGGCGGACTTTCGCCCATCGCACCACAGCGGTCGTCAAGCTAACATAAGCAAGTTTTTAGGCTCGATTAGTGATCCTTTACCATATTGTTAATGTTAATGTTAGTGACTTTGCACGCTTCATGGTAGCTTATGGAAGTTTTTGGTAGCTTGAAGCCTTTAACTCACTTATTAGGCATTTCTCATCAAAGGACAAATAGTGTTCCTTGAATATTGGTAGTGAATTTGCACGCCTAATGGTAGCTTATGGTAGCTTGATGGCTCTAACTCACTTATTCGTCAGCCTTTTCTCACCAAAAGACCAACAGTGATCCTTTACTATATTTTTAATGGTAATGACTTTGGATGCCTCATGGTAGCTTATGGTAGCTTTTGGAGATTGACAGTTCTAACTCACTTATTAGGCAGTCTTTTCTCATCAAAAGACCAACAGTGATCCTTTACCATATTCTTAATGGTTCTTCGGACTTTGGACGCCTCATGGTAGCTTTTGGTAGTTTATGGTAGCTTGTCGGCTGTAACTCACTTATTAAACAGCCTTTTTCAATCAAAGGACAAATAGTGAAGAGGTAGTGACTTTGCACGCCTTAAAAGCTTAAAAGCTACCGCTTATGGTAGCTTTTGGTAGATTGACGAATCTAACTCACTTGTTAGGCAGCCTCTTCTCATCAAAGCTGAGCTTCTTCTCCTGCTGGTAGACTAAGAACACGTAGCGGTGCAGGCCCGTGTCCGGCGGCGGGCCGGATCCGATGTACGCGGAGAGAACCTCGCCGCTAGCTACGTTGTTGCCGGGAATGTTGCCGACCAGCCAGTGGTGCCATTCGCGGAATTTCGGGTCGACGCGTGAAGGTGCGTCGGGATCTGTTGAGAATGATTTTATCATCAGCCCATGTTAGTGTAGTACTGGACGTTGGTATTAAAAACATTAATATGCATATTAATTATGAAAACAATGAATGATTTATTTGCTTAGCGGTCCTCCCCAGCTTCGCACGGGTATTTAACAAAAAATAATTTTTTCATGGGGTTCTCTAACTTTTTTGAAAATATCTATAGCCATGTTCATCGGAGAAAATTTAGGATTCTAATGGTGAATAAATTTTTCAAATAGCCCAGTAGTTTCGGAGCCTATCCAATTCAAACAATTAAATATTTCCTCTTTATAATTTAATATAGATAAAACTGGTGGTTATACTATGAGAGTTGTGTATACAATTATAAAGTTTCTGTAGGCTAAGCACAGCAAATGTTGTCTAGATAAAAAACATTATAACATCGCATCGCTATCACATTCGTATAAATTTTATTTCCATTCTTTAAGCTTTTTCCAGCTGAAAAAATCCGGTAAATCTATTGGGCAGCACAATATGTTTACTGATCGACTGAAAAATATCAAAAATCAGCTTATTTTTTATTAATACTTGGTCGTCAGCTCATTTTGATGAGTAAATAAATAGCTGTATGTGGCTGCATGATCAGCAAAATATATGTTTTGTTCAGCCGAATTATACTTTCACTAAGGCGAAAAAATTATAGGTTTAATACCTACCTATTCTAGGCAATACGTGGGAGGATAAAATCAATTTACGTTTCGTTAACATTCTCATTAAGTACATAATTTGCCTCCGCAGTACCGCTTCTACATTCAAAATGGCCGCCACAGAAGGTTTACTTTACTATAACTTTGTATTCACCTGTCATAGCCAGAGTGTAGAACTTCTCAGAGTCGGCTTCCCAGGTCACTTTGGGCTGATCCTTCACTGCAGTGGGGGTCAGTTCATTGCCTTGCTTCGCCTCTGCGCCGGATGGGAAGCTCACCTGAAATCAAACAACCATTATGTATTTAAATCATAGCACTCGGTTTTGTATTCCTTCCAATATAATTTGCAACAGAAATCGGAACAATAAGGCAAACTAATTAAAAATAATATTCAAACCATTTTATACTTCTACTCGGACGAAGTCGCGGGTAAAAGTAGGTAATTATAATTAATAAACGCGACAAAAACCTCTTAAAATATTACTTACTAGCGGCCCGCCCCGGCTTCGCCCGGGTATTAAACAAAAATTTCATAAATTATACACACTAAAACGATGGGTTTCACAGTTTTCATACGGATCTTTACTTTTTTTAACAGCATAGCATTGGGGTTTTTGACATCGACTCAACATTCCAAAACTGACACTGGCCGTAGAGAAAAAGCAAGCACCGTGCGCTATACAACCTCTTTTTCTATTCTGACGCGCCATAATAGAAAAAGAGGTTGAATATACGCCCACGGTTCAATTATTGAATTTTTCATGCGGATCCCTAACTTTTTTGAAAATATTATATAGCCTATGTTCATCACGGAAAATTAAGGATTCTAATGGTGAAAGAATTTTTTAACTCGGTCCAGTAGTTTCGGAGCCTATTCAATTCAAACAAACAAACAAACAAACAAACAATCAAATCTTTCCTCTTTATAATATTAGTATAGATAATTATTATTGTGTTCAAGTTGCCTAAGTTTAAAAAAATATTTGTTTTCTAGGAATTTCGACGACCTCTGTGGAGCGGTCGGCGAAGGTCCGCCTGTTTCTGGAGGTTGCGGGTTCGCTTCCCACCACGGGACAAATATTTACGATCTGCAAATATATATTCAGGGTGTTCTGGTCGTTTTCTATGTAAAATAAAAATATATATCTATGTACTCGTATTTTATTGTACATATACCCATAACACAAGCTCTTCTTAGCTTGCGGCTAGATAATGCTGTGTTTGTCCAGCATATTTATTTATGCATTTTATTATTACATCTACAATTTAATTTATATATTTTTCTTCCATGTGATTTGTTCTTCTTACGAAGTAAACGATTGTTGATTATAATGTATTATGTCTATACTAATATTATAAAGAGGAAAGATTTGATTGTTTGTTTGTTTGTTTGTTTGAATTGAATAGGCTCCGAAACTACTGGACCGATTTGATAAATTCTTTCACCATTAGAATCCTAAATTTTCCGTGATGAACATAGGCTATATAATATTTTCAAAATAGTTAGGGATCCGCATGAAAAATTCAATAAATGAACCCTGCGCTGTATATTCAACCTCTTTTTCTATTATGGCGTGTCAGAATAGAAAAAGAGGTTGAATATAATAGCGCACGGTGGTTGCTTTTTCTCTACGGCCAGTGTCAGTTATGGAGTGTCGATTCAATGTCAAAAATCCCAATGCGGTTAGAAAAAGTAAGGGATCCGTATGAAAACTGTGAACCCCCTCGTGTTAGTGTGTATAATTTCTGAAATTTTGTTTAATACCCGTGCGAAGCCGGGGCGGGCCGCTAGTCCATAATAAACTAGAGGGACACAGAATGATGGTTGTCAAACAATTGTTGATCAACGAGGCGGATAAATTATGTTTCCGAGGTGTTATGTAACTATTGTAATTGATGTTTGTAGCATTGTAATACTGTGGTACATGTAACAATGGACAGCATTTTGTGAAGTGGAAAATCACTAAGTGGGTAAGGTAGGTACAGAAGCTTATTATAACCTCTTATGGGTACGTGATATGGTGATATGGGGATATGGTGATAATTTGAAACCCCTATTGAGATTGACATAATAACTACGCTTGGTAGGCGGGTGCAGCCAGTCTTATGGACAAATGTTCCAGCATCAAACGCTAGACTAGATAGAGGTTTACAAAGATATTACAACTATGGCTGCAGTATACTATTAGTGACTGAGAACGTACTGAAACTTTACTATTAATCTAACTTTACTAATATTTTTATATACACATTATTTTAAAAAAGTACAAATTTCAGTCATGTCAGTTTTTGCTCATTATTATTATGGAGTAAATTTTCAGTGATTCAGGTTGTTGCACTAAAGTATTACTAATAAAATTATACTTTTATTTTTTTTAAATACACGTCTACACGTCAGCTCTTAAATTCTTTCTATCCTAGATAAGGCCTAAGCCCTCAATGATAAACCTCTATGAAATTGAATCATCAATCAAATCAGAAAGCGTGATTTAATAAGCATGAATTTCGGGTCTTGACTACAACATAGTGTCCCTATTAATTCTCCACAACAATGGTAGGATGTGATATATCATTTTACTAACTTTCAATTACTGTGGACCTCTCCAATTACCAGCGGATTGCCATTGCAATGTCAGTCCTAATAGATGGTTATAGTGTGTTACATAGAAACTATGCACCCAATCTGCAGCGGTGGATTGCAGCATTGCATTTTAGCTGTTGTTCGTCCGGTACAATTGTCATTCACCAAGTACATACTCTGCCGACTCAGCGATGACGTCTTTCCCTCAGCGTGCCCTGCCTACGAACGCGGTCACGTCATTCTACACCCGGTACTCACATTGTCCGAGCGTAGCTTCATAGATTTTAACTTAGAATAATTTCCAATTGTAAAAGTAAAGTTTAATAAATAGTTTAAAAGTTTTTGGTTTTTTTTAAAACCGTCGCCTGTGGCTTACGTAATTGGCGCAGGCGGTAGGATACGTCGAAGCAGTGCGTATTCGTCCAGGAATTCCCAGAATCGGTTCCAGACGAACAGACCCCTGTTTGAGCTTTCAAGTCTTCATCGGCGTATCTCGAATCTACGGGCACACGGGTGACGGCGCACTTGACAATCAGTGTAAGAGGAAACCAAATGTGAGTACTTTGAAACTTTCTTTGAAGTGTTGCCTTCCTTTCCCACCATTTTTCATCCACGAAGCTCCGAGGAGGAATCGGCCTCCTCAAGGCAAAATCGTAGGGAGAGTGAAATAGATAATTTTAGAAATTTAGATAGTAGTGATAATTTTATAGATAATAGCGATATTAGTGTTAATTTTCCTGAAAATAACGATAGTATAGTAATTAACGTACACGGCGAAATGGCTTTCGAACCAGATAATATTTATAAGGCACTCCGCATGGTCCCGGAATTCGACGGGAACCCTAATATTCTTACCAGATTTATAAGAATCTGCGATCAATTGGTTACGCAATTCATTTGCACTGATCCAGGGCACGAGCTAGCTAATTTATGCCTAATTAACGGGGTTTTGAATAAAATAACAGGCCCAGCATCCCGGACCATCAATGCCAATGGCATTCCTGATAACTGGCTAGGGATTAGAAATGCACTTATAAATAATTTTGCGGATCAGCGAGACGAAAGCGCCCTATACAATGATTTGTCCTTATTATCGCAAGGAAATGACTCCCCGCAGGAATTTTACGACAAATGCCAAACCCTTTTTAGTACGATTATGACGTATGTGACGCTGCATGAGACTGTGCCTACCACCGTGGAGGCAAAACGAGATTTATACCGTAAACTTACTATGCAGTCTTACGTACGAGGTTTGAAAGAACCTCTAGGGTCTCGTATACGGTGTATGAGACCCCCTACTATAGAAAAGGCTTTGGAATTTGTACAGGAGGAATTGAATGTTATGTACTTGCAACATAGGAACGAGCCCAGCCGGAATCCAGCGACGCAGACATCATCTAAGGTACCGTACCTAGCACCTAATAATTTAAGTGTACCGAAGAGTTTTAATTTTGGTGTCCAAAGGCCTATGCCCATGCAGTCGCAACCGCAGCTACACCCGCAGCCACAACCGCAGCATTGGCGTCCAGCATTTCAGTTCCATCCCCCACAGCGTATGCCGTTGCAGCCTTCGCGTACGCAGCAGATGTTTCGAGCACCCCCTCCAAACTATAACCCACATAATAGCGGCTTTAGATTTCCCCCTAGGAATGCACCCCCTCAAAATCAAGGGCCGAAGCCCATGAGCGGTGTTAGTCATTTTGTGCCGAAAACTCTTCCCCCTACTATTCAGGGACATGATTGGCGTAAATTTGGCAATCCTCCCCCTAGTAATTATTTTAAGTCTAGGGAGATGAACTACAATGAGGTAGGTGACTACTGTGACTACTATCCCGATTACTACTACCCTGACAGTTACTATCCGGAGACTGACTATGATAACTTCTACGGCTACCAGAGTGTTCCGGAATATTACTGCGACCAACAGGACAACCCTTCGACCACTGACAATGTGCCATCGAGCTCAATGGCTATTGAGCCCGCGCAATTGCCCTCCGAACAGAAGGATCAGGATTTTCAGTCGGGTCGTTCCAACCGAGAACCAAAATAGAATTAAACTTACAGTCAAAAAAAGAGTTAAGGTTCATTCAAATATCGAACCCCCCTCTTAAGTTGCTAGTTGACACAGGAGCCAATCAATCATTCATTAGCCCTGAAGCAACATGTAATTTCTTTTCACACGTGCCGAAGGACTATGATCCTTTCGAAGTCACTAATTCACGCGTGACTAGCACACATGATTATTCGATTACTATACCACACTTTGCAGAATTTAGCGATCAATCCAATATAAAGCTTTTCATTTACAAGTTTCATAACTACTTTGATGGATTGATAGGCTTAGATCTATTGGAGAACTGTAAGATAGATCTAAAGAATAATGTACTGATAACTGAGCTAGCTAGAATACCACTATCACGTTATCAGTGTAGGAGAGCTAATCGTGAGGAAACTATTCCCGCCAACTCAACTAGATTGATTAACATCCCGATCGAACATCCTGACGGTGACATATTTGTCAATGAACAACTTATGTGTAACTGCCTTATACACGAGTGTATTACTACTGTGACTGACAAGACTGGTATAGTTGAGGTAGAAAACATGACTAATAACGACATTGTAATTTCGTTTAAGGACTCGACAACGCAGGTAGATGTCTGTAACATAGAGCAAACCGAAATCGAACAGGACTCTGCGCGAGTTAAAAAGGTTTTAGAGAATCTTAGGACTAAGCATCTGAACGCAGAGGAGCGAGCTAATCTAGAGACCCTGTGTGGACGGTTCGCCGACGTGTTTTATATAGAAGGTGAAGCACTGACTTTCACTAATAAGATAAAACACAGTATTAGGACAACAGATGAACTACCGGTATTCACAAAGAGTTATAGGTATCCCTATGTACATCGCGAGGAAGTTAGGAGCCAGATAACTAAAATGCTAGAACAAGGGATCATTCGTCCATCCGACTCAGCCTGGAGCTCCCCAATCTGGGTAGTTCCAAAGAAAGCCGACGCTTCTGGTAAGCAGAAGTGGAGGTTGGTAGTTGATTTCCGCAAACTAAATGAAAAAACCATCGACGATAAATATCCCATACCTAATATCTCGGACGTTTTGGACAAACTAGGTAGATGTCAATATTTCACTACTTTAGATCTTGCCTCTGGTTTTTATCAGGTAGAGATGAACCCTAATGATATTGAGAAGACGGCTTTTAATGTAGAGCACGGCCATTTTGAATTCCTGAGGATGCCCATGGGATTAAAAAATTCCCCATCCACCTTCCAACGAGTTATGGATAACGTCCTCAGAGGACTCCAAAATGAGATTTGTCTTGTCTATCTAGACGATATAATAGTCTTTAGTACATCCTTGCAAGAACATATGATAAACCTAGAGAAAGTCTTCACTAGGTTACGAGAGTCCAATTTTAAGATCCAAATGGATAAATCGGAATTTTTACAGTTAGAGACAGCTTATCTTGGCCATATCATAAGTAAAGACGGTATAAAGCCGAACCCAGACAAGATCATTGCCATTCAGAAATATCCTTTGCCCAAAACTAGTAAGGAAATCAAGCAATTCTTAGGATTGTTAGGGTACTACAGGAAGTTCATCCCTGATTTCGCCCGTATCACCAAACCTATGACTAGGTGCCTTAAGAAAGGGCATAAGATCACTCTTGACGCTAACTATGTAGACTGCTTTGAGACCTGTAAGCGTTTACTGACTAATGACCCGATACTACAATACCCTGACTTTACCAAGGACTTTATTTTGACGACTGACGCTTCAAACGTGGCATTAGGAGCAATCCTTTCTCAAGGACCTGTCGGTTCCGACAAACCGATTTGTTACGCGTCTAGAACTTTGAACGATAATGAGCTTAATTACTCAACCATCGAGAAAGAGCTTTTAGCCATAGTATGGGCCACTAAGTACTTCCGTCCGTACTTATTTGGGCGTAAATTCACGGTTTTAAGTGATCATAAGCCTTTACAATGGGCTATGAACATGAAAGAACCTAATTCTAAGATCACACGATGGAAACTCAAGCTAAGCGAGTACGATTTTCATGTCAAACATAAACCGGGAAAGAAAAATACTAACGCAGATGCCTTATCCCGCGTAGAGATCAATAATGAAGAGATTGAATCTTTCCTCTCTGAAATCGATTCATTAGTTGTCCATCATTCTCAATCTCAACGTTCAAACTCTGATACTGCCACAGCACATACTTCTGTCGAAAATCCCATACTAGAAATCCCAATAACAGATGATCCTGTTAATAAATTCCATAGACAGATTTATTTCACGATTGTAGGTGACATAAAACGTCGTACTACAGCGACGAAACCTTTTGATACGCATACTCGCACCTTTATTCAAGTCTCACAATCCTCCCTTGAGGAAGATGTAGTTAACGCCATCAAAGAGTATGTCAACCCAAAGATAAAGACAGCTTTAAAAATCACTCCCCCACTAGGAATGTATGCTATTATTCCCATCATTCAAAAGCACTTTAAAAGCTCTTCTATGAATTTAGTTTTAGCAAAAACTGAACTAGAAGACGTAAAGGAGTATTTAAAACAACAAGAAATAATAAAACACTATCACGATGGAAAGACAAACCATAGAGGCATTAATGAATGTTACTTGGCTTTGTCTCGGCGATATTACTGGCCGAAGATGAAGGATGAGATAACTAAATACATAAACCAATGTACAGTTTGTGGTCAAAGTAAATACGATAGGAACCCTATTAGACCTCAATTTAATATCGTACCCCCAGCTTCGAAACCATTCGAGATAGTGCATATGGATCTTTTTACAGTACAGACAGAAAAGTACTTGACCTTTGTAGACTCATTCTCTAAGTATGGCCAGGCTTACCATTTGAGAGATGGTACAGCAATTAGTATTATACAAGGCCTATTAACTTTCTGTACACATCACGGACTTCCTTTGACCTTAGTGACAGACAATGGGACAGAGTTCACCAACCAACTATTTACTGAGTTTACTCGACTACATAAGGTTAACCATCATAGGACTTTACCTAACTCGCCGAATGATAACGGGATCGTAGAGCGTTTCCATTCGACCCTACTAGAACACTTGAGAATCCTTAAATTAAAGAATAAATCCGAACCAATCATTAATCAAATGCCTTACGCAATATTAGGTTATAACAGTTCAATACATAGCTTCACCAAATGTAGACCCCATGACATAGTGAGAGGACATTTTGACCCTAGGGACCCTCTTGACATAGACTTGACAGAACACCTTATGCAACAGTACATCCTGACACACCGAGATCAAATGAAAGCTGTCTACGAAGCAATCAATCAGATTACTACCGCTGAACGAATGGCTATCATGACTAATAGGAATAAAAATCGAGAACCCGAAGTAAGATATGAACCAGGTCAGCAGGTATTTGTCAAAAATCCTTTTGCTGCAAGGCAAAAGTTAGCACCCCGATTTACTCAAGATAAGGTTTTAGCTGATCTCCCAATCCATATCTACACATCTAAAAAGAAAACCCCCGTAGCCAAAAACCGTCTCAAGCGAGTACCTAAGAAGCCTAAATTGTTACAGGATTCGACTATTACTGATACTGCATCTGACGGCGGCACTGGAGATAAGACTTGAGAGCCTTGACAATGGACCAGGACTTCTTCCCTTTAAACTTGGTCAAGCCAAACTTATCACCCACTATCATTCTTTCCTGCAATATATAGAATTAACGGACTTAGAACATCAGATTGACTCTATTCGAGACCAGATTAGCTATTTTAGGACTAAACTAGAAAATAACACTCTAGATCTTTACGAAATACAGCTTGATCATCTATCTAAAAAGCTTGATAAAGTTAACTATCAATTGAAAGGTTTAGAGCCTAATCGTGTCAAAAGAGGTCTAATTGATGGTCTAGGATCTATAATTAAAAGCGTTACTGGTAACTTGGATCATTCAGATGCTGTGCGTTATGATAATGCCATTAAGATACTAGAAGGTAATGAACATAAGATGTTATCTGAGTTCAATGATCATATTAGCCTTAACAAGGACTGGATGACCCAATGCACCCAGATAATTGCGAGTATAGCAGAAAATCAGGAGAAGATAAATAGGACATTAGGATTAATATTAGATAGTAATGCTTATGCTGAGACAAGTCTCTCAAAATACGCAAAGTTTGCGCAGCTTTTAGCCATCATCAGTGAAAACACAGATGATTTATCTTTAGAGTTAAATAGGATAGAAAATATATTAGCTTTTGTACGTGCATCGAGCACACATCATAGTATGTTAGGTATAGATAACTTAGAAAGTATAATAAATAAGCTTAAGAAAATTTATAGTAAAAATGAAGTACTTGACGATGATTTGCGTGAATATTATACTATCATAAGACCAGGCTCTTATTTTGTAGGGAAAAGACTAGTAATTATATTTAAATTCCCGATAGTTTCTCCAAGTAGCTTCGATTTCTACAAACTTTCCATTGTCCCAAATAAACTTAACCAAACCCTTATTCCTTCGTATCCTTTCCTGGCAACCGACGGGAAAGCTTTCATGTACATGGAGGCTGAATGCCCGAAGTTCAATCGACATCATCTCTGCGAAGAAAGCATCAACCACCAGCCCAGGGAGCATCCTGATTGTATCCAGAATCTCATCGTTCATCAATCCCTGGACACGTCATGCCAGCCCACTAAAATCACCCTCACGAAGGAAGCCATGGAGCAGTTGGACGATCGACACTACACCCTTATCTTTCCCCGACCAACTAGAACAAGACTACTATGCGGACGTCAAGAATTCATCACCCTATGCGGAAGTTATCTCGCCACTATCCCACAAAAATGTTCTCTTCATACCAACGAGTTCTTCATCATCAACACCAATGACCAAATAAAGGGGCAGCCGCTGAAGATAACTGAAATCCCAAGAAATTTCACTATGGAAGAAAACCACAGCATCCCTCATCTTAAATTAACTACAACCAATCTCAATGGACTTCACAACTTAGAAGACAAGATTCTACTACAGCGCCCGTTAGATTTAAAACCAATAGACGGTACATTTTATCATACGACCTTACCACTCTACATGTCACTATTCGGTGCAGCTGTACTTGTTATCATCATCGTTGTACGACGTCATAGAAAACGTTCCAAGCTAACGATTGAGAAGCCATCAAACGAGAAAGGACATACTCCGGAGCATACATACGCCGTTCCTGACAAATCTACACCCCGGGAGGCTGTTCCAGCAACATTTTCGCTCAATGTTCTCAAATAGTTGCTGCTCTGAGGATGGAGGTGTTACATAGAAACTATGCACCCAATCTGCAGCGGTGGATTGCAGCATTGCATTTTAGCTGTTGTTCGTCCGGTACAATTGTCATTCACCAAGTACATACTCTGCCGACTCAGCGATGACGTCTTTCCCTCAGCGTGCCCTGCCTACGAACGCGGTCACGTCATTCTACACCCGGTACTCACATTGTCCGAGCGTAGCTTCATAGATTTTAACTTAGAATAATTTCCAATTGTAAAAGTAAAGTTTAATAAATAGTTTAAAAGTTTTTGGTTTTTTTTAAAACCGTCGCCTGTGGCTTACGTAATTAGTGGTCATCAAAAACAACAACAACAACATCAGCCTATATAGTCCACAGCTGGACATGGCCTCCCCCAATGAGCGCCATAGGTGGCATTATACATCATTTGGGGGTTATTGCCCATAATCCCCACGCTGGGCACGACAAATCAAAAAACTTTTACATTTGGAATGAATGTTTTAGAATGTTTTAGTGATGACTAAAACATTCTTAAACCTGAACTTTCAGTACTAATTCGTCAAACCACGAAATTTTAATGGTAAAATATTTGAATCTTGGAATCTCAGGCTAGGATTAGCTTGGAGCTAGATGATGTGTTAACTGTCTTGTCCAGCATTTATTTCCTTCGTTATGGTCCCCTAACCGTGGTTGATCTTTGCAAGTCCTTTACTTGTCCTTACTTCCGTAGCCTTTTATATCTTTGAAAAGTAGGTCGTATAGCAATTGCATATAAATTGGTCTTATGCTGGATGTAACTAGGTTGAATAAAATCAAGTGGCTAAAGTTCATAGGAAACGAATGGCTTTTAAATATTTACCTAAAAACGACTCATCGATTCTACACCATTCGCTAAAAAGTTATGTACATAATTTAGTTACATAAGAAATGTATACGAAAGTTCATTTGATTTCGATTGGGTAATATTATTGTTGATACTTAGACCATAAGAGTCTTAATGAGCTTGTTATATGGTCTTGAAAAAAAATGTAGGTACCTAAGTTATTCCTTAGTCTATGTAAATAAATTTCATCAAAAATCAAAGACTAAATGCTTTATTTACTTTAGACCTTGCAGGACTCTTAGACACTACAAAATACATTTGCAATAAATTGATCAGTTTGAATTTTTATTTACTTCTTCAAAGTAAAGAAGCAAACAAGAAACCTTTGTTAGGTTGTTAGTTTTCGAGTTGGAGTTAAACTCGTCCCAAATCGTCTAGATAATCTGATATTAGTAAGTGAATATATAAATATAATGGTTAAAGACATTTATTTCTCATATAATTAAGCAAAAAATATATATTTCATGCAGAACCCAATTTTTTTTGATAATTTTCTATTTCCTATGTTCATCAGGGAAAATATAGGATTGTAATGGTGAAAGAATTTTTCAAATCGGTCCAGTAGTTTCGGAGCCAATTCAAACGAACAATCAAATCTTTCCTCTTTATAATATTAGTATAGATATACTAGATAGTACAGCTAATACCTTCACTCGTCTTAATAATATTAGCAGGATATAAAAATACTCACGTGAACCAAAGCTTCTGGTGCCTTAGCGACGACATCAGGAACGACCTCGTGTTCCGTGAAAGACTGTGAAACCGAAGACATTCCTTTCGCGTTCACCCTATAATTAACCAAAATACTCTCTGTGGTTATCAAAATAAAAGCCAGTTTTACTATACGATTCATTTTGATTATAAACTTTGCCACAGAATATTATAGGTAATACTGAATGTTTATTGGATATGTGGTGGGCAGTTTTGTAGGTAAACAACTTGACTGGGCAAGCGACCAGTTTCGAATGACGGCTATCGCAGTACGATGTTGAATAAAAGGCTAACTGGTTTCATTTCAATTTAATAACAGTTAGGCTCTACCTTCACTTCTCGTCTAAATATCGCATTAAACGTGAGTTCGCATCGCGAATGGTTAGAATTAATATCAACATACAGTTTTTAAGTACCTATGTAATATGCATTACACGTACAGTGTCGTGTTGTGATAAAATTTCATTGAGATTGGGAACTTATTGTTTCGGTAGGCTTTACCTAGAGGGCTAAAACCAAACGTTTGTTTTTAACTAAACTATAACTAGTTTATATAGTGTTTGTTTGCGAAGTATTTTAGTGTTTAATGCAAGTTTTAGTTTTTCAATTATCTTCTACTGTCTATGGTGTATAGGTTGCCTGGAGCGATCGCTCATAGTGATAAGGCCACCCTTTATACTTCCTCTGCTCTAAGCATGTCTGCTTGTAATGTTCCCTTCCTTTTTAGGGATTATTGTATCTATTTTAAACTCGCAACAAACTCGAAAACGATCCGCGCAACTCGGAAACTCTTGGTAATGATATCGTAGGTACCTACCTACCTAGTGCACATCTCTCATCAGTACAATTCCGATGAAAGATGTGTGTTTTCAAAGTTAACAATGGTAGGTGGATAAGGGATAAAAGTTTATAGAAGTTATATAATGAAATTCACCCCTATTGTCTTCTTTGTGCGTTTTTTTTAATATTTATGTATGTAAGAGCTTTTTTTTATTAAGACAGTAAATGTTCTTTCTTTCAAAAAAAAGTAAAGTGAAAGTTTTCATCATTACCTATGGGTTGTGCTTATCTATCTAAAGTAGGTATTTTATCATAGCGTGAATCTGTGCTAAGTTATACATAACTAGCTGGGTGTCCGCGGTTTCACCCGCGTAGCTCCCAATCCCGTTGGATTTTCGGGATAAAAAGTCCATATGTCATCCCAGGTCATAAACTATCTGTGAACCAAGTTTCATCAAAAGCCGTTGAGTAGTTCTTGCGTGGAATAGTAACATACATCCATACTTACAAACTTTCGCTTTTATAATATTAGTAGGATAATAAATCGCTATTTCGGAGCTCTAAGACCGTAAAGGACATTTGGTCGAAATTGAGATAATAATGCAGTTTTACTCAGTTTTTAAGTCTATCAAACTGTATACTTAGATTCCTCAAATTCGCAAAAAAACACCTTTACGACCTAGAATTTCTGTGACGCTAAACACAGTTTAAAAAAAAGTATCAATGACATTACGTTAACCGTGCGAGGCTTAGGACGATTGTTAAAAATGTCTTTGATGTAACTGGTCACTAACTGGTGTAAGTCACCTTCCTAGTAGGTAAAAGCAAAGCATACAAACTTTTAGGCTTAAATGTAAATACTTGGACGTAGTTAGGTGAACTTATTTTACTTGTTACTAATTCCTTCTTGATTTTTAGGATTGCTATAAATCAAGCTAAGTTGACATGTGATGCTGATGATCAGAGATGTGATTTATTTGAAATACTTCTATTTTATATGCAAATAGAAAATGCAAAATACCTATTTTGTATTTAAATACCTTTCAGTGAAAAGTATTTTGTATTTTATTTGAAATGCCTTTCGAGATGCATTTTGTATTTTTAATATACATTTTAAAATACAAAATACTTTGTGATTAAGTTGAGCCAACATTACCAGTCAAACAAAACAAAACGCTTGTATTGCCGAATTCGACCGATAGAGGCGACAACGAATCATGTACGACATCTTTTTCTTCTTTGGTCAGAGTGCGCGTCTTATGTCTATGTTAAGTAATGTCTGACAAGTGTCAATGTCTGACAAGTGTGAAAAATTCGTGATAATGTATTCGAACAACCGGTATTGTTAAAAAGTGTTATAAATAAAAATGATATTTATTTTTATCACTTTTTAACAATACCATTCCAGTTGTTAATAATAATAAATTTAAAAAAAATGTAATCGCATTGAGTGTATCTATTCTCCTGTGTAATAAATAAAAAAATCTGTGATTTGGCCAGGGGGTATTTTATTTTGAAAAAGTATTTTGAAAATACCTATTTTGCATTTAGCATTTGAAATACAAAACGCAATACTATTTGGTATTTTGCATTTGAAATAGTAAATCTGAAAAGTATTTTGCATTTTGTATTTAAATGCTTTTTTAAAACCATTTTGTACATCTCTGCTGATGATAAATAAATAATGCTGGACAATCCACACATCACCTAGCCTCAAGCTAAGCTGAGCTTGTGTGTGGTACCTATAGATGACTGATTGATAATACATAATACAATAGATTTAGATATATATTATGATGATGATTTTTAAAAAAATAGTTATATTTTTCAAGCTTGTTCTTTGGCCTCCTCTGTTCTTAAGAACCTCATAATTTATTTATTAAAATCATAAATTATCCTTATTATTTATTTATACTATTATTCTCATTTCTTCATCGGTTTCACGTGACAAACGGACAGACAGCGGGAAGCGACTTTGTTTTGTACTATGTTATGTTGTTATCTATACTAATATTATAAAGAGGAAAGATTTGATTGTTTGTTTGTTTGTATGTTTGTTTGTTTGTTTGTTTGTTTGTTTGTTTGTTTGAATTGAATAGGCTCCGAAACTACTGGACCGAGTTAAAAAATTCTTTCACCATTAGAATCCTTAATTTTCCGTGATGAACATAGGCTATATAATATTTTCAAAAAAGTTAGGGATCCGCATGAAAAATTCAATAATTGAACCGTGGGCTGTATAATTCAACCTCTTTTTCTATTATGGCGCGTCAGAATAGAAAAAGAGGTTGTATAGCGCACGGTGCTTGCTTTTTCTCTACGGCCAGTGTCAGTTTTGGAATGTCGAGTCAATGTCAAAAACCCCAATGCTGTTAAAAAAAGTAAAGATCCGTATGAAAACTGTGAAACCCATCGTTTTAGTGTGTATAATTTCAGAAATTTTTGTTTAATACCCGTGCGAAGCCGGGGCGGGCCGCTAGTCTATACTAATATTATAAAGAGGAAAGATTTGATTGTTTGTTTGTTTGTTTGTTTGAATTGAATAGGCTCCGAAACTACTGGACCGAGTTAAAAAATTCTTTCACCATTAGAATCCTTAATTTTCTGTGATGAACATAGGCTATATAATATTTTCAAAAAAGTTAGGGATCCGCATGAAAAATTCAATAATTGAACCGTGGGCTGTATATTCAACCTCTTTTTCTATTATGGCGCGTCAGAATAGAAAAAGTGGTTGTATAGCGCACGGTGCTTGCTTTTTCTCTACGGCCAGTGTCAGTTTTGGAATGTCGAGTCAATCTCAAAAACCTCAATGCTGTTAAAAAAAGTAAAGATCCGTATGAAAACTGTGAAACCCATCGTTTTAGTGTGTATTATTTCTGAAATTTTTGTTTAATACCCGTGCGAAGCCGGGGCGGGCCGCAGTGATAAATAAGTCTTCCCTCGGTTATGTTTGTAGAATTTCTTTTCAATAATTACTTTAACCTACCTACACTGAAATTCATTTTCATTATCATTTTAAAGATAAATTTGCTTGTCACCTTAATAATAATAAATGAAAAACTTATAATATTAAAGTGTAGTCAAAGAAACTAGAAATAAGTAACCTACCTAACGTAATCTCATTATAAGTGAACTGTTTAAGTTTTTTGGCTTCTTTTTCATTTTTTTTTAATAATTTTGGCCCAGCCTCGGCCCACGGTACACTAGTCAACCAGTCTTTAAATGTGTGGACCAGCATAGTGTATAAAGTCTATGTCTTTTGGAATGAAAAGGGAAAATAATTCAGATTTGATCAAAGGTCAAACACAATCTGACTGGAATGAAAATGTCACTAGATAGCATTTTGTACCTTATTTAAATTAAAAATGTATCTACCTATGATATAATAAATGAATAAATATTGCTAGACAATTCACAACATTACCTAGCCCCAAGCTAAGCAGAGCTTGTGTTATGGGTACTAGAAAACTGATATACATAATATTAAATGAGTACATAGATATACATTATTATATGTACATAGAAAACTCAGAACACCCTGAACAAATATTTGCAGATCGAACCCGCAACTTCCTGCATCACAGTTGGACCTTCGCTCACCGCGCCACAGAGGTCGTCATGTAATTTTGCATGTCATCATCAGTTAGGTATACATATATGTATTGCAAATGTAGGAACTTAACTTACCTACCAATTTCAGCATCAAGCATCTTTATTCACAAGATAGGTGCGGAAACATAGTTAATCAAAGGTAATATACCTACCTTATTTAGTTATTAAAATTGTCACTGTTTATTTTTTAATAAGTAAATTACTCCAAAAGTACCTACATGTTTTAATTTCAATTCCAAACAATGTAATCCCTTAACCTACACCTTATCTTGTTATAATTCTTCATCATCATCATCATCATCACCAGCCTATAATAGTCCACTGCTGGACATAGGCCTCCCCTAATGAGCGCCATAGATGGCATCATTATTTGGGGGTTATTGCCCATAATCCCCACGCTGGGCATGCGGGTTGGGGATCGCAGTTCGGTGTAGTTGTTCTGCAGAAGGCGCTGCTGCCCGCCCCCCGGTCATTTGCAATTCAAGGTAGTTTTTTACCCTGTTTTTTCTTCATGTTTTAAACTGTGTTTAGGAACACAAGAAACATCGTTTTAATTCAAACTTTTTTAAACACTGTCCTTATCATGTGTTTTAAAACAATTGGTTTTAATCGTGCCAACTCTGGAACAGGTAGTGAGGTAGGTATTTAATAGACGCCATAAAAGTAAGTAAATAAAAATATTAGGTACTAACCTAGGGACTAAGTCTGCAACCACAACACAAATTATTGCCTAAAACCGTTGGTGGTGGCCTAATGAGTAGGAATAATTTGTGGTCACGGCTAGTGCAGAGATCAGTCTAGTTATGCCGGTGATAATAATGATAATTATGATAAACAAAGAAAACTAATTGACGCTAATTGGTTATTGGATGGATACCTATGCAAATATCTATGAAAGTACACACTCTACTCTTATCAGATTGCAAAGTGTAGCTTGATGATTAACTATATTATGATTAGCTTTAAAAATTCTAGACTCAGGAGTTATGTAACAATACCTAATACCTATTTGTTAGTAACATAGACCTATATACCTACTTAGACTAGTTTTACGCGTTACAATGAATAATAAAACGGGTTAGGAACTCTAGGAGTTATAACAGCGCTATAGCCTCAATGTTGGTTACGTACTTACCTCGTATTTTGTAGAAATAATGACACCAAATTTTTATTTTTTGCCGAAAACAACACAGAACGAGCGGTTTGTTGAAAGATTTGCATTTTATTTTTATGTCAGATTCTTTAGAGGTTAGGCAAAGAGAATAGAATGCAAAAAAATTAATTCTATGTTTTGACTCTCTCTAGTTGTCTATTTCTATGGCTTTTTTGCTCAGCTTTTTTGACATTGTTAGTGGCATGGCAGAGTCGTGGCCGGTGGTGGCAGCAAAGAGAACCAATAAAACCAAATACAGACATATTTTTAACATGAAGTTCAGCAGATATCGAATTTAATAGTCAGCGGCATATTATACTAAAATGTTCTAAAAATATAGCAATCAATCGTGCAATTGTACTATGCTATATATTATTATTATTATTATAGCAAGCTAAAACGATTTTTGCTATACATAATAAGAATTGACATGTTAAAAATTTAAAAATTTCAGTAAAGCTTGGTGACGTCATTGACATATAAATAATTGTAGCTGGGTGTTTGGTCACTCGAAAATTTGTAGAGAAGATATAACTATCGCGCTATGCCTTGCTATGCAATATTTTACCTAGTAATGCGATGGGCTTAAATTAGTTCTCAGCCCCATAAATTAGCACAACGCGTCTTCACTATAGAATTCGCAAAAATAACACATAAAATGTATTTCACGCGTCACGCATTTTTATGCGTGATTTGCTCTTTGCTGTAGGTTTATAAAGCAAAAACTTTTTTAGTTTTTCCATTAAACACCACCACATAGTTTTTTTTAAGGCTAAGTACATTCTTTGAATTAGAAAGCTGAACCACATACAATCGAGCCATTCACCAAGAAGTTGATTAAAATATCTGCTTATTGTGGTGGGAGCAAGGGCGGGAGCTGGTGGGAGGGGTGCGTTCATGAGGTTCAGAGGCTCAGGGTGCGGTTGTTTGGTGTAAATAACTTACCCAAAGGTTCAGAACCTCAGTTCAGAACTCAGACGAACGAATATATAGACCTGAAATACCTACGTGCATACCTAAAGTTAGTCTGGCACAAAGATGGCGGCCTGCTGTAGAGTTGCGCGTATTTTAACATTGAATATCGATAAGTAAGTAATTGAGTTGCACGGAGTTGAATTCTAAATTTTCGAATATTAGTAAGTAGAAGAATAAGTACCTATCTTTAAGCTCTGTTCAGTTTTATTTAAGTTTCTATACCTTGGTGATCCGTAACGGCCGTAACGGGTCATTAGCATTATATTACCCTCCGTCCTATCGTCTAAAAACGGGATACTACAATAGATTTCATCAAGTTCAATAAAAAACGCTATTTACTACGTACAGTACAGCTCAATTCAGTTAATATTAACACTACAACTTCCCCAAGCTTTGGCTGGCACTCAATTCAATGAATATCCTCTATATTCAGTACTAATACTAATATGTTCATATAAGACAATTATTTAGGTTGCCGCGCTCGGCCCAAGGTAAGTTTCGTGTGGACTGCCAGTTTCTGCAGCTTGTACCTTGATGGCGTGTGTGGAAGAGTCTTAGACAATCACTGACCTATCAAGCCCATTCCATCAAAAACTGACCTTTTTTGTAAAAACGTTGGTTTTTGCTGGAGTCGACGCCGGAAAGTTAAATCAATCATTTTCGAACACAAGGTTACTGACCTTTATTGTAAAAACGTTAGTTTAAGCTGGAGTATACAGGTAAGTTAAATAAATCAGTTTCAAATACAAAGTTAGACCTTTTTGTATTTTTGGAATTCTATGTGTCGGGGTATTTCTTCATGTTTTTTTTTATTGCATCGCGATCGCGATAGCTCCTGCGCTGCGGGAAGTGCAGTGCAGCCTCTCCGCCATTGCGTAACAAGGGACAGGCACACAGTGCCTGTCCCTTGTTACGGCTGGCGGAGGCTGCACTCCCTTCGCGCCTCCGGCTTATTATATACCTACACTCTAGGGGCTCCACGCACAAGACCACGTGGAGTCGGGGAACTCTGTGTCGGATCCGCCACTCAAATTGAATCTAATCAACTCTTCCCGGAATGCTCTGTAAAGTTTTTATATTGTTTCTGCATCCATATTTAACGACACACTTTGACCTCTAGCACCGAGGTCATTGAACTTTGGGGTCAAACCGCTGAACCAAAGTTGCACCCCTAGTGACCCTCTTAACGATGCCACAAGAAAAAACATTTGTTATAATATGCCTAAAACATCTTTCGAAATTTTTTTAAGTCTTTCGCCTTGAAACTGAACGACATACTTTGACCTCTAGCGCCGAGGTCATTGAACTTTGGGGTGGATCACCTGAACCAAAGTTGCACCCATAGTGACCCTATTTACGTAGCCAAAAAAAATACATGTTATATATACATAAAAAAATTCGTCGAAAATTTTCTAAGTCCTGCGTCCCGTAAACTCCACCCCAACCAAAAATTCTGTCCCTGGCACCACACCTTTGAATCTTGGTTAGCTTGGTTCAAAGTTGCTGACGCTGCTGTAAAGGATTTACTTTTATTTTTGTGTTATTGGTACTGCGTCGATGAAATAATTCGTTATCGATAATCGATGTTTTGAAAATACCGAACCCTAACTCTATTTACTATGACGAATAATTTTCTCCTAAAATCACATAATATTCATAGTAAAACATTGAATGAATAAAGAAAAGCAAGCGGATCTTTATAAACTTTCCCACAAACAGCAAAATGTTTGAAAATAATAGAAAATGTAAGAAATTTTGAATGAATTCGGTACCTTTCCCATGCAACGTTATATTTTGATGTTTTTTGTTGATTTTCATGCGACAGCCAAACACTCTGCACATACACTTATAAAATAAATTATTCTCCAAGTTTGCACACTATAAAAAAGCATAATTATCGCCTATTAACTCTAAATTTCCTTCATTTTCGAATAAAAACAAGTCCGGATGACAACTGATGTACTTGTTGTTGACTGCGACTAAACATGGCGACCGGCCACAGGGGGTGAGGGGTGAGGTATTTTGTGACGTCACCAAAACAATGTTGCCATTTTCAGTCATGATCAAACTGCTGTTGTCCTTTTTTACTCATGATTATCTTCATTAGTCAAAAAGAGATGCCGATATGTAAGTAACTCTGCTGTCGAAATACATCACACTTCTATAACTAACTGTTCGTAACAAGTTCGTATAGATGTTTATGCCAGATCTATATTCCTCTATAATCTAAGGTTCAGAACGAGTCGGTTGTTATACGTCAAAGTTGACATTATCATGACAAAACTGACGTTACAGTTGCCGGACGTTCGTTTGTTTTCTGTGGACTTACATGACATGTGTACTGTTTGTACTGCATCTTCTTTTCTTTCCTACTATTTTAATGTTAATCTCTATCTATCATAACTATTCGTGAATTTCGTGAGTGTGTGAAGGAAGTTATTTATTTGCATCGCATAAGTTTTGTTTTATCAGCCTAGCTTCTCAAAGCGTGACCATTATTTTATATAAATAGTTACTGTAAAATGCCTCGGTAAAATTATGCTGAATGACATCCAACTTACAAAACACTTACTTATGATAGCTATAGTTCTTGGTGTTATTTACGTTCTGAAGGAATACGTGTTTGTGACGATATGACTCAACACAGAGTCGCGTATTTCTATAATGTTGATGTCGGGAACTTCCACTATGGACCGGGGCATCCGATGAAGCCACATAGATTGGCAGTGACCCACAGTCTTGTTCAAAACTATGGTCTCCACAAGAAGATGCAAATCTATAAGCCATACAGGGCAAGTGCTCATGATATGTGCCGGTTCCACAGTGAAGATTACATCGAGTTTCTCCAGAATGTCACCCCTCAAAATATCCAAAGTGAGTAAAGCTTGATAGTACTAATGTGGTGGTCCTAGACATTCCGACTTTATCTTAGAAAGCAATGAATGTAGATCACAATTCTACCCATTATATTGTAAGCTTCAGAGGAATGAAATGGTTTAATGCATGCCTCCCAAGGGACCACTATCGCCCGTGATCATGGAAATGAGATACAATAATAATTATATTAATCTTGATTAGATGTATTTTAAATAACTGAGTACCATATTTCCCATAATATTCTTTTCGAATATTAAATCATTTCCTCATAATATTCTTTTTCAATGTTTGTTTAATAGTTCAAATGTTATATTTTATTTTATTGCTTAATTGTACTTTGTGAGCAGCAAATAATGCATCATCTAAATCTTTTCAAAACAATATTCCATTTCAGGTTATTCAAAGGACTTACTCCACTACAATGTTGGTGATGACTGCCCGGTGTTTGAAGGGTTGTTTGACTTCTGTTCAATGTACACGGGAGCATCTTTAGAAGGAGCTATGAAACTGAACAACAATGCATGTGATATAGCCATAAACTGGTCTGGAGGGCTGCATCATGCTAAGAAATTTGAGCCATCTGGTAAGACCTATAATTTACTCAGTTATAACTGGATACTGTGAGTAGATAATAATCTCCGTCAGAGAAATTAGCCCAGAGAATTGATCTTTCTTCTTTGTCAATGCTTTCTCCTTTCTATCTAGACCTTGCCAGTGAGGTCCCTATGCTGGGTAGGCATTTCTTTAAACTTCATATTAATATAAAACACAGCATCATCTAGCCCCAAGTTAGTTGTCTTATTGGTGCTAGACTGAAATACCAGTAATTACGAAATTTGAACCATCTGGTAAGACCTATAATTTACTCAGTTATAACTGGATACTGTGAGTAGCTAATAATCTCCGTCAGATAAATTAGCCCAGAGAATTGATCTTTCTTCTTTGTCAATGCTTTCTCCTTTCTATCTAGACCTTGCCAGTGAGGTCCCTATGCTGGGTAGGCATTACTTTAAACTTCATATTAATATAAATAATGCTTACTATCAACACAGCATCATCTAGTTAGTTGTCTTATGGGTGCTAGATGACTGAAATACCAGTAATTACATAGATATATATTTTTTAGTATACATAGAAAACAATCAAACACCTGGAAATGTTTTGAAGGGCAAATGTTTTAGGGATCTAAAGATATTTTATCTGTAGATCCCTAAAACATTTGCCTGAAGGTGGAACTTTCGCCCATTGCTCCACAGCAGCAGGCTCCTGAATCAAAGAATCATGATCATCTCTTCCAGGTTTCTGCTATGTCAATGACATAGTAATTGCAATCCTGGAACTGCTGAAGTATCACCCCAGGGTGCTGTACATTGACATTGACGTTCATCACGGGGATGGGGTGCAGGAAGCATTCTACCTCACCGACAGGGTCATGACTGTCAGCTTTCATAAGTATGGAAACTACTTCTTCCCAGGTAAAGTCCCTCATCATCAGCCCCACCATTAATTGGACTGATTTATGCAAAAATGATACACCCACAAGCTCGTTGATTCCGCGTGTTTGTTACCTATGTAATCAGTGTAAGGTTTAACATATCAAAGACTCATTTCCTCACATCCACATCTGAACATTCCTCCCACCAGCAGGTTTACATGTAACTACCACACTTGATTTCTGATCGAAATGAGGTGTTAAAAATTGGTAGAAAGCAGCTGCTGCCGTTGTTGCTCTGTCGGTCCAATTTCTCCATTATAATTGAACGCGTTCAATACAAGTACTGTATTGTTGTATCTGTTGTAATCTACGGGTAGTACAACTGATCCATATCAATACCAGTCGTAAGCGTCCCCAAGACGCTGGCTGCATTGCCTACGTAAGACAATGCTGATGCGTTATGTATTACGAACCGTAACCGTTTCAAACTGTGACTATTCAATATTTTTATAACACTTTGAAATTGTATATGTGATATTTAACTGTTTTAAAACGTTTTTGTTTGCTTTCCAAATACTAAACAATAAGCTTTAAAACTTGCAGGTACGGGAGATATGTATGAAATAGGGGCTGAAAGTGGGCGCTACTATTCAGTCAATGTTCCCTTGAAGGAGGGCATTGATGACCAGAGCTATGTGCAAGTGAGTTACTTTCATTTGAATCTTAATGTCAGTTGTACTGCTGAATTAAAAGAAATATAATTATACCCTTAATAATGTGAGCTCTGTGCCGCGCTGGGCGAAGGTCCGTCTGCAACGCAGGAGGGTTCGATTCCCGCCTCGGGACAAATATTTGTACGATCCGCAGATATTTGTTCAGGATTATTTATTTACTTTGCATTACAAAGATAGATATTTTTTTTATGCTACATTTGTATTCTATGTAGAACCCAGAACAATTTAAACTAAGTCTATTAAATAACAAGGTTAAACGTTTTTTTATTTTGTATTATCATTAGATAACTGTAATAGGTACGAGTATATCACAAATATAGTTTTTTTTTTATTTTACTAAAACACACGGAACAAATATCTGCAGATCGTACCAGCATGACCTAGAGATGGAAACCGAACCCGCGACCTCGTAAATGGTCATATTATAGATAGCTCTTCGCAAAAGTCTTCAATAGAGATCATTTTCAAAATCTCAATTTGCAGGTATTCAAGCCCGTGATACAAAATGTGATGGAATTCTACCGGCCCACCGCTATAGTACTGCAATGCGGCGCGGACTCACTCGCCGGGGACCGGCTGGGCTGCTTCTCGCTGTCCACGCGTGGGCATGGAGAGTGCGTCAAGTTTGTCAAGAACTTGAACGTGCCCACTTTGGTTGTTGGTGGCGGCGGGTATGAGATTTTGTGATATTCTTTTACGAATGTTGAGTGACATACGGACGTAGGCTGCAAAAGAAAGCTGCTCTTTCTGTCGGTTTGTCGTACTGTTATCGCCAAGCAATTAATAAAAAACTTTATTGTACCAAAGAATTTATACAAATCTTATATATCATTAAAATTAAGACGAGAGAGAAAAAGGGTATAAAAGGTAGGTAAATTCACCTATCAAACCTACATCACTATCAAAAAGTTTGATTTCAGTTACTCACCTAATTCCAATTTATAAACACAATTTTCAGAATAGTTATATCGCATTGTAAAACTTGGCACTACATGATACCTACTTACCTAGCCACCAACTACACTCACATTTAGAGATTAAATTATTATATTCAGTTGTACCTGTGGGATAGTTACTCGACTGATTCGCTAATAGCACTTCCTTACATACTGTGGTTTACTTGTTTATTATTATAAGTTTTCTTTGCAAAATAATTAAAAGTTGCTGAATAAATAAAAAATAAAAAAACCGTTCTGGCACATTTCAGATACACCCTACGCAACGTGGCTCGCTGCTGGACGTACGAGACGTCTTTACTCGTCGACGACAACATTAGCAATGAGCTTCCTTACACGGAATACTTGGAGTTCTTCGCGCCTGACTTCCAGCTGCATCCGGAAATCAATGGGTAGGTTTAGTATTATAGACTGAAAGCTGAGCTAAGATAGATTATTAAAAGACCTTAAGTTTTCATTGCCGTGTGGTGCCGGCATAGAATTTCACCACCCCAACTCTTCCCGTGGGTGTCGTAAGAGGCGACTAAGGGAAACACACCGGGGGGCGGGCAGCAGCGCCTTCTGCAGAACAACTACACCGAACTGCGATCCCCAACCCGCATGCCCAGCGTGGGGATTATGGGCAATAACCCCCACATAATGATGCCATCTATGGCGCTCATTAGGGGAGTCCTATGTCCAGCAGTGGACTAATATAGGCTGGTGATGATTAAAAGACCTTAAGTTTTCATTACTAATTCAGAGGGTTGAGTTTGATCCTATTTATCTATCATCCATCACCATTATCAGCCTATAATAGTCCACTGCTAGGCATAGGCCTCCCCTAATGAGCGCCACAGACTGAATTATTTATAATTTGGTATTTGTGAGGATTGTCCAGCATTATTTATTTATTTAATAATAATAATAATGCCGAACAATTCACACAGCATTATCTAGCCCCAAGCTAAGCAGAGCTTGTGTTATGGGTACTAGGTAACGAATATGCATAATAAAATACGAATACATAGATAGATATTTTTTATTATACAAAGAAAACGACCAGAACGCCCTGAACAAGTATTTGCAGATCGTACAAATATTTGTCCCGAGGCGGGAATCGAACACGCAACCTCCTGCGTCGCAGGCGGACCTTCGCCCACCGCGCCACAGAGGTCGTCAAATAATCATATTTATATTCAGTACCTCGGAATTAACTCGTTCTAAACTGACATTGTAGTTGACCAACTAAATTCGATTCCAGGACAAACAACGCAAACAGCAAACAGTACTTGGAGGCGATATCAAAGCACGTGTACGATAATCTGAAGATGTGCCAGCACTCTCCAGCTGTCCAGATGAGTCATGTACCAGGTGATTACTCCTTAGACGGGGTTATAGGTAGATGATCGATAACCTCTTTAACGTTATCGATCGAAGGTGATTAATAAACCTCTTTAACTACTTTTGTTCTGTAGGTACCTATATCCCTGTAGAATAGAAAAAAAATATTGGGATGCTGCCTGCATGGCAAGTATAAAAAAATATACAGAAAACAAAAACAGTATAGTATAAAAAAATAAGAGCTGTTTATTTCATAAAAGTACATGAAACTTATATAGGGTTCGCACTTAGCCGGTTTTAGTTCGTCTTTGCAATTTTGCATGATCGCTTTTTAAGTAAGAGATGCTGTGTGCATTATCCAGCATTATTTATTTATTATTTTATATATTTCCCAGGTGATTTCTTCCCCGACGAGTACCGAATACGCGACGACCCAGATCCCGACGTGCGCATCAGTCAAGAGGAATCCGACAAGATGGTGGACGCAAGAAACGAATACTACGAAGACGAGAAAGATAACGATAAAGACACTAGTGTTAGAGTTAAGGAACCTGTAGTGCCTGAGGTGAAAGAATCATAGCAAACCGAGACCCTAGCCGATCCGCTAGCTATATGACAGGAGGAGATACGGCGTTATGGAAAGAAGTTTTATGTGAATGTTGAAAGGTTGAACACTGAGAAGCTCGGTCTTTGTGGTGATAAGGTGAAGTTGAGTGAGATTGATAAGTGATTGACGGCAGTTGGTTATAGTGAGATTGATAAGTGATTGACGGCAGTAATTTATAAAGTGGTTTTTGTTACAAGGGCATTGGGTCTATAGCTTGGAATGACTAAGGTACTCCGTTTGCAATGATTTCTCCACGTCAGTCAACACGGGTTCCACTTAACAGATATTTCTGTCCTCTGGCATAAACACTGATCTCGTGTTTTTACTCAGAAGATAGATACACAGTTGTAACTGTGTGTCTATCTTATTCTGAGTAAAATCACTACCCCCCGAGTACCTACTCGAACGCAAAACTAATTTAATTAAAGCCTATTCAGACAAGATTACTTATATACTAAGCAAAATCTATGTAGAATGTTTGTAAACAAACCAAATGAGTTTTAGTCATTAGTGTCGTACAAATTACTAAAACTCATTTGGTTGAATTTTTAAAGATAAAGTAAATTAATTTAGTATTCAATTATTAAAAATTTTTAAAGATAGAGTAAGCATGCAATATTTATTGAAGGACGGGTCTCACATAGACAAGTAATGTAAATCTATACAAAATGAATCCCTATTTCTCTTTGTCAGGGCATCACACGTGAGCATTATTTTGCTAATTCTTTTTTGTTGTGTTTGTTTTTATTAGAAGGTTCTTACTTATGAAAGAAAGAAAAAACGTAAAACTCTCCAATTATATTATAAAAAGACGTGGCAACAGAGTGAACTTTAAGGTTAAGTATGGACAGTTTGCTTACAAACATTCTACTTAAATTTTGCTAAAATATAGTCAGTATTTACTATGCAGAGCGATTGCGGAATTTGAGTGCAATATTTCGCGATACTGAGCGAACTAATGCTGCTCTTGCTATTGAAAAGTTCTCGGCATTTAAGTACCTATTTAGGAGTAGGTACAGTTATGGAATTTCTCAATCAGCCAATCCGTAAACTGTAAAAATTCTACGGCTATTGGTTAGGTTAGTCTTCTATCTACGCTAGCTACGCAATAGGTACACCCTAGCACGGGAATTGTTGTGTAGGGTATTCGGAAAAATTACGTCATTTTGTCATCGAATGCGTAAATTATTTGGAACTCATTAATTCAACTTCAATAATGTACGCAATGTATGACGATGCGATGTAATTATTGTCTAACCCTAGAGAACAATTCCCGTGCTAGGGCTTGTATAAATTTATCTTTATGCTTTGGGGACTGAAATCTATAGGTATATCGTACCAGGCGTGAATAAATTGACAAGTCCCATGGGACTTGTCAATTTATTAACGCCTGGTACCGTTATTTATATACAGGGCGTCCCACGGCTATGCCACATGGAGGGAAAGTACCTTAAATTTAAATGATGTAGATGGAACATTTTACTGAAAAGAAAGACATTATTTTAATTTAAATAACAATTTAAACTGCATTCATACATTTTGTTACATGGTTGAACCGGTGGTAGTCCAACCCGCTACAACCATGGCTCAACCATGTTACTATTTAAAAATGTATGAATGCTGTTAAAATTAATTTTTAAATAAAAATTTTCGATCTTCAATGTTTCAGATACTTTCCCTCCATGTGGCATAGCCGTGGGACACCCTGTATATGTATAGAAATAATAATTAATTAAGTTAATCATCTGAGTGATACTTTTGGTGTCTGTGGTACCGTAAACACACGGAGTAGATTATTTTATTGTCGATTGTTTCAGATCTCTGGTTAAGAATTATGAATATGAACTATAATTAAGTCACGTTATAATAATATTGTATAATATTAACTTCTTTCTGCCCTTGTGGATCGCACGCGTGTCTACGGGATAATTGAAGCTTATGATACTTTATTCCAAGATGAGCAAAAGCTTTATGATTATGATATATATATATAAAAAAACAGCCAATCCTTCAGTTCAGGTACCTACTGAATTATTACTAATTAGTACCTACTTATTATTATGTGGATTATGGGCAATAACCCCACATAATGATGCCATCTATGGCGCTCATTAGGGGAGGCCTATGTCCAGCAGTGGACTATTATAGGCTGGTGATGATGATGATGATTACCTACTTATTCATGCTGAAGTAGCATCTATAATGTCAGTGAAGTAATCTAAATCTACATTTCATTTCAGCCTCTGTTTTGTAGTTTTGGCGTGAAGAGTTAAGAAATATAGACAATTTCACTATTTATACAGGGTGAGTTTTTATTCAGGGCCACTAAGGAGAAGTCTGAAACCTTGTTAGAGTTATCGAAAAGTCGTGTAACGAACTACGTGCTTGATTTTTGATTATTTACACTGCTAAATAATAAGTTTTGCACAATTATATTATATAATAGTTTTTCTGGAAAGTGAGTTTCGGACTTCCCCTTAGGAACCCTGAAAAAACACACCCTGTAATAGTGAAATTCTAGATTTTTCTTACCTCTTCACGCGAAAAACTACAAAGAGATCTGAAATTAAATGTAGATTTAGATCTGGAATATCATATAAGTTAGGTATTTTTGGAGTGCGAACCTGGGGGAGGAAGCTCGTATAAAACTGCTTGACGGTGTCGCGTATCTTATGAGAAAATAAGGGAAATGTCACTGGTAGCCCGTAGAGACCTAGTGTGAGGCTCCTTAGGAATAGGTACCAGCATCGGTACAGAGTCTGAATCAAATGGTTTTTTATAAAATTTTTTTTTACGGATTAGTTTCGGAATTGTACACATAAAATAAAAATTATAACTGTACTTATTTCTTACAAAATAAGCACTTAGACAAGTCAAATTGCATACAGTTAATTATTATAAAAAAAGAAATAATTTGATATTGATTTCTCTTCACTTATATTTTTTTTTTGTCCTCACTGGTGGTTATGAGTGTGCCCAAAAGTTATCACCTGTAGAAGCAAAACACTGGCTTACATGTTTTTATTTGTCCAAAAATATCCCAGTATTTTGCTTCAGTAGTCGCGAACGCAAAATGATCAAGTTATCATTTCTGAAATATTATTTGAGCTATCAATCACTGACTTTCTCTTATGAGATGTGTATAAAATATTTTAAGGTTAATGTTATGAAATTATAATAAGTTGTCTAGCTTAAGTTAACCATAAGTGTCCATCATTCACAGAGCAGCCTCACCATAGAGCCATATTCCATCGGTACCTACTCTTAAATGTATGTAGATGTTTAAAGCCAATTCTCATAAACCACAGTGGGTCTATTTTTGAGTTTAGAAGAACTAGATACCGCAGGCCAGGCAACATATAATTAGCATAGTTCCTAATCATATCTCGCTATAGTTTCGTCGAAAGCAGCGGTGCTGTTAGCTTTACGTCAAAATAGCAACCACAGTGGAATAAGTGATTACATTACCTATCTTGAAAGTACTGCAGCAATATTTTACTTATGGCACAGGAAAATAGACTCTCTTTTTACGTTATTGCTATGCCTAGCCTATACATAGTTGAAACCTAGGGTATGGTATGCAATTTCAAGGAATACTAGTGCCTTTGCCTACTACAGACAGATCCATTTAATTTGAAATGCTTAAAAATCATGATTAATTTATTATATCATGTTTAATAATCAGAGAATTGAAATAAAACATTGTTTAAGTAAAAATATTTATTATTGACTTGAAGTAGGTACATAAAATTGAGTTGGGGTGCCTCGCATGATGTTGGCGCCTCATTAATTTTATTGCAATTTTTATTATTTTCTACTTTCTACAAGGAATGAAACTAGCGGGTAAGTAATCGTAAACCATTTTCTATGAACAGAAAATTACAAGAGTCATCATTATATTCCTTGTAGAATACCTACAAAAAATATTAAATCCTAAAATACAAAAAAATATCATATATATATTTTTTTGTATTTTAATACAGCGCCAACGCGTACCACCTTGCTAGGGAACCTCCGCTTGCACTTAAAATATTAAAAAGCATAAAACTTAGATATTAATATTCCAGAAATTTGTGAAAATTCATTACCTGGCTATCTTAAAACATTCACCATACTAGGTACAGTCAACGCCATAAATAACAGAACAGGGACAACTTTCCAAACCATGTTTTAATGATTTGCTGCATTTTTTACTGTAACTAGGTATTATCGTATTTTACAATTTCATTACGGATGTACGCAGGTTAACTACCAACCTTATTTGTGTTGGGAAAACACCATTATATCCCATAACATAAACAACAGAAGGTTGTTTTTAAAGACCTACCTATTGTTGCGTCCATCAATTGGCAGAGCATGGAGTTTCGGAAAATTGACCATATTCAGCCGTTTTCAGTGTCAAAAGATTAAAATCAGGCAGGACATCATCCACAGAACAAAATATTACTGCCATTTGATGTTGTTTTAGAAGCCATTTTTTTATCTTGAATAACATTGATTTATTTAAGATTCAGTGGCAAAATAAGTATTCATACGAAAAACGTCCTAAAATAGTAGCTTGGCTTATCTAATCTTAGATTTGATTACTATTTAACATGTACTTAAAAAATTATTGGCAATAGACTGTCTTTATTTGACCCCTCAATTAAATTAATCTAATACAGAACTAGTAGCTACCCAGCCTCAAGTCTAAGTTGTTATCACAAATGTACTTATAAATCTCACCTGAAGCCCCATTTAAATCGACTGTCAACTTTCTCAAACTATCACATAACTTAATCATTTCTTTAACTGCATGAATAGACACCTCAAAAGTACAGTCCAACCACAGATATTCTATATTTCTAAAACAACCTTTCTGAAGCAGATGGAGCAAAACACTATCAAATTTTGTTTTTGTCTGAGATTTAACGACTAGTCTTTGCATGTTATTTGTACCATTCAGGAAGAAACTTAATAATTGCTCGATGTTGAAGAATCCATTTCCTATCGTCAGCATTTGAAGCTCGGAGAACATGTGAATTGGTTTTTGAAAGTATTTTGGTATTATCAGATTGGGTGACTGAGTGATGAGAAACAGGGTGTTGAGATTTGGACAGCATTGTCCGATGCATAAAAGGGCATCAAAAGTCAATGATTGATCACTGTCCCAAAGGCAAAAGTTGGTTAGATAACAACCTTTGACACTGAGCAGCTGTTGTAGTGAACCAGTAAAGGTGAAGAAAGACAAGTCCAATCGGTTAAGCCTCAAGTCACTGACAGAGATTTCATTGATGATATCATCTTTGTTATTCTCTGATAGGTGTGTGACTGACAATTCTGTTAAGTTGGGACAGATTTTGACCAACTTCCTCATGCCATCAGCTGCTGCAAAGTGGTAGTTGATCTTCCGAAGACTCAAAGGACCTATTGGAATTTCTGTGTTAATTAGAGTAGACCCTATATCACAAGTGTCGATTCTCAGCTCCTGCAAGCAAGGTAGACTGCTGATTAGCAAGATGATTCCAGTTTGTGAGACACACCTTCCTATTTTGTTGTGACGCTCGTTTCTCGGCGGATCCATGGCAAGTACCCTGAGCTTTTTCAAGTTTGCTACAGATTTGAGACCAACATCGGAGACATTTCTTATGAGTACAGAAGCATTGAAAACAGACTTACAGATGTCTACTCTAGAGACAATATTGATTTCTTGGAGTTGAAGGCAGTGCAGGCCGATGACTTCGAGTATTTCATCAGAGCAAATAAATTTGAGATCAAGTATCATAAGGTTACTAAAGTTTGGTAGTATTGATAGCCAAAATTGCAAAGGTATGCTGTTATCGAGATCTGACTTGCGGAAGACAGTCATGTTTGGATGGGTAAGAACCAAAAGCTGATTTCTGGGGTCACTGTACAAGAACTGGCATGTTCTTTCTGAACAGAGGACATCAAATAACCTGAAAAAGAAAAATAGTGATATTTCAGTGTGTTAGTACTTACCTGTTACAGGCAGTATCATACTCTGTCTATTATGGTAGAGTTTAAGACATACCTGGCTGGCAACAACGAGGTCAAATAGGACCTCAACGACAATGCTTCTCTGTCACACTCATTATATTTGTTTTCGGGATATTTCTTTTCTATTATGTATATCGCGCAGTTAATGAGACTAATACTATTTCTAACACTTATTTTGAACAGACTATGGGGTTGTTTTCTTGGCGACATTTTATTTCACCACATCTAGCAAAATATCGAACGGCAATACACAACGCAGTTTCTTCACTTTCCTAGAATAATTTCCTCTTGGGTACGGGAATCTATTATTCGCAAGGTTGCTTCAACATTCGCTTTTTGAGTTTTAGCTTGGTTTTAAGCTTTTTATTGTAGAAATTTTGTTTTGATTGATTGCTTTCGTTGGCTCAAGCAAGTGTTTGGTTGCTTCCCATTTTTCTGCCAGTGTCCAGTTCTAACTTCAACTTCTTTTTTTATGGCACCGCTTACTCCGCTTTTCGCTCTCCGCTTTTCGCTCTCTGCCAAGTTTCCAGTAGAACTGAAAAATCATGTACCTACCTATGCTACTAAAGATGCTACTACATGTGGGTAAAGAAATATGTATTCATTTGAATGTATGTTGGGATATATAATGCATAAATATTTTTGTAACTTTAATTAAAAACAAACATAAATATCACCTCTTTATAAAAAATAGTTGATGGACATACATTAAGACAGCAAAGTAGCGGTATAATGGGCATAATGGCTCTGCAACACTGTGATTGGCAGTAAATGCTGGAAGTAAACTCAGAAACTCTACTAAATCTCTGTAAGATAGCCATGCCTTGTTGATGCATTACATACCTAATCAAGCAGCTGGGCAAATATGCCGATATAGGTACCAAAGTCTGTCTTGAAAGTACCTAGTTCTGTATATCGAGATGAGCATATCCGCCAAATCTACACCACCCATATGAGTATTATGTCCGTCTTTTCGATCATGTTTCTCTAGTTAGACGATTTCGCAATGTAGAGGATATAGTAGGGGTGCCAGGTATGGACACTGAAGATTGTGCAGGCGAAGCATGTGATGCAGAAGCGACTTGAGATACCTACAGGATATAGAGTAGCAGGAGTGGCAGGAGTTCCAGTCGTGGCAGGGGTTGCAGGCAGTGTTGAAATGTCGCTTATTATCGGAATAGTACCTACTTCAATCGGGCTGAAGCGATGGCTTCGGGGATACTTCTTGGAATACAGGCGTAAGCCGAACATCCTAATCGGTTGAGGTTTCATCATCGGAATCTTATATAATTCAGTCTTTATAAGGTAGGTACTCGTAATAGATGGGGCTGGGGAAGATGAGTCTGAATGCGAAACTGAGCGCCCAAAAATTCATCATCGACGTCAGATGCATTACCATCATCAGAAAGTGCATTTTCAGTAGGTAGGGATCAAAGCTAAAATTCTACTACCACGTGTTAGTAGCGCGTGCTGTAAAGAAAAAAAAGCTTGCATAAACCAACATAGATAACGCAAGTATAACGATTTCTATTGAAACCAAGCGTGCCAACTTTTTAATACCTACTGTGACGTCACAGTCGAAATTTAGTGATGGGAAATCCAAACCGATTCAAAGACACCGATGCTTTTCTCGATTATTTTTACCGATGATTTTCTCTTCCTTGACAATGATGAAGGTTTTTGTGATGTATCTTTATTCTATAAAGCACAAAATGATTGTATGACAGATATTTTTATACGCTATTAATTAAAAACACTGTTACACATGAGGTTACACATGAATTCACTAACCTCATCTTCGCTGTCAACGACTTACAACGATATCTATAGTGGGGCACGCCGTTTTATTCAACAATCTCTACTGTTTCGCGCAATCCATTTTACTTTTATGATAGGATCACGTGGGAAAATAAAATAAATATTTTCAAATAAGTATGTACAATACATTTTTTTTTATCATTTATTTCTTACATGAGAGTTTTACCAAATATGGCATGCCACTCCCGTAATTCTAAAAATATATAAACACATTAATTATCGTCGTATACTAAAATTTTGGAAGATTTTATACTTTTTAAAATATTTTGAAAGAGGTCAAAAAAATTACCATTCCCCCCCCCCCCCTATCTCCGAAGATTGAGGAGCGATCAATGTGAAATGTATCAAGTATTTGTGGATACAGATCTATATTTTACAGGAAAAATATAGAGAAGCCTGTTAAAATAATAGGTACTTTAAAAATATGGTCAAAAAGGGGAGGGATGATTTTCTAAAGGGGATATATCCCACTGAGTTGGGTATTAAATGAAAGGTATTGATTTTTGCATACCAAAACAGTTTTTGAAATTTCGATAGGTTTTATACTTTTCGAAATATTTCGAAAAAGGTTGAAAAATTGACCATTCCCCCCCCTATCTCCGAAGATTGCAGAGTCAACATCACATCACCAGCCTTTAATAGTCCACTGCTGGACATAGGCCTCCCCTAATGAGCGCCATAGATGGCATCATTATGTGGGGGTTATTGCCCATAATCCCCACGCTGGGCATGCGGGTTGGGGATCGCAGTTCGGTGTAGTTGTTCTGCAGAAGGCGCTGCGATTTAGATTTTAGATTGCAGAGTGATCGATGTAAAATGTAGTAAGCGTTTGTAGATATAGGTCTATATATTTTACAGGAAAAATATAGAGAAGTCTGTAAAAATAATACTTTTTGAAATATGGTCAAAAGCAAATTTTCCTACAATGGGGCTATTTCATTGAGAGCAATATCAAAACAAAGGTATGGATTTGGACAATTCAAAACAGGTTTTGAAAAGTTTCATAATTAGTAAAATAAGTTGAAAAAATCGAAAAAAGAAATTGTAGTTCACCTACCCACTAATCTCTGTAGTATCTGTAATGGGTAGTTCCACAGCGCTCCAAGAATTTTTGAGAAGAGTAATGTATCCTGGATAATCCACACAGCATCATTTAGCCACAAGCTAAGCAAAGCTTGTGTTATTGGTACTACTACGATAGCTGTTATACTTAATAAAGCATATGTATTACATTAGATGATTTATTTTTGTGTACGTAGAAAAGGACTAGAACACCCGAACATGGCCGTAGGGAGGGGGGGGGGTTTTGGGGGTTCAAACCCCCCCCGAAATGTTGAGCCACCGTTAAAAATCAAACTTGAATAGGTAAAATTTTCTCGGATACGTACTCGTACGTGGAAAGTGCGGCTTACTTTAAATAGATATTCTCTCTTAAAAACACAAATATTTTTTCGTCTCATTTCGTCTCCGATTAACAACAGCGCGCTCTGAGTCGTCGGTGGCGGACGGGGCGCGCTCGCGCACCATGCCATGCGATTCCTATTGTGTGTGTTTTGTGTGTATACATTGTACTGTATGTAAGCACTTAAATATTTCTTTAAATTATTATCTTTTGAAAAAACAAACTTTTTTCGACAAAATTCGCTCTACATTTAAATGAACTGGGTGCACGCATCGCATTCACTTTTACGGCCGAATCCAGCTAGGCAGGCAGATCACGACATTACTTTTAATTTTATAAATCAATAGACCTATTTTGTTGTCGTTCTGTAATTGAATTGCTTTCTCCGTTTACTGTCATGTATTTATTTATAACATACTTGTCTAAACTATTTAATAACGGCCGAAAACGTCACAAAAAATTTCGCGGCTCGCTTCGCTCGCCGTTAATTCGGAATTGTTCTAAGCTTTTTAACAAAGTTGCGAAAATGCCACAATTTCTCAAAAATTTTCTGCGGCCGCAAACACAACATAATATCGGCGGTCACTCCACTCACTGTTATAATTTTGGCTCTAAAAGTTTCAGGGTTCGCTAATCATAATCTTTTGTCACTCTTGATTCTATTTTAAAGATCATCCGAAAGGTCGCACAAAAAATTGCGGCTCGCTTCGCTCGCCGTTCATTCTGTAGCCTTTCGGTCAGTTTTATCAGCCTGCCGAAAATATGTAAAAAATTTGGCGGCTCGCTTCGCTCGCCGATCATTCTATAGCCATTTAGTAATTTTTATCAGCCTGCCGAAAATATGTAAAAAATTTGGCGGCTCGCTTCGCTCGCCGATCTTTCTATAGCCGTTTAGTAATTTTTATCAGCCTGCCGAAAATATGTAAAAAAATTGGCGGCTGGCTTCGCTCGCCATTCTCTCATAATAATGTGAATTGTTATACCTACCCCTTAACTAATAATACTAACTTTTTTGTCACCCGAAAATGACACTCGAAGTTATTAATTTTTTCTATTTCTCACATTTTTTTCTTTGTTGCTGGCATACCAATCTCGAATCTCCAAAATGACCACCGCAGTTTTTAAAATATTTGGGGCTAGGTGTCACATCTATTGCATACTTTTTTACAAAACATCGGAAAAATGTGAAAAAATTCGCGGCTCGCTCCGCTCGCCGTTACCCATGGTTATTATTTTTATATCGATTTTTTTTGGAAAGTGCTTGGTTGAAAACCACTCCGGGTAGGTACTAGCATAACTACATAATATATAAAGATGTTGCATGTTGTCTCGGGCCGGTCTAAGGCTCGACCCCCCCCCCCCGAATAGTATTTCTGGCTACGGCCCTGCACCCGAACAAATAATCTGCAGATCGTACAAATATTAGTCCCGAGGCGGGAATCAAACTGCCACGTCCTGCGTCGTAAGCGGACCTTGGCCCACCGCGCCAAGACGTCGTCAATATACGTACCTACCTATACGGCAAAAGTTCAAAACCCTCGACGCGCCAGTTATACACGCACTTGTCGTACCTACTTGTTTTTTTAAATTTGTACCTACTATGGCACAGCATACAATACCAAATTATGGGTTAACGCAGTTCCATTGCCAATGACCGTAGGTACCTATTTACTTACAACATAATTTTAAGAGTAGTTGTGGGGAAGGTAATGTAATAAAAACGTCTTTTTTGATTTCTGATTGTTTAATTTCTTTTCGTATAAGTTTACACCTAAAACTAAAATAAATGTCATCAGTTATAATAAATATTCTTGTAGGTATTAGTAACTTCTATTTACCTCACTAAGATTTCTTTCGAAATATAGTTTTATATAAATAAAACCTACCTACAATTTGGTTTTTATGTTCTCAATCTTGATAACGATTGGTACCTACATTATTACTAGGTAGGTTAGGTAGGTACCATAATGTATCGAATTTTCTATCCAATGACCTACCTACCTAGGTACACTTAATTTTGGCTTTTAGATAATATTTACATAAATATTTTACATACCTAGGTATTTTTCTAATTTCTAAACTACCTTACTTACCTATAAGTTGTGCATTCCTCTTTTATACGTCTGCTTATGTAGGTAGTGATAATAATTACGACAATATCTGTTCTTTTATTTGGAACTCTAGACTTTGGTAGGTTTTGTGATTAAATTGCAAAAACATAATATTTTAGTTTTGGAACATAGCAAAGATAGGTACTTTATTATGTACCACTTTTATGTAGGTACCAGTTACACCGTATAAACATTTATTATTACGATTTTCACATCTGTAGGTACCTAGTAGGTATATTTTGGCACATCTAGATATATATATATATTATTTAAACATCAACAACATGGTATGTAGGCACACAAAAGGTACAACTCCATTTCCAAAAGATAGAAACAAATTTTAGGTAGTTTAAATAGCACGTCCAAGTAGAAGATTCTATAACAGGTACCAAGAACCATAAATATTTTGTGCATTGTTGCAACCAATAGTAACATTTTACTTCTAACAAGCCATTAGAAAGAAGTTTGACTTCTAAAATTATATCAACAACTAAAACTAAGTTCAATAGTTAGAGATTAGACTAGAAACTAGTTAGATTTAGGAGAGAAAGAGTAGAAATAGTTTTATCTCTAATCTAAAATACCCCATTCATAGCCCGCATTCATAGAAAAACAAAAACTACTGCAAACTCATCTTCGTAGAATAAGATTATGACCATTAATTGACCACCATTCATACTTTGGTCATGCGCTTCACTCACATTCTCTCGTTCGTTACACTCTACGTTCTCTCTTTCTTCTTCATTATAAGTACCATCTCTGTCTAACATATCACTGGTGTTCCCGCTAGCAATATCACCCGTAACATTTCTTTGAAATTTATTGTTTTCATGGGCTGTATGCCTACTTTCGGTATTTTCATTATCAAACTTACCTAAACTTTTTGATCGGTCATTCGTCACATTGCTTTGGCTTGACATATCACTGCATTCTTTTTTACTACTTCTAACTAAATCTATATTTCTCTCTAGTTTTCGACTGTTTCGATCGTCGCATTTCTTTTGATCTTTACTATCCTTATTACTTTCGAGATTCATTTGAGATTTAAAGAAAGAATCGATTTCAATTTCACTGAGCTTGGTGTTGTTTAACTCGCAGCTTCTTTCGTTATTATCACTATTTGACCTGCTACTGAATTTTTGGAAAGATTCGCTGTGCATTCTTGTGTCGCATTCTTCGTAATTTATTTGGCTTTTACATACGAATCTTTTCAAAGATTCGTTTTGCGAAACGGATCAGAGTCTCTTATGAGAATCCGTGCTTGCACTCTTCAGGGAGCCGAAGCGTCGAGCTTGCGTCGCCGCTGATGTTGCTCGGTCCAGACTAGCTGCTCGAAGAATGAGTCCTCTTGACTGCCGTAGTGCAGATTCTGGTCTTACCTATAACAAATCACTCAACATTTACATAATTAGGTAACTATTATGTTATTCTTGTAGGTAATTTCTGATTTTCTATATCAATAGTTTTTGGCCACTTCTGTCTATTGTTTCACACTTGTTGAGTTTTTTAGCACTGCCAAGTTATTTTTTATTTCGTCTTCGTTGAAAATGCTCTTACCGGTTCTCCAACAGATCCCACACGTTGCTGCCTTGCCTCTTGCCCCACCAATCCTTCAGTGAAAGACGTTTCCAACGACCTCTGCGAAGGATCACTGATTGACTGCGAGAGGAGATGCGTGGTCGAAGATGAGTTAGAATCTTCTATATTGGAATACTCATCAGGGCTGTCTTCTCTTTGGGGATCGGATTCCTGAGAAAAATTATTATTAATTGTTAGTACTATTTTAACGGGTATTTATCGCGTTTATTTACCTGGTTTACACACAGCGTAAACCTGTTGAAACGTCGGGGAAAATAGGTAAATAAACGCGATAAATATCCATTAAAATAGTTTCTAGTAATAATTATGTGTCCAAATCGCAAGTTTAAAAATATTTATGATAATTATTGTACCTAGGTACCTGTAGAATTATACGTTTTCAATATTAATGCAAATTACGTTTTCTAATACCATAAAGAAACAATGCTTTGAAAAATATTGGGTAAAACATGTTGAACTCTTAACATCTTCATCGTAAAATCGCTTACCTCTTCCAGTTCCCTCAAAGTTCCCGGATAGTGCATCCTCCTGACGTCATCCTGCTCTTTCTCCCGCTTCTCCAGCTCGTGAGCCAACATCATCACTTCCCAGTCTCCTCCGCTACCTGGCAAAGGTAAAAGAATTAGATTAATTCTTTTTTTTATCAATATATTATTTTTATTCTTTTTTGTTTTTCTATTATTACTTACCTAGATTGTTGTTATGAATCTTATAGCTAGAAAACTAGACTGTATATAGGTAGGTATACCTACCTCGCTTGCTCGTTTGTACAATCTCTTATTTCTCATTATTTTCTTAATACCATTATTAAACCCGCGGTGTTGGGGGACCTGGTGACTTACAAGTCACCCAATTCTAACCAATCTCAAGCACCAGCCTCTCAAAACAGGTCAATTTGTTTATAGAACATAATGAATATTTGTATAAAAAAATTGTAAGGCTTTTTGTGAGTGGAAAATAAACGTCTTATTTATTATTACGCGTGAAAGAATCGATAAAATTATCAAAACGTTCATAGATAGGCAGAAACGTACCTCGGATTGGCGAAGAAATAGCATGGCTTGAGCTGCTAGGCCGACCTCGGCGGGTGTGGTCTACGAACTCCTCAAACATAGGCGTGCGAGGGAGGGATTCGTCGCTGCTTGATGATGTTGACCTGAGGATCATCAAACAAAATTAATGGAACAAATGAACAATCGAAGTTTAAAAAAAGGCAAGCTAACAAAAGACACAAGAAACTCTAGTTTTAGAGGAACAATTGAATGTCAATTATTTACTTGTTTTCTATAATGCTAAATCCGAAGAGAGGCCCAAAGATTTTCGACTAATCGGGTACTTGATTTTGTGGTCAGCAAACTCCCGTACTGAGAGTGGGCCGCGCGGGTGCAAGTCCCGCCAAAATAGATTTTTTTTTTTGAGATAATTTTAATTTCGAAAAGGTGTTGTAGAGTGTACTTACGTATCGCTCCAGCTAATATCACTGCCCATGTCAAGAACAACTTCATTGCAGCTGCTGTTATTCGCCTTTTGGTGGGTGCTTTGCTTGTAGCCAAAGAAGGATCCCAGACTGAACTTACGATGTTGTCTTTGTCGAGCTGGTTCTGAAATAATGACGAACCGGTATATAAGTCTTCATTTCTATGCAGATAAATTACATGATATTTGATAAAATTACATGTTATTCATTTAATTAGGACTCCCAACAAAAAATCGTATTACATGCGAAATACGAGTAGCAGAGTAAAGTGGTTTTAAGACTAGTATTTTTTTTTAAATTAAAGGGCCATAGCATATTCTTTTAAGGGTTACCAAAACATAGATTACCTAGATCCCTTAAGAATGGGATATAGCTTTATTTAATTTGGTACTCACTTCTTTCACTACGCCCAGTATGATGCATGCCCGTGTCAACAGATAAAGTCTTCTTGATCTTCGACTTCGAGTCGAGGTGGCTTCCGAAGAAGTGGAATGGCATAGACCGCCGGCTCGTCCTGAGACTCGACTGTTCTGGACTTAGAAGTGAACGATCTTCCGATGTCGTGTGCGGAGACAGGGGCCTGTTAAAAATACATACCTTCTACATATTTTCTATTCCTCTGTCTCTAAAATTTTGGTTAGGTGGTAGAAAATTTGTGAACTAGGGTTTAAAGCTTAGATGAGGAACAAGTCTTACCTAGTTAAGTCATGCATCTCCATGCTCTCCTGGTCGCTTTGGTCCTCCCATGACTTCCTTTGACTAAGCTTAGCTGCTCGTTTTCTCGAATACGTTCCAGCTTTCCCGTCGAGATTCAAATCTAACCTCTTAGATTTGCTCACTGTCCAGTCTTCTCTGCTAGAAGAACTTTTGTCCGACCTATTTGATAGAGATTCTGCTAGACTTTGGAGTTCTGCATAAGATAACTTTCCTAGTTCTATACCACCTGTCAGTTCTGATAGTTTCTCGTCAGTAAGATCGTCGGCAGATAGCGTGTCTCTACTGTCTGCTGTGAGAGTTTCATCTTGGTGCTTCTCTTTGTCTTCGTCATCAACACTTGCTGTTGGAGGGGATGTTGCAAATACTGTGTCTAATGAATCACCACGCTGTCAAAATAATATTTGCGTTATACCTTAGAGTTGTAACATCATTTCCAAATCAGAATTTATTTCAGAAAAAATAACATCAACATACCATAAAACCTTCGATACAAGAACCCTCTTCACTTCCAGAACTTCCATTCTTCATTGGCTTTGGTTTATTCTGTGGTTCGTTATCAGGATCTTCATCAGTTGATGTTTGGGCAGATGCACACATACCCGATAATCCTAGCCTTTCTAATTCTTGTATTCGTTTTTGAAGTTGACTAATTATTTCATCTCGTTTTCGAACTTCGTTTTCCAAACTGTTAAATCTGGAAAAAATACTTTTTACATCATTATAATTAAAGTACATGTTTAACCTAAAATCACAGAAGAATTACTTAAACAGCATAATTTTTACACATCTTATAACTTCTTACCTTTCTTGAAACTTTCCTTGTACATCATGAAGGTGCCCTTGAATTACTTGTTTGATGCCAAGCAAAACTTCGCCAAAATATTCTTGCTCTTCAAGAGATCCTGCCAATGAAAGCATGTTATCTTATTAACAATAATATTATTGAGTTCAATTAGATACGCAATAAACTGCATCATATAAGTATGTGTGTGGTACTTACCTCTAAGTAGTTTCCTCTGATTTGCAACTGCCGATATCAATGTAAGCTTAGGTTTTTCAGAGGGTACCTTTATTTCCTCAGGCCGTAATGACTTCAAGTTATACAACGGATCTATACTGGGCTGCGACGCTGGTTCAGCTATATCTTGGACTCGTACTCCAGTTATATCTTCCATAGATCTGGTCATATGCGGGCCTTCTATTTGTGGTCCTTCAAAGTCGTTTTGTTGAGAGACATGTGAGCCTACTTCAGAAGTGACGTCAGGAATTACGAAAACATTACTTTTAGAGTCTGCTGGTGCGCTTGCTGGTGGGGAAGGTAGAGTGTGACGATGGAATGTAACACTTTTTGCGAATTTTGAATGTCTTGCTGCGAATCCTTCAAAAGTTGGAGCTCGGCACAATCTCTTTAGCTCATTGCTTCTTTCTGGACTAGCGGAAGGCGTAACATCTTCAGATAGTTTCTTAAGAATAGATTTTAAAGTTCTTCGCTCAAGAGTTTCGTTAGATTCATGACTGCATCCAGAATCTGTTGATTTTCTTTTGAATTTCCTTTTATCCATTGTGCTACCTTCTGAAAGACTTCTGGTTAACTTGTCACCAAGCAAATCTTCAGATGAACTAGTATAGTCAAGGCTCGAGCTACGAGTTTTTACTACCTTTTCTAGTTCCGCTAATTTTTGCCTTTCATTCAGAATTTTCAACTTCTTAACAAAAGGCAAACCTCCATATTCTGGAGAAAGGTCATCTATGGATCTATATTTTTTCACACTTGGCATCAGCATTGACGAAGTCGATGAGCATCTAGTCGGTATACTATCAGGTTTAACTATAATTCTCTTAGGAGTCTTAGGAGATAAAGTTAGTAAATCTAGTGATTTTTTTTGGACGGCTTCTAAAGGGCCTGTTAAGCAGATCTTAGGTTTATCTTGTTTACTAATATCACTACCACCCTCTACATTATTATTGTCTATCCTTACGAGCTCTGCCGTAGTGACATTAGGCATTATATTTACAGCTGCCTCAGGTTTCTGATCTTCCTTACTAACAGTCTCAGATTCTTTTTTCTCGTCTAAGCTAGATTTACTTGGAATTTTAGTTTCGCCTAGTATGGCAGCTTTTTTAAGTTTTGTCCAAGGTTTTTTGCTAATTGTTGGCTCCTCTTTTGGAACACTTGTTGGAAGTGGGGTTATTTCTAAAGAAGTCTTTTCAAGTGTTATTTTACTTTTCTCAGCTATTGGTTTGCTTTTATCTGTGGCAGAAGTGTTTACGTCCTTTGGTCCGCTTTGAAGTAGTTTTAGTTTATCTCTGAACGTGGAACCAACAGCTTTTGCTGGTGATTTGATTTTGCTAACTACGGAATGTGGAATCGATATCAAATTACTCTCTGTTTTCGGTGTTGGCTCAACTACAGCCGCGGGTTTTTCATCTTTATTCAACGGCTGAGATACAGACGTTCCATCACTTTGAACTTGTAAGATTTTGTCTCTAAAACTAACTTTAGGTCGTGAGGTACCGTCGCTAGACCCAGAGGAGTTTTTCCTTGATGTTTTTGTGGTAGGGCTCTGAAGTTTCCCTGGAGAACTGGATTCTGAACCTTTTCTAATTGGACTTAGGGTTTTTATCGTGGGGCTTAGTGGACTTTTTATGGAGCTAGGACTGATGGTTTCAGAACTAGAAGGAAGGTTGCTGGTGGGGGTAAGTTGATTCTTGTCTCTTTCTTCTTTAGCTTTGAGTAGAAGTAGCCTTTGGAGAAGTGGAAGACCAGCCCCTATAATTTCGGGTTCGTGGTCTGGAGCGGAACTGGTTGATGGAGTGGGTTGTGTCATTGATACTACAGATGATGTTGAATTCCTTTGTTTTGCTACTTTCTCTTCGCGGTCCTAGAAAAAATAAATTAAAGTTAAGCAAATACAAGTTTTCTGAACGCCTATGTCATGTTTTAAGATAAAAACGTTGTAAACCTGTTTTTCCTTGAGCAGTTTTAACCGTGATAGCAGTGGAAGACCAGCTCCGATCGGTGAAATGCATTTCTCGCCGTCTTTGCTCCCAGAAGTCGTTTCAACGTTATAATCCTGAAATTATAAATATATAATTGTTATAATGTTAAAATTTCAAATTAAAAACGCCTTTATTTACTTTCCTAAAATAATTAAATTTTGGTAGGTAAGTGAACCTACATTATAGGTACATTTATTAGTAAGTATAACTACTACTACTACTAAAAATTCACATAAATAAAAAATCGTAAATCTGAACATAAATAAAGACTACAAAAGGCGGCCTCATCGCTGAGAGAGCGATTTCTCACAAACGACCTTGAAAGTATACAGATAGTATTCCCTTTCAGCGCTTATTGAAATAAATGAAACTTTATACTAACTACCTAGATAGCTACATGTCCAACTCTCTCTTTACGCCAGGCGATTTATCTTGACTCTACGTATTTGAAGCATACCTCTGGATTATGAGGCTGGGAGTCATCGCTCTCAACCCTGGGCATCCTACGCAGCACATTGCCATCTTTAGAAGTCCTCTCCGAACCAGTCAGAGCACTCAGCTCCAGGGATTCCCCAGATCGTCTCCCGGCTCTCGATCTACTTCGGATGGCATTGCGAATTCCCTGAAAAACAGGCATTTTAGGATGAAGAGTGTTTCCAAGTTGATAAATGAATAATGCTGGACATTCCACATAGCATTATCTAGCCCTAAGCTAAGGAGAGCTTGAGTTATGAGTGGGTAATAGATGACTGATATGTTATATCTTTACTGAAGTTGTTTGAATTGAATAGGCTCCGAAACTACTGGACCGATTTGAAAAATTCTTCACCATTAGAATCCTTAATTTTCCGTGATGAACACAGGCTATAGAATAAAAAATATATATAATAAGCATGGTCCGCCCCGCTTCGCATGGGTATTTATATATACCCATACTAGCGGCCCGCCCCGGCTTCGCACGGGTATTAAACAAAAATTTCAGAAATTATAAACACTAAAACGATGGGTTTTACAGTTTTCATACGGATCTTTACTTTTTTTAACAGCATTGGGGTTTTTGACATTGACTCGACATTCCAAAACTGACACTGGCCGTAGAGAAAAAGCAAGCACCGTGCGCTATACAACCTCTTTTTCTATTCTGACGCGCCATAATAGAAAAAGAGGTTGAATATACAGCCCACGGTTCAATTATTGAATTTTTCATGCCGATCCCTAACTTTTTTGAAATTATTATATAGCCTATGTTCATCACGGAAAATTAAGGATTCTAATGGTGAAAGAATTTCTTAACTCGGTTCAGTAGTTTCGGAGCCTATTCAATTCAAACAAACAAACAAACAAACAAACAAACAATCAAATCTTTCCTCTTTATAATATTAGTATAGATAAATACCCACGCGAAGCGGGGCGGACCGCTAGTTACATACATAGATAGATATTTTACGACCAGAACACCCTAAACAAATATCTGCAGACCGTACAGACATTTATTTCGAGGCGGAAATCGAAAACTCAAAAATAATCGAACACCGCAATCTCCTGCTCGGCGGACCTTCACCATATTATATTAATAAAAATGCGGTTAGAGTTGGCACTTATGATTATTTTCATAAGGTTCTAATTACCTTTACATCGCTACGTAGTTTGTGGACTATCTTCTTAGGTCCGCTATCTTCTTTGTCAGGACTCTGCCTCAACAGGGCATCCTCTGAAAAAGGAACGGCAATTATTGCTTGTTCCATTGTTAACGAATATTGTCAGGTATAGGCCATGCGGATGTAACTTGAAAGAACTCTTGATTGTTAACAATAAAACTAATCTACTCCGAATCATTCTCAGCTATAATGATTTTGCTTGAAACTGCTCAAGAGTGAATAAACCCTTTCTAGTTTTTATTTAGGACTCCTCACAAAAAATAACAGCATGCAAAATATCAGTAAAGTGGTCTTAAGTCTAGCGTATATAGCCCTTGTAGACTTATTTCGCCCTATGATTGAAAGCTATGCAAGTCACAATATCAATAACAATAAGTAGCTATTTCTTACTTTTTCTCAGCAAGGCATCCTCTGAAACAGGAACGGCAGTCAACGCCCGTTTCTTTATTATGAAACGTGAACAGTACCTACTGGTGACTTGATCCTACTAATATATGCGAAAGTTTGTGACTTTGGATGGCTGGATGTTTGTTACTCTTTCACGCAAAAACTACTAAACGAATATTGATGAAACATGGTACACAGATAGTTTATGATCCGGAATAACATATGGGCCACATTTTATCCCGAAATTCTTACTGGATTGCGAGTCACAAGGTGAAACCGCGGGCACCCAGCTAGTTTATAATAAAAATATTCTACCACTAGTAACCGTTCTCGGCTACAATAATTAGGGCTTATAACAAGTTCGGGTATGAATTTTAGCCTTGGTACTTAATAAACGGTACAGCAACGTTCACTGATAGGTAGCTAAACTCAATTTCTATCGTATCGATACAGATAATTTTTTGAAACGAATATTATGAACAAAATAATAAAAAAACTAATATATGCAAGGATACAGAACAGTATAAAACTTACAAAAATGTTATAAAACCAAAACGAATGCAATTAACGAGACTTGGAACCGATCAAGTGGTCATCATCAGATGCACCTACAATTGCATTTTATAGAATTATGTTGATGATATGTAGCAAAATTTTCTCCACAAACACATTATCATAAATCCTGGACTAACCTTTGGCATATTTCCTTGACATGTTCTTAGCCTCTTGCAGCCGCTTCCGTCCCAGAGTCTGGAGGATGTCCTGCGCCTCAGGATAGTCTTTCATAGCCGCTAAGACGTCTTCGCGGGATAGTGAGAATAGTTCTGAGTAGCCTACTGAGCGGACGTCGGCTGTTCGTCTGGGAAATTACATTAATATTGATCTAACAAAAAAAAACTCGAAACTCACGAAGGTCACGCTTCGACTTCAAAACCCTGGGCGCGCGAGTTACTCTCGCACTTGACGAATCTTGTTTCAGTTTAATACCTCACCTATTTGATTGAGTGAGATATGAAATCAAAAGGATTGATCGAATTATAAGGACACATTTATTGCAAAGCAAATTTTAATTGCATCAGAAATGTACTGAATTTCATAGTATTTTTTATACGACCTATGTAGAAAGGACACATCTAACATTGCTGCTCTTATACAGTACGTGGAAATTTGTACCAATTTTAATTTTATTGAAATAAACGCCTTACAATATCTATGAAAATATTCCTTATTACCAATCGATGCTCAATGGAAACTTACTTGTTCAAGCCGTCTAAGTTCAAAATGCCAATTTCGCCGAAGAAATCGCCAGCTTTCATAGTTGTCAGCACCCTGCCGGTCTCCGAAATCACTTCTAGTATTCCATCAGCTATGATAAACATTTCTCTCGCCACCTCACCTGTAGAAAAATATAATTTAGTTTTAAAAAATATAGCTATAGCTTTTAAACTATCGACTACCTTTGAGTATTATCAATCTAAACAATCACTAACACCCTGTTGATTTTTGGTAAGTGGGTCCCGTAGTACCACATGACAGCCGCACTGATTATAGAATATAATCATTTTTTATTCAGAACTACAAACAATTGTACAATGCAGATTTAGGTATTATAATAATGTAATTAATCATGTATTTCGCAATGGACATTATCCACAGATTTCTACAGAAGTAAGTTTGACTGACTACCTAGTAGCTGTTGTTTAAAAGAAGGTAGTTGTAGTATCATTCGTAAATCGAGATAAACTGTTTTTAACACTAAAGATTACCCCTTCTACTTCCCGACGTCAATGGCCCGTAAATTAATTTTTATTAAATTTTTGTTATATTGTAAATGATTGTAAATGTTATAATAGCATAGGGGTTTTGAATACATTTTAAAGTGGTATAATATATCACTGTTTATTTATTTATTACATATTATTTAATAAATAAACAGATTATTTTTCTATACCAATATAAAGGGGAATGATTTTATTGTTAGTTTGTTTAGATTAAATAGCCTCTGATACGTACCTATACTATTATACTATTATAAATTAGAAGCGATTACATATGTATCATAGTTACAACAAATCGATTAATTTTTATTACTCAACCATTTTCTTTTCATAAAGATGAAAAGATTAGATATAATAATATGATTAGAAAATATTTTATTACAACCTCCTTATCGCCTATGAATTCCCATCGGTATATATTATTTTTCTCTCCCTAGAAACAATTACTTTACGTAACAACTCAATGCAGTAATATTTCATACTACGAATAAAAAGGTAGCAATAAAACAAAGTGCCTCGTCATAGGTACCTCGTCATTTTCGGACATGGCAACTATTTACGAGCGTACCTTTTCGGCATATTGAGTCGCCGGGCGTGAAGATGTAAGCCTTCATCTTCAGAACTAGGTCGTGGAGGAATTCCGGCTGGCATTCTTGGAATATTGTCACCTGAAATTCACGGAGGCACTTGAAACAAAGATAATAGATACCAAAATTCACCAAACTTTTCTGAGAGTTGTAACTCTGTTACCTAAACTATAATGTAATCTTGGCTATTTTGTTCTCTTGGGTACCTAGGTACGTAAATACGTAGGTTGCCGTAGCAAATTTAATGGGTAATGGGGAATAAGCAGGTACGAAACGTTTAATTCCATAATACTTTGGAGACAATAATAGTTTCATTCATTTTTGTATGGGATTTATTACATACATTGTACTAAATCCTATACACAATGAACACAAAATCCTACAAAATGAAACGTTACGATTACAGCAAAACTTTAATGTACGAGTATGTACCTAAAATTATGTAAGACTTAAAATAAATTATTTTTATTGTAATTTTTAGAATGGCTTGAGCTACTAGTTTTACATAACACAGTTACTTGTTTCGTAACTTTTGCTATTTTTAATTATTTATTGCACGATAAAATAATAAAATAAACATAAAAATAGCGTCAAAGGTGAGCTTAAGCCTAAAAGTCTCTTCCAGCAAACCTTTGATTATTACTTAGTTCTATTTAAAAACTGATCCATCTCTAGTTTTATAGCGTAAAACAGCCGATATTGTATTATATTGTTGTTGTAGCGTAAAAACAATACAAAAAATGCTGCAAATAATTTTTCGTAGAGTTTACCTTTTTAAGCACACTAAGGTTGACATGTAGAGCTAGTTCAGTCTTCAGCTTATCAGGTAGGAGGCCCAGGGCCGTATTGATGTCACCACCGCCTTGTATCCTCCCGCGGGACCACGAGTAGTCGTACCAGCGAAGGACCCTTCTCTTCATGCCGCCTGGAACCTGGACACAAGTTATAATACTTCAGGAAATTCTCAATAATAGGAAGTAAAGTAGGGCAGGCAACGCAGTGGGAAGTTATAGTACTTCAAAAGAATGATCTCAGTAAATAGGTAGTAAAGTAGGGTTGAAGCCCAGTTAGTCTACGCAGTGGGGATACGTGCAAAATCGGAGTTCTGAAAACTTCTTTGGATGATAGGTACTTAGGTTTTCATTACCACTACGTTGACTATACAGACTGTACCCAATATTTATTTGGTAATTTCATAAAATACTACCATATTTTAATACTGCATATAAACAACTTTCACAGCCTTATCAATCACACTGATTTGCGTGTTTGCTACGTCATCGCGGCGTAGTTGCTGTTTCATTGCATTGAAAACGTTCTAAGATCGCCTGTGTGATGATGAGGTTCTAACCAGTTGTAATAGAGAAATATTAAAATTAGTCAAATTATTAATCTATTTGATTGTTCGTAACATAAATTTCACACATTCACAATAACAATTAGATTGAAGGCAGGTATAATAACATAATCTGATGATGTACCTACCTACAAGTAGAGTGTAAGTATATAACTTTAAGTTATTCCACAACTCAACAAAATTCCGAAAATCCGTAGCTGAGCCAGAATAGGTCAGTATAATATGTGAGGAAAAAATACTCTCTTGGGAGTAAAATATTTCAGAAGACCCTTTCGGGCCTCGGAGGCGTGTCCCAATGAGTCCTACGGTGATTTATGTTTCCTTTGAGGAAACATATGAAACGGAGCTTATGGAACTGTGAAAGTTTAATAAGTCCAGCGTTCTTGGAAATTGACCACAACATTCTTCTACGCCTAAGGTTCTCGTCGTAGGGGTTTTCCGCTACATACATTTAACGAGCTTCTACTAACATCATAGCGTTCAAATATTATAGTGAACTAGCTGCGCCAAGTGCATTATCTGCGATCAATACGAGTTTTTGAATTTACTTTTTTTTATTTAACAACCTCCTGCCGATGATAATAAAAACAAAAACTAAAAAATTGGCAAAACTGGTGTAGCCGTTCATGCGTGATGCCGTAGTCAAGGAAAATAGGATTCCTTTTTTATGTATATACGTTAGTGTATAGATAGATAGACTATCAGTAAATATACATATTATTGGAATCATCATTTTCACATGGGGTCTTATAGATTATAGTTAGGCTGTTCGATGTTGACTATTTTTAACCGATTTCAAGGAGGACTTTCGGATTTTCGATTTTCGCCGATATTATACAAATGGATTGATATTTATTTTCAGCTCCTCTCTCTCCTCTCTTACAAAGCTTACGTTGAGAGGGCCCCCTGAGCTCAGGGGCCCTGTTGCATAACACGACCATACCCTACGATAGCTACACCACTGCTTACAATTCCTTTTCTGCGGTGACGAATATAAACTAATTACAATTTATCGGTAAAAAAGTCGTTCAGTAGCCTGAACAGAAAATAAAATTGCTTAAATAGCACTTTGAGATTATTAACATTTTAATTTTCTATTTAAAGTTTTGTTTATTCAAGTTTCTATTCAGTTTAGATAATCATGTATATTCTACTACTTCTTCCACTACAAAAACACAAAACATTTAAGTAAATAGAAAATCAATTACACCTTATTTCTTGATAGATTAATTTAATGTATGATTTTTTTAAGAGTGCAAAAAAGCCTTTATTATTAAATTTTCAACAACAATTATCTAACAAAATTAAGCTAACTGCAGACTGTTGCAAACAAACTATGTACAAAACTTGACTTGTCTCAGTGTTTATTTTTTAAACCCAAAGAAATAAAGTTATTGAAATCTGAAAAGATCTCTAAATTGTAATACCTTGTGATGTCTCATGTAGGTCTTGGCACCATCAAGCAAGCGTTCAAACTCCAGTCTGTTCGCGTTTCTATTGGTGATGACATTGCCAACTTGTCCAACTATCGTGGCGAATATGAACACTCCTATCAGGTAGCTTACTATTGTGAACACGTATCTGTGAACAGAAGTTAGAGAACGAAATTAGGGGAAGGTTGGTGATTGAAATGTTGCGTGGCCGTACAACGCTCTCAGAGTTGAAGTCTAGCGTAAAGAAAAAAAATTTGGTTTTCTTTTAGACTCCGGCAACGACGGGGGTGATTCTACTTTTGTATAGAAAATTCATCAGTCGTTGGACCGTTAACTTTTTGGTTATGGCCCTAAGCAACATGAATCTTTAGACATATTTTCAATTATGAACACAAAAATACAACGGGATGGCAAATGTCTACAAATAATGCTTATTTAACGATTGAAAGAAAAATAACAAAAATTATGATAATTACTTCTTTATAATTGCAGTAACGGATTGTAACGGTGTAATTATCGATAATTTAGGTCAATCAATATTCTAGCATTTTCTCTAGTCAATTTACTGCGCAAAAACAAAATTATGCATAAAAGTGATAGAGGTAATTTGGCATATTATGTGATCCTTATAAAATAGTTTAGATCTACTGAAAATGGCTTTCCGTATGCATTGTCTTGAAACTTTCCTTATGAAGTGCTTGATGCGAACGATGCAAGGTTTGAAGGCAATTGTACCCGGAAAAAGGAAAGTGCCTTAACAAATACGTAGAGTAGGAGAGGAATGTGAGTTCATATCCTTTCTACGGAAGGCACGTTTATATTTCGATTCCCTGCGAACCGTGATCTTTTTGAATCAGACATGTTTGTTACTTTATTGTCCTGTACTTGTATTTTGAATTATATTATGTTGGTAGATTAGCGAAATAATGAATTTTACTTCATTGTTTCTAACATTTGCCAGATATCATTTTCTCATTCATAATTGCCAAACATCTCTTCGTGATATTATAAAATTCAAATAATGTTCATCTAAATTCTTTGTTTTAGAAAACAAAGTTCTTGTTGAAAAACCCTTTATATTGAATAATAAAATCATTATCAGAAGGAACATACATACGCAATAAGTGGTTCAAAAAAACTTATGACATTAAATTTTTATTCCCTTTTCGAATAAATCTACTTGCATAATACTATTTTGATGCGTAACCTACTGCACTATCTTTTAGAAATTGGTGTATGGTGTGTGTGGCCCAATGAGTGTAATTTCTAATGAGATAAAAATACCAAAATATTAATTTCATCGTCATCGACAGCCTATATCAGTCCACTGGACATAGACCTCCCCCAATGAGGGCCATAGATGGCTTTATTTATCATTAATTTATTATGTATTTTTTTATTTGTGAAATTGAAAATTGAGATCTCGCTCCGCTCCCTCAACAAGATATATGGAGGGAGGGGCGCGAACACTTTGCTCTACTTTGTGCGAACTTAAACGACTTGTTTTTGTGAGAAATGCCTATTTCGATGGTACTTACGGAGTTCAGCCTTAATCTAATTTTCAAAGAATGGGTGGTAAAAACTTTCTTTTAGATTTTGCTAGGTATAAATGATTTAGCATGAAAGGAACAATGAAATGTTTGATCGTAATATTAAAAGATTAAGTGAAAAATACAGTGCAATAATGATAACAGTATGATAAATAATGATGGATGGATATTCTAGCATGCTCAAAAAAAATGATAATGATACTAGGAAAAAAAATGTGCAAAGTTTTCGAACAGTTGCATAGACAAAACACTTCAAAACTACAAAAAATACTAAGAGCGACTTATTAAAATGGCGGTTGTAATTGAAGGCTGTTCGAAAACTTTCTAGAAACTTCGTTTAGACACCAATGAGTGACAAAATAAAATAATTATAATAATACAACTCTCTGGTAAGACTATTCCACATTTATTTATTACCCGAAGTTAGTAGCTGGGTTGCGAACAGCCTCCAAATTTCTGCCGCCGCCGCCATTTTTATTTTTATCGCTTGCACACGGCTGTTTTCCTCTTACAAAATGTTTTGGACAGTGTTTATGTATTATCAATATCAGACGGCTATCAAAACTACGTTACGAAGTTGAGACAAGTTTCGATCAAGGAAAAATACGAGCCACGTTCAACCCAAGTACCTTCATAGGTATTCGTATTTTTCTTTGATGGAAATATTGGATTGCTTACAATATTTCTGCGAACTGTCTGTTTTTTCAGAATCAAATCATTTGTTTATGTTATCTACTCGTGAACCCGAACGAAATACGAGTGAACTATGCCGCAATCGTGAATGAAAAGTCAAAAGCTTTTGATTTCGTTTATTTTAATAAACCTATCTTTGGTACGGAAATCTCATGCACCTTTCAAACTTCCGACAAAATCCATTCCGTTACATCTGGGCCTTTAAACAGACAGCGGCGCAGAATTTGACTAAAACGTATTTAGACGATTTGGGCAAAAAATCTCCTATATCCTATATGGAGAAGGCCCACCTAAGACCTGTCCTAAGCCTTGCTCGAGGAAAACAGACGAAAGTGTTTTGTTCTGTGCACGTGTTTCGTAAGTGTTTTAGCAGAGTTTTCTTATAAGCTAGCAATCAGTCAGATCGTAAAGAGGTTTCCAAACGGAACATAATTTTCATAATCGTTTTGTTTTGTTATCTTGTTTTCCCTCTCCGAGTAATGTTTATGTAATGAGCGTGCTATGTAGGTTATTAATAAAACGTGAAAACAAATGAAGATCGTGCTTATTTTGTTACCTTCACACGTGCTTAAATACCTTACGTTTTCCTATATTCATCTAACGTTGCAAGAAACGTGCCTAGAAAACGAATGAAATCAATAGGTACAATATACTTTTGTAGTCATGAAAAAAGTATATTGTTTTTTATTCTATTGCGGGTCTTTTTTTCGGCCTAAAACTAGATTGGTTAATAAGTATCTAAACGGTCACGTATCTACTGCTTCCAGAAAAAAAATATTCTACAAACATAAAAAAATACTGGTATAATTGTATATAATTTGTACTGAAAATATTCAGTTTTTCAGCGTTACTTCAGAGAGCCACTTTGCTTGAAGTTGTTCGTCGCGCTTGCCTACTTAGCCAGTGAATCTCCAGTAAATAAATAGCTTTCAAGCACTTCCATTTTCGGAAATGTCAGTCCGATTACAGGAGGACCTTGTTATCGTCTTGTCATCCACGAGATTGCTAAGCGGGAAACCGATGTTTTCCAAAGTCGATATTAATATTTACCTTGTTGGTATGAAAAAACCGAGTATAGAATACAAGATGAAAATATACCTGATGAAAGAACGTTTATAAGGATTCTGTTTATAACAAAAAGAACACAGGACTTCCGGTTTAGAAGCATAGAACAATGAAAAGGGATGTTTTTGAAACGTTAATAAAGAAACAGATGGTCAACATTGTGCGACTGTAAATTCGAGGTACGAGAGCAAAATTGCAAGAAAGCTTCTGAGGAAAGATTTATTACGATTACGTGACAAATTAAATACATATTATATAGCTTCCATTTACGGCTCTCTGCGTTCTACATGTGAGTGCAAAGTATTCGTTTTCTTTGAAACAAAAAGTAATAAGCCACAAATTTTCAGTTTTTAATCTAAGATGGGAATGTTTCAGATCTAAATAAAATGTCGGCAGCTGAAAAATTGATTAGCATTTGAACCTCGGAGGCTGTAATTGAAAACCAGAAGTACCTGCCTGCATGCCAACCTAACCTTGACATGGGGGGTGGAACAATTTGGCCAATTAAGGAAGTTTTCGTTTTTCCGCCCCTCAGCTAATGGAATACATGATGGGATCGGGTAATATAATCTAGCGAACCGTTTTCAGGACTACCTAAGTAATAGTTTGGTATATTAAGTTCTGGTTATGGATTTACACGTGTCTTCGTTGAACTGTTCAGCTCAGATTTTGAAGTAAAATCCCTAACTGTTAATGTGCAGAACCTAATTTAAGCTCTTACCATTTTCATAGAAAAGTTTGAATTAAGATCGCTAACTGTAAGCGTGTAAAACCTAACTTAGAAGCTAAATGGTCAGATTTTATGCATTTGATTTTGCTTTATAATTAGATAATTTAGATTGCAAGGTTGCAAGGTTTTTATACCTTAAAAAAGGTTACGCACCTATCAAGGTTTTCCATCTCTGCTTTTTAACGGGTACCCTGATAGACCATATATCACTGTAAGTGAAAGTAACAAGTAGGTGTTATTTATTAGGTGAAGTTCACTGACTTACGACTTATTAAGGTCACAGGTGTTCTTTATTAGAGCATTGTTTGATTAAATTAAAAGGTGAAAATGTGAACCGCTTTTTGTTAAATTAGATAAAAGTCGTTTTTTGCAATAGAGGAAAATCAAAGGTAAAGTTAAATTTGCGCGGTATAAAATAATAACGTTTCTGATTTTCTGTTTCAACTCGCAATTTCCCGAAAATTACCTTCTGCTGTTTTGAAATTTGATAATCTTACTTATCCTGCTTAAAATGATATTGTTGATTTGTGTTTATGCGATAAATTGAATTCATCGTTTATAAACTATGCCTACAGATTGAAATCAACAGAAACGAAAGCAACGTCTATTCAAAGCTAAAACTACTTAACGCTCTTTCACATTCTATTTATAGGGCAGAGCTTCAATAGACTCTTGCCTTTTCAAACTAAGTGCTTCAGCACTCGTACTGCATGTAAAGGAGTTTCACACTGCATCACAGGAAAGGGTTTTATTTTCAAATAGACGCCTGCTATTTTAATTTAAAACTGAATTTTACTATAATCTGCATTCAGGATCAACGGCTTAACGCATTCACTGCCCATCCTCTGCAGCAAAACTCGCAGCATATATGTATCACTCGAAGAACTACATGTGCATCATTGACAGTGAAAGTGTAAACGTGTTTTCGTGTAAACGTGTATTTTGGAAGGGAAACAAAGAGGTGTTGCAAAAAAGGTGTTCTTTACAATCTGACTGTTGCTTGTTATGTTGGTAGATATAGTTACCCTTTATTGGATTTGAACTGCAAAAGGCGGGACTTGAGCCCACGGCGCGGCAGAAATTTGGGGCCTCCATGAGTGCTACACACAACTTCCTGTTAGTACCTATTATTACTAGCAAACATGTTACAGATTATATCTATATGTTATACCTACATATAATTTACAATGTTGCAAAGGGTGAAATTATTTCAGTACATGTTTTCATATTCTGTACCTATGGTGTGCACAAAAAATATTCTAATGTCGATATTTCATTATAAGGCAAATGTTATTAAAGGGTGGGAAACCCCACAGTAATCATTAAAGCTATATAATATATTTTTTAAATAATTATCAAGCTTTTTAGGTTAGGTACTTGCTTAATGTAAAATAGGTATTAGATAATGATCACAGGATCTTAGACGAAGTATAGAGACATGTGGACGGATTAATAATATGAGTGGGTTAACTACTAACCTTGTTTGTGTCGAAAGAATACCAACGTTTCACCCCTTGACGAGGTTCGTCGTTAGCCCAGTCACATTAACAATGAATTATGAATTAGCTACAACGGTTTTAATAATAAAATGTGTAGGATTTTGAATTAGAATACATTATGGTAGATATTTACTTAAACCAAGGTAGCATAAGTAAATAAACTTCCCCGAAAACAATCCCAGTTCAATTTCCGTCGCTTCCATCAAATATTTATTCAAACCTATTTGTTCTAAACATACAATACAACAGTCCTTCATAGCAAGGTACAACTGCACTACTCTAACCCTTCTCTTATACGTTTTAGAGTTCTTTTTTGAATGGTGTACACGAATTTGAAGTAAAATAAAGTACGACGACAGTATGAAAAACCGATAGTGTTTATTTTTCAGTAAGTAAACTTTTCCCTAAATTGAAGCATTGCACCGCCTTTTCAATATTCAAGTCGAGATTCTAAATTCAACAAGAAAACGCTTTCAACTCTAAAACTGCCGAACGTGGTTTGTATCTCTATAAACTATGATTGTCATACGTAAATATTGAAGACGTAACTCTTATTTGATTTTTTTTGCCATTTGTTTTTGATTACAAAACATTTTCGTTCGTACCGCTGAAAAGTCTCAAACCTTTTCGCTAAAAAAGGGGTTTTACTTTCATCAAAATCATCATCAGCCCATGTTAGTTCACTGCTAGACAAAGGCCTCCCCTAATAACCGCCATAGCCTGTCTTCAGCTTATCGCATTCCGCATCATCCAGTTTTCACTATAACCGCATAAAATATCGATATTCACTATATCAAAATTTGAATAGCTTACTGGCGGCAAATGTGTAAATCCACTAATGGCTTCAACGCATTTCACATTTTAAATTAGTTGCATTTCGTGCGTCGTCATTATTTGATAATGTAGGTTTCTACGTCGTATCCATATTCGAAATCGTACCAATGATCAATTAATATTTAACATCAGTTGTAGTTTTGAATCCACCAGTTCAAAGTCGCTCAGCGAGCTATGGAAAGAGTTTTGCTCGGAGTTTCTATGAAGGATAGGATTCGTAGCGAATACATCCGACAGAGAACTAAAGTCATCGACATAGCTCAGAGAATTAGCAAACTGAAGTGGCAGTGGGCCGGCCATATTTCGCGAAGAACCGATAACCGCTGGGGTAAACGTGTTCTTGAGTGGAGACCGCGACTTGGTAAACGTAGTGTAAGACGCCATCCAGCCAGGTGGGATGACGATCTGCGAAAGACTGCTGGCAGATGCTGGATGCGACAAGCTGAAGACAGGGCGCTATGGCGCTCATTAGGGGAGGCCTATGTCCAGCAGTGGACTAATATGGGCTGATGATGATGATGATGTACATCATCACACATACACATAGGCCTAGGCTACACAGGACATAGGCCTCCCCTAATGAGCGCCATAGCGCCCATAGCGCTTTGAACTGTATAATATTCTGAGTTTTGTTTCGGATTTGGCACGAAAACGAAATAAACTTATACGACACCAATTCCTGGTTCGATTCGTTCGATACTGCTAAAACGAATGAAAAGCCGACCAAAACCTCGATAAATGACTAAAATTTTAACGCTGCGGAAATAAATTGAAACGCCGCAGAGGCGTTCCAAGGAAATATCCCTGTTTATCTAAAATTAACACTCATTTTATCAACGCAAACAATCACACTGAAAGTAACACCGTAAAAAGTATTCTCAATTTGTTAGCTACGGCAGGCACAAAATGACTTTGCAGAGATCCTCTAACTACTTTTGCAATTCATGGCTCAGAACTCAGCCCTTGTTTTCTGTGGTAAGGAGGTGCTCGAGCTTTTAAGCCTCCAACCACAATAGATGAAAAGCTCAAGCATTGCGACGTACGTTGTCAGAATTAGTAGGTATGCTAAGCCAGTTTTTTTGAATGAATTATTTTTGACGACTTCTGTGAAGCGGTGCTGGCGGGTTCGCCTGCGACGCAGGAGGTTTCGGTTTCGATTCTTGCCTCGGGACAAATATTTGTACGATATCAAATATTTGTTCAGGTTGTTTTCTATGTATAGGAAACAATATCTATCTATGTAATATATTTTATCAAGTATATCAGTCATCTAGTATCGATAACACATACTCCGCTTAACTTGGGGCTAGATGACAGTTTGGATTTTCCAGCATTAATTATTTATAAAATTCTTCAAAAACACTACGAGTCTCCGTATTCTTTGATTCATTATTTTTGTACATCTTTTCTTTGACAGATTAAAAGTAAAACTGTCTTTGGACACCATTAATATGTGCATTTTAACTTTGTACAAGAAAATTGCAGGGCAGTTCAATTTAATTAACAACCTAAGCGCCGTCGCTTTATGCTGCCGTAAAAGTCTTTTAAAATGGTTAAAGTTCTAGATATACAGGGAGTTTCATTAAACAGGGAAAAGGAAGCCGTATAAAATATCTGTAGAAATATAGATTGTGCTATCTACATTTAATTGGAGGGCGTGAGTCTGTATTTATATTATTCTTATAAAAATGTAATCTATATTTGTCATCATCGGTCCGCCCAAACCTTGGCGTTAAAAAATCAAAACCTTGGCATCATTGATTTTTTTATACGGAACCCTGACTTTTTTGCAAATAGATTAGCCTTTGTTCATCCGCTATAAGGGTGAAAGCATTTTTTGAATCAGTCCAGTAGTTTGGAGCCTATTTAATTCAAACAAACAAATAAAAAACAATCAAATCATTCAAATTTATAATAATAGTACATACATAATAGGTACATAGATTGATATCGATATAATTACGTCATGATAATTCAAATTTTGACTTATCGAGACTTATGACCATGAACATGAACACATCTTGAAAAATCGATACTATCTTTGAAAATCTTACCTACAAGTAGGTGGTATACCATGATAAAATTAATCGCTGCTCGCGATGTATAAATCGTTTAATATCCTCCTGAAATTGTCAAATTACAAGATTTTCGAGCACATTCTTACCCATCTAATATTCGTTATTCATGTTTGATCGAGTTTCATAGCGATGATATTGAACTAATTGAGTTATTGCTAGACGTAGAAGTTATTTGTCGCAAATTGATCAATTTAGGTCAAATGTCACATGTATTATCAAACTCTTGCCCACAGGGTTTAAAAGACCTCTAGGCGTTTGGTTTTTTAGGGCCAGGGGGCCCTAAGGTAAAGCTGGGGCCTTCAATATTTCTACATGCACAAGCAAGTTATCTCGTGACCACGACAGAGTGCAAGCCTGTTGAAACGTTGAGAAAAACAAAAAAAAATAATAAACGCGATAAATACCCGTTAAAATAGTACTTATAATTAATTATATGCACAAGCAAGCCATATATACTAACAGCAACTTTGCTTGCACTTTTCTTTATTAACTCACCTTTGTAAATAAAGAGCTTATCTAACGCCGCAAAAATAACACAGTAAATTCTCATTAAAACTTTCCACATTGAGGGCCCCTAGGCTTGCAGGGGCCCTAGGCCAGGGTCTTGTGGGCCTAAGGGCTAATCCACGTCTACTTGCCCAAAATTATTAGTTAGTGTATAAAACCAAGGTATAATATATAATATTAAGTAAAGATAAAATTAACCTAATTATTATTTTTTGTTTAATAGAAGTTTTACAAATTAAAATTGTCTAATAACCAAATTTAGTAACTTCTACAGACTAAAACTTGATGTAATGCTGTTGTCAATAAGCATCAACAATTCTACTTTTAAAATGACCGTAATGCAAATAATAATGACCTCAAAACTTTTAATTTAGAAGTACCTATTGACTTCCGGAATGCGAAGTTTTAACGATCATAATGATTAGGGAACCAGTTTGGCATTCTGGGGGCTTAATTGAGATTTTTATGGATCATTCAATTATTAAAGCATGGTTTCCGGAGCTTTAATTATGCGGCTTAAGTTAGGGGTATGTTTAATGTTAATTGCAATAAAATTATTGAAATTCCTGTAAGCAATGCCATTGTTAGCCAGTTAAACCTAAATATTTAGGAAGATACATTTGAGAGAGCTTTTGAAATGTTTTGGCGAAAAATATAACGCTATGTTTAGACCTCGCATGACGACGCGCGACGACTGTGGCGTGGTGGTCGAAAGTTCGAATCCCGCCTCGGGACAAATGTTTTTACGATCTGCAGATATTTGTACAGTTTTCTGTTTTTATATAGAATTAAAATATCTATCTATGTAATAATTATGTTGAATGAAGTATATCAGTCATCTACTACCCAAAACAGAATTTCTGCTGAACTTGGGGCTAGATGATGCTGTGTGGATTGTCTAGCATTATTTGTTTATTTTTGAGAGCTAGTCAGTCACCTTCCAGGCGTCAAAAGGTATGTGATGGATGAGGGAGAAGCGGAGGTAGTCTATACTAATATTATCAAGAGGAAATATTTGATTGTTTGTTTGAATTGTATAGGCTCCGAAACTACTAGACCAATTCGAAAAATTATTCACCATTAGAAAAAATTCCCTGATGAACATACAGAATATATTCAAAAAAGTAAGGGGCCCCCTTACTTTTTGCATGAAAAATTAATTGTTTGTTAAATACCCGTGCGAAGCCGCCGGACGCTGCTAATAGGTATATAAAACACTGGCAGTTTTCAAAACATCAGAACAATATTTCACTCCCATAAAGTACCATCTGATAATGTATCAACTAAGGAGATATTCTAGTTTTATTTTTAATACAAAGTTATTAAATGTAACAACATTTAAAAAAAAAATCATTACAAAGTTATTAAATGTAACAAATTTGTTTGAAAAAAAAAATGCTTTTTAAAATACTCACTATTCCTTCGTTTTGTACTATCGTAAACAAAGACAGCGTCATCGCATAAATGGGTTTGTCGTGTCAGACGATGTGACTGTTATTTTGAACTCGTATAGAACGTGATTCTAGAATTTTACGGAACTCAGCTTTTTGAGAAGGTTTCGTAGTGCAGTTACCCTTTGTCATTTCAGCAGAAAAAATTCTAGATACTGAAATATTATTATGAAGAATCAAGTATTTTTTGTTTCGCTTGATTAATCTTATTAAATAAAGTTACTCAGTTTTTACGACTTTTGTGATAGATTTTTATTTACTTAGGCAGAAATCAAACTCGCGATTTTCCAAAGAACTAAAGGCATGCGAATCTTTTTTTTTATTTCTAAAACTTGCCTTCATTAACATAGAAAATTACAATCATTTAACTAAATTAGAGCTAGTATTTTCAATTGAAACAATTGAGCTAAAAAAAGTACAGGTAGCACAACTGATCCAATCTTGACCTCGCGAGCAAATGAATAATAAAATACTCACTCAGCATTTGTTTCGGGCGTGGGAAGGTCACCAATAGTCGTGAGGGTGAGGGTAGACCAGTACAGGGATCCAAGGTACTTCCTCGTGAGGGTGGCGTAGTCACCAGGACGATGGGGATAAACCCAGTCTCCCTGTGAAATTAAAGGTAAAAAAAAATCTTGCAAGTCGAATATAGGAACAGAAATTGTTTTTGTATTATATATTATTAGTTTAATTTAACTTCACTTTCCGCATATTAATTTCTGGCTTCAAAATACAGGATGAGTCGAAAAGCATTTATTTGTTGGATTTGTAGGCTATACCTCGTCGTATCTACTGTCATTCTATGCCTTCTTATTAGAAGTCAATGGTACTCGAAAACGTATATAGCTTATGCAGTAAACCCATACTAAGTCCTCTGTACAAGCTTTCAAATCAATAACGAAATCAAATAAACGTTTATGTTGACTCGACCACAATAGTGACGTGATAATGGTATATAACCTCACCAAAACCCATCATAATAAAGCTCCTTGCAATATATTTTAAATCACGTCTCATATCTTTCAATACACATTTATCGCCCAGAAAATGAGATTTCCCCCAACAAAATCTGTACTTACGTCTAGTATGAGTTTGCAGAATACCAAAACAGAATTTTTCTCGAGAACATAAAATTTAAATCCTTTACTTGTCCAAGTTGGTACCCGTTCTCAATGCAAAAAATCGGTCAAAGTCTTTCGAAAACTATACTCGTGTTCCCGTACCTCCGTCTCCGGTACGCAAGTTTCGGACCGCTGTCATACTACGAAAATAAGTAAGTAAGTACCTCGTAGTATGCGGAAAGGGCGTTGGAAGGCACTAAGAATGGAAGAAAACCTACGAAAACGTTTTAGTTTTTTTATTTAGATACAAGACAAGATTATATAATTTTTTTTATGTTTCATTTATGGGCAATAAATGTTCATTCACTCATTAATCTCTCTCTTATTTAACTTTGTTATCGATATAGCATAACTTGTAAGGCCTAAAGGAAATAAAGCACTTTGATTTTAATTTCATACTAAGGCCCCTGATCGTATCAACATAAATCTCATACCAAGCTCTGTAAGCCTTTGCCTACATATTGTGCCGGCGGCAGTGCCACCATCTCAAATATCAATCCCTTATAATAGTGATATTAAAACCACTGAGAATATTATTACGGTTAGTTCATTTTGACGAGGGTAACCGAAAACCATCAAATCGGTTGTAACCTTTATGTGTTTCATGACAGAGATGTCACTTCGTCGTAAATTTTTAGACGACCTCTGTAGCGCGGTGGGCGAAGGTCCGCCCGCGACGCAGGAGGTTGCGGGTTCGAACCCGTTACATCTGCGTCGCAGGCAGACCTTCGCTTTCCACGCTACAGAGGTCGTCTAAAAACATGAATATCTCAAAGTTACTCAAAGAGTCGGTTTGGATCGGTGATCGGAATGTTGAGCTGGCTTTCATGTCAAACTAATATTCATTATGAATAGTCAAACTAAAAAAAGGTTCCACCTTTATTTTCTGACTTTTCTGGTATACAGATGTTGTGACAACTCCAGCCTACCGGAAGTTACCCTGATCAAAGGTTGCCTAAAGTAAGTATTTTCATCTATACTTCTTTCAATTCCGCCTTTTCGCTTTTTGTGAGGATCGGATCTCCCTACACTTAGGTTTTTGATTAACTTTTCTGACCGAATTTGTTTGTGGATTCATTGGGCGTTTGAAGCATAAAATAAAATAAACAAATGCATGAAAACAGGATAATGTTTAAAGAATCTTGATTTCCTTTCATGTTAGTATTGTAAAAAAATTATGTTTACAAATTAGATCAAAAGCTAAAGCAAAAATTTTAAAAATTAATGAACAACCTGCCTCGCGGCAAAAAAACCGAACCCTAAGGTTAACGTGAGCGGTGTTGGTAGTGAAAATTCTATTAAAATTTTAATTAATGTGGGAATCTAGAATATTCTCCAATTAGGTACCTTTAATTCACATGCCCGAGCTTAGACTGCCAATTATATCAACAAATCCTAACAAAAACTAACTGTTCTTTCAACAGTTCAACGTTTGGAGCCGAAATAAAGATATTCCGGTTGTAAACAATATTTATATAAAAAAGGTTTTCATATCGGCAAGTGCCTTAAATTTTGTAAACTTCACTAACCTATTTACAGGCATGGATATATTATAGTATAAGGACTGTGGAATTGTGAATATAGTTAAATACGTATTACAAATCGAGCATAAAATAAATATATTAATATGTAACATTTTCGCAAATTGCAAATCTTTTACCCCCTTATTCATAATACCGTAAAACAGTTGCGAAGTAGTGTTCCCCACTCTGAATTATGTCAATTGAAGAAGACGTAGTGAGAACTAGCAATGCTTTAAGTTCGCAAACTTATGAATAAGGGCGTATAATGTTGCCAACAAAAAGACAGATGATCTTACCTGGAACCCTTCAGCTTCAGAGAGTAGGAAATAGAAGCAGCCGAACCAATGCGCCAAGATAAGCAGAATATGGATCAGGTTGATGACCCGCCAGAAATTCGGGTACACTGTCCTGGATTCCACGATGTAGTAGCAATCGACTGCTCTGTAGGCCTGGAAGTAAACACACTAGTTAATTAAAACTTTAGTGGGGCAGCGGAAATCCGCCTGCAACGTCCTGTAGAATGCGGGTTGAATCCCGTTGCGGGACAAATGATTTTACGATCTGCAGATATTGATTCGTCAGGGTGTTTTTTATGTTTAAAAATAATTTATCTTATGTAAAGTTTGTCTAGTACCATAACAAAAGCTTTTAGTTTGTAGCTACATAATATGCTGTGTGAATTGTCCACCGCATTGTTGATTTATTATTCTATGACATTTTATGATTTTGATAGGTACTTACTACTCGGGCACAAAACTGTTTCAAAAGATTTCAGTTTAAGATCATCATTTATCTCAAATTATTCTTTAAAACTACTTCGTAATTCTATAGATAGGTATGTATATCAAAATACTAGCGGTAGCCCCAGACTCGCACGGGAATTGTCCAAACAAATTAGTTTTTTACACACACAACACAACAGGGGTTATATTGTCGTTTTCATATGGATCACTAACTTGTTTTAATATTCTATAGTATGTGTTCATCAGGGATAATATTGGTAAAATTCTAATTACTTTTTGTAGACCCGTAATTGGCATTTAAAAGCCAACATTTAAATCACTGTAAGAACTTGAACGGCGTTTTTACTAGGCCACCGTTGTTAAAACTTGGTTCATGTTTTTGTAGCACTGACACGAACTGTTTTTATGGTAGCCGCATCTAGCGTTGTAATTGTAAATTGGGTTGTTGCTTGCGGCCCTCAACCTAAGGGCTTTTGTTTAAGTATGCAAAATAAATGAAAATTGGGTAATAAGAAGGATTTATCCAACGCTTTGTAAAGCATACTTAAGAGGGGATTTTGCATGGCATTTTTTTGAATAGAATAGGATAGGAATAGGTTCGTTTATAGGAGCGGAACTGAGCGTGCCCTTTTAGAAAGGCATCAAGGCAAAATCATTTTTATTGTTTATTAAACTTCACAACTTATCAAGAAACTGGATTGAAGGCACCAAATAAGTAACGTATTTTTTGCTCAATCGTGATTTCGAAAAAAGAAATTTTATATAATTTGACTTTTTTACCACGGTGATTACGTGAGCCTAGTTTGACAACCAAACCAGTTGTGTTCGCCTTTTAATTCGCGTAAACCCAGATTTAGAATCTGATTAACGTTCCTAACAGGTTGGACGGTAACAAATTATTTCTTGTACACACTTTTTATATGCCTAAATTTTTTAACAATTGGTATTTAAACAAAACCAAGTTCACTCACTTTTCTACATACTCAACTCGCGGATTTCCTTACCGTTTATCTGAAAGTAATTTGATCCCCCTTTTGACAACCCCTTTGATTCCTATCTAAAACTGGAGCATGTAAAAGGGTTGAAATAGAATGAAATGAAAAAGAGCATGAGAGAGTCAACAGCTAAGTGTCGTTCTACTGAATGAAGTTCCGTAAAAACGTACCCTCTGTGTTTCAAGGTACTACGAGATTTCGAAATGTGTTTGAAGTCTCTTGTACCAATTTTTACACTGTAGCCCTTTAGGATAGGCAAGTAGTGTAGGCACATGTTTATAAATAAAAATCACTACAAATCAAGGTAAAAAATTTCTTACATTTTGTGTAGTGGGTTATATACATACTTACTATACTCCGAAAAGCAGAATACTCATTAGGTATCCTCTAAGATAGTGGTAATCAAGCAGAAAGTATATACCCGAATATGATGGTATTTATATAGATAGTTTCCATGTACATATATTTTATGGCTAGGCTTAAGTACATACTACGAAATTGAGATCTGCGAGAGAGATCGAAATGTGTTTGAAGTCTATTGTACCAAATTTAATTGTTTACATGGGTGTGCCCATTAGGATAAGTATAATGTATGTATCTGTTTATAAATAAGTAAAAATCACTACCAATCAAGGTAATTTTTTTTTGTTTAATAGATAGTTCCCTTGTTCATATATTTTATGGCTAGGCTTACATTCGGAAAGATATATAGAGGTCCATTACTCTCACAACTAGCCTATATTGGGGCACGTACACGCACTAGCGAGCGAAATCAAAGCCTGCAATTTTAGAGACTCGTGAGGTGGAAGCGAATTTTCAACAACATTCAAAGGAGAGCTCGCGGAGGCTTTAATTTTTTTGGCAATGGATCATTTTCATTGGCAAAAAATATAAAGCCGAATTGGTAACAGCAAAATGCAAATAACGAAAAAGAAAATTACAATCAAATAACCAAATTAGAACAAGTATTTATAATATATCGTTAACCATTTATTTATATAATACCACAAAGTTGCAGGTCGAAAAGATAGAAAATAATATACAGATTTCCTGAAACTCAAACGTCAAGCCGAAAACGAAAGTCACCTGTCCTCCGTTTTTGGCTTAACGTTGAGTTTCGGGAAGTCCTCTTTTTTAGTCGATTAAATATGAAAAAACCGCCCTCAAAGCGCGCAGAAAACTCACCTTTGTGAAAAATAAAACATAGATTGAGATTTCAACACGTGAAGGTTATTTCTATTTTTGTTTGACCTTTTTGAATCAAACCCTGAAATTACTGAAACTCGGCTTACGGTCTACGGTCCAGCCGATTCAATTCCCGTTTTATTTAATAACATAGGTATGCGCTTGCTTCTACTTAATGTGATTATCCGCAACCTCGGCTCTGAATGTTCAAAAGGATTTAATTGTATTTGAGTTTACTAAACAGACTTTAACAAGTGGCATAACCATGTTGGGTACATATTGTATAGACGTAGCTTTGAATTACGCGTAGGTTAATATTTATTGTAGAGTGCACTAGGTGGATTATTACAGTACCTAATGGAAAGAGCAGACAAAAAACACAAAAAATTTAAAAATTTAATTTTTCACATTTTTGGTAAGCATCCAGAATAGTGTCACTATTTTAATGTTTTTGCCATTATTTTATAATACTAAAAAAATTGGATAAATAGATAGAACTACACAAAGAAAGAGAACATTACAAACAGACATCCTTATAGAAGAGGAAGTATAAAGGGCGGCCTTATAGATATGACCGATCTCTTCTAGGCAACCTTGGGATGAAGAATGGAATGGATATGAAGGAACATATAGACGGTAGCACTCTAGTAAAAAAACAATAATAAAAGAATACATATTTAACCTAGAAATACTATAATAACTTACATAAATAATAATAGAACATTTTTTTTTCAGTTGAGCTACCTGTAGTTTGTTCCCAACAATCTGCAGTTAGCTCAATTGTTTCAATTGTAAATACTAGTTTTTATTTAGTTAGATAATTTGCTTTGTTCCGTTAAAAAAAAACAAACGAATTAATAAAATAGTTTCTATCTATCTAGTTTGATGACAACCCGTACAAAACCGAAGGCACTCACTTTACTTACACCGAGGGCACTCGTGCCCCTAATAATGAATAAAGCTGGTAACTGCTAACTTTATTTATGCCCCATTAGAGGCCATTCACAAAACAATTAGTGCCATTCACGGTATTTATATTAAAATTTGTCTGGGGTTAAGAGCCCCGTCGAAAACGATATGTTTAAGAAAAGGCGAAGTTCGTAATAACTTTACATATTAATTATGCGTATCGTACTCGATAATTCAAATTATTTTACAACTGCGGTTACAAACCGCAAAAATTGAGAAATAAAAGTGATATGAAAATATCACTTTTATTTCTCAATTTTACATGTGATATGAAAATATCACTTTTATTTCTCAATTTTTTTTTTCAGCTTTTTATTTCAATACTAGCTTTTGTCCGCGACTTCGTCCGTGTACTATTCCGCGGGAACAAGACACCGGGATAAAAAGTATTCTACGTCCGTCTCCTGGTTCTATTTCCCGACTAATTTTCAACCAAATCGGTTCAGCCGTTCTTGATTTATAAATAGTGTAACTAACACGACTTTCTTTTATATATTATATAGAAAGTATATAGATTTGCATGTATGACAAAATCTCATTAATCTAATATAGATATATTTTATTTTATTATTTCATTTATTTCAGATCATAGAAAACCATATAAAATTATTACACACACCACTTAAATAAATGCAATACTGTCATTCATACACAAAAAACTAAATAAATAAAAAAAAAGAACTGAACAAATACAATGAAAATTATTATTATTTATCTGATTCTACATTGAGCTCTCGCAATTCTTCGTTTTCTTCGTGTAACGAATCCAAAGAGTGCTAAGTCGTAACACTATCTTATGACACTCGTTTAAAACTCAACAGTTTTGCTGAAACACTTCGTCAGCGGCGCCATAAAATAAAAATTTTACAACTTCAACGAATCTTCAAGTTGAGACGATGCACTATCATCATGGACTAGTTTATTATGCGGAGATACTTACGATGGAGTGAAAACTGAATTGAAATTATACATTGCTTATTTAAAATATTATATCTATTAATCATATATCTATTTATATACAATATTATAAAGAGGAATGTTTCTAATGTTTGTTTGTATTCAATAGGCTCCAAAACTACTGGACTGATTTGAAAAACTCTTTCACCATTATAATCCTACATTACCCCTGCTGAAGATAGGTTATAGAATATTTTCAAAATAGGGATCTTCGGGTAAAACTGTATAATTCTTAATTTTTTTTATATATCTGTGCGAAGCCGCGTGGATATTTAACATTATTTTATTTCTGGACCGCTAGCGTGTTCTAAAACTATTTATTATAATAATATTCGATTCGATTTTGTGTTATATAGCCGAATTATGGGACCTGTATGTGACCCGTTTGAGGAATATAGCAGTGAACATGCTGTGCTGATGGAGAATATTGTTATTCAATCTATAGTGTACCATTTATTTGAGCTATCCAGAGGATAATAATAAAACAACAAGAAATGTCAATTCAATATTACCAAACTAAATTCATTTCAAAGGACTAAGATATTGCCATTTATTTCACAGCGACCGAAATGAGCGGTTTTTGATTTGCAGACAACAAAAGTTAGTTCTTAATATTGCGATAGGTGGCAGGGTGTCAACTGAAAATTAGGGTAGGTTTTCAATGTCGTATGAAAGGAAAACCCATTTCAAGTTTCTCGTTAGTGCCGATTTCGCATTTCTTTGCAGTTGATATTGACCTACCAATTGAAATTGACCTAATTTCCAATTGACGCCCTGCCACTTATAGAGATATGACCTAATTTCGAATTGACGCCCTGCCACATAAAGGGATATTTTGAACTAATGGTTTTTTTTTCAAAACCGCTCATTGACAGGATTTACCAACAGTCTGGCCTCAGGTTATTTTCCAAAGAATAGGCAGTGCGCCTTCGGTAGTTCATTTTAACTGATAACCCGGTTTTTGTATTCTCTCGAGAATTGGAACCAAGTAATTACAGTACCCGAGTTGTATGTACGGACGTCTTACAAAGGAATGTCGATTGAAGATATTTATTTTCATTTTGTCGCACATTTAACTGTCTAGGAGAATCGTCTGTTGCAGGATATGAGCTATAAAATAAAGACAGATAATGGCGGAGGTTCAGAAAATCAGGCTGAGTTACCAACTCACAGAGTTAGAAAGAACATTTGTTTGTTTGTGTATTTTAGAAAGCTGTGTCGCCAGTGATTTACGGATCCAGAGGTGGTTGCCATCTTTAGGCCTCGGCCTCGGTCAGAGTCGTTTAGTGGGCTATTTTTATCATGTCGTACTCAATAATAAATAAATAAATAATGCTGAACAATCCACACAACATCATCTAGCCCCAAGCTAAGCAGAGCTTGTGTTATAATAAATAAATAAATAAATAATGCTGGACAATCCACACAGCATCATCCAGCCCCAAGCTAAGCAGAGCTTGTGTTATGGGTACTAGATGACTGATATACATAATACAATATTATTAAATAGATAGATATTTTTTTACTATACATAGAAAACGACCAGAACCCCTGAACAAATATCTGCAGATCGTGCAAATATTTGTCCCGAGGCGGGAATCGAACCCGCAACCTCCTGCGTCGCAGGCGGACCTTCGCCCACCGCGCCACAGTGGTCGTCAGTTATGGGTACTAGAGCAAAGAGAATAAAACCACTACGGTACAATATGACTGATATACTCAATGTATCGTGAGTAGGTACGAAATAATGAATCATATATAAGCTGATAAAATAAGCCCATAGACTTGTCATCTATTGAGAGTTGAGTTGAGTTGAGTTCAAAGTTATCATCAACATCAACATCAACATCAACAACATCAAAACACTTATGTTCACATGAGTACCTTTAAAAACCTCGGGAAGCGTATGATGGGGTTGGTGCCGAACTTCAACTGCAGCAGATCGAGTGGCGTCAGTGATGCAATGTCGAGGAGAAACGACCGCGAGGACAGGTAGTGTTTGGCAAGCTTCTTTGAGTCGTACACCTAGAACAGGAAATGCAATCAGAAACTATCAACTCAAATTGCAACATCTATTCCAAAAAAGTATTTATAATATATTCCAAAAAAGTACACATCGCTTTTAATTATGAAACTATCGTACATACTTTAGATTAAAACTGTAGAAGAATATTGTTAAAACTAGCGCGATTTTTCAAGAGTTTTTTTTTAGATATAGCCTTTAACTACATCAATCTAAGTAGCTACCGGTCCGATGAGTGGGTTCATAGGTACTTGTAAATATAAAATATGATACCACTGGCACACCGTTGTATGGATTTGAGGGTTGGGGGTGCCATGGGTCTAAATCTTAGTTCCCATGGCAGCCCCAGGGGTATCTTACAGGGGTGACATGGGTCCGTAAAGATTTTTTCCGTTGACATAAATCAGAAAGCAATGCTGAGGAATCTACTTTGAAAAGCGAACCACGAAGTTGCTTAGGGCGCGATACCGATTGACAAGTGATGTGCCCGAAACAACATGGTGAGTAAGGTTCCTTTCCTGTAATTTGAAGTCATCCGTCAAGTTTTACAAAAAGCTTTTGGTGAAAAACTAATATAAATACAGCTACAGCTACTGTGGTTATGCATAATTTGCATGGTAGATAATATTCAAAATAAATTACAGGCTAATGTGGAATTAACCCAATTCACAATTAACTATGATAATTGACAGTAGTATGGTGAGATACCTACATAAATCAAATTACAGAACGAACCTAATGTAATCCATTCTATTCGAAAGTAATTATGTCTGTCTGTCTATTAACTTTTCACGCTTAAATAGCTGAATGGATTTCAATTAAAATTGGCAGGGATAGAATAATATATCAATAAATCAGTATATATAGGGTCTCTACAACAAAACTCCAAGTGAGTTGCAAAAATTATCTAAAAATAAATTTAAACGGATTGTTGAAACTGTTCTTTGCAAAAAGGCTTACTATAAAGTATCATATTATCTAGATGACAAAAAAGTTTGGGACTTTTTTGACAATATTATTGATAATATTATTGAAGTGAACAATTAATCAAAGTGATCACTTCACTTTATTGCCCAGTATTACTAATGTTATTAGTATTCTGTGACGTGTCCAAGAGTTCTGTAAGGTCTAAAGGAATTAAAACACTTTGATTTCGATTTTGATTTTCCGATGAGAAAATTTCATATGTAAATGAAATATGTGTATATTTAATAAGTATATCATAATATTATGTATATCGGCGCTTAGTCTTGTTTCTATTTTGAAGGCGCGTGCACCGAACGAGTTCCACTTAGGGCGGAGAAGCAGGTAATATGACGTCACATTACTTGCCTCTCCCCGCCCTAAGTGGGCTCATTAAGACAATTACTACGTATGTATGGTATGTATTTTATACCAAAACAAAACGGAATGTATGCGGTGAAACAAGAAAGACTTCTAGATCAGTGTTTTGGGGTTTGTATTCACGAAGGTGGCTCTCGCCGAATAATAGAAGAGAATAGAGTAACGAAATGTGCAAAGCTTTGGGCTAATCCTCTCGACAGCTTGACATAAAAAACTAATGCGACGTTAATAATCTCCATCGATAGTTAGATTCGTTACACAAAAAAATGTTCCTGTCAGATTATTCCGCCTATTCCCGATTGTATCTACCCCCTCAGGAACAAACGGGAAAAATATCCCGATTGTTACTACAGGGTCAATCGGGAGGAAAATATTCCCGATTGATCCTACCAATCTTTTAAGAGCGGCCTCAACCCTGTTTGTTTGTACAGGGCTTGTTTGAATAGTGAAGTTTGTCTTGAGTCACTAACTCTGGCAGCATCGTCAATAACAAATCCCATTTCATGTAGATATATTTGTTTCGTCGAAAAAAGTTTCTTCAAAATCCAGCAAAATTTTGGCGCACTAATTATTGACCTCTCTACTTAATTGAATTGATAAGTAGAGAAAATTATCTCTTGCAGAAAGAAAATAACATTTTATAGCGCAAAAATTATTTAAATAAAAAAAACCGGGGCCTTAGTGTGAAGGCACTACGCTCAGAAGACCACTGCGGAACTGTGGTCGTAAAATCCGCATTCCAACGGAGTCTAATGCTTATTATTTTCAGCTTAGCCAACATTCTAATTTCAAATCAAAATTCCTTACCGGATCTGCCTGTACATCGTCTGCGATATTGACATCATATTGACAATAACCATTAAGTGAAATTGTACCTATATTCACAAGTCTTCAAGATTAATGAAAGGCCTTAGTCCAGGCGTGCATTTGTAAAGGCTTCTGATATAATTAATAATAATATTTTTTTAAATATCCTTTACAAAGGTATAATATAACTTAAAAAGTCCACAGGTGATTGAATTACTGACTTTTATTTCGGTCAACGAATTACCATCGCCATATTCGCCATCCAATATGGCAATTTGACTTGTCGAAGTGCTTATTTTGTAAGCCTAATGAAATAAAGTTATTGAATTTGAATCTGAATGCTGTCAGCATTCTAAGCACTCTGCCTTCTGCTTTATGCATATGACGGCTTAGATTTTTAGGAAACTGTTTTATTCTATTTTTCTTTGTAATTAGATATTTTACCATAAAGGCCATTAGTCTGTCCTTTGAAGTTGCCTAAGCATCTGTTTTACAAGTTAGGAGGTCTTGCTTTTGAAATTAATGTAGGTTATTTATAATAATTACCATCAATCCTTGCTCCAGGTACCCAGTTCTGAGCTGCACCACGAGGTCGAGTGCGAATACGATGTCACTCAGTCCGTCGCATGTTAACCAGAAGTAGTGACACATTATCTGGAAGAAAAACAAGGATTGACGAAAACTTAGGATATACCTTATTTCTTAGGGATAACTGAACAATGACACTTAAATATTATTTAATGTCATGAAATAAACCTATTTCTAAGAGTGTCTTCGAGGTTACACTCCACAGGTAACTATAGAAACAGTAGTATTTTAGTGACATTTGGCAACATTTTAACATTGTTTTTTAAAGATCTTGTACTTGATATTTGCACATAAAGAACATTTGAGTTAGTATAAAATACTTCGAGAGTAAAATCAGTTAGTAAATTTCATTATGATGATGGGTGTATATTTAGATACCTATTTTAGCGATAAGGCTTCCTATTGTGGCATTTTAGATATAAGAATTAAGATCGTGTAAAATTGTAACCTTTTAACTGTATTGATGGTGCAATAAAGTAATATTCTATTCTATTCTCTCTTTTTAATTTGTAACCATACCTGTGTACTTGTGCAAAATTTATTATTTTATATATTGTATTTTATATCAGATCATTATTATCATCATTCTAACTCTAATGTTACCCATCGCTGGGTTTCTTGGTGTTTTTTATTCATCAGAGTTATTTCACCCCAAATCATCTTCCACTAATTTCCAATAGGTATATAAAAATCTAACTTCGTGTCTAAGGAATTTTCAGATTCATGGTGAAATAAGAGATGTAGGCCTGAAAATTAATCAAATTACTCTAAAATACAATTGAACAGAAGTTGGTTCTATCACGGGTCAATAGAAAATGGTTTACGATTTGTAGCAAATTCTTCTCATTTTACACTGCTGTTACCCGTTTGTTACACCATTCTTTTTAGTTCATTTCACGCAAAGACTGTCTGTAGAAAAAAAAATATAAGTTTTCTCTTGATATTTAATGAAAAGTATCACAAGATTCATAAAGGAAAGCGCAAAATTCATAAATACACATCTACTTCATTTTATATTGCCGACACTTTCCAACTTCGGTTATTCGCCCACAAGTTGATAAAAAATTTGATGGAAAGTCGATGGATAAATGCTATAAAATCGGCCTGCGAACCAAGCGACCTCCGTCGCTATCTACCATAGAAAATGTTACTAATCTTACCTACTCCTTGGTGGAAATTGGCTTAATGGAAATTACAATAAAGAACCAAACTAAAACTACACTGGCCTGCAAACGAGATTTTAAATCTCTTTTTAAACTTCTTTAAAATAGAAAGAAAAAAGTGTAGGTAATTTAGTTTTGCAGGTTTGTGTAGTATTTAAGTACAATTGACCTTACTGCAGACTGTTGCGAATAATCTAATGCTAGATATAATAACTAACGAATAACTAACTCATTTCAGGGTTAAGCTCGCTATGTTTTAATGCGTGTACAAGAAAGAATAATATTTTATGTGAAATTTTATAAAGAATGTTTGGCTGAAGACAATGTCAACACTGCTGAAATGTTGGAGATGCCTATAACTTGTGAATGTAGACTTAGCTTACCTACATATTGGTATCAAAGTTTTTAAACTTACAAGATCTGTGCCCTCCCCGAGGATTGTTCTCTAGGGTGGAATGGACAAGAATGACATCCCATCGCCATACATTGCGTGCATTAATGGAGTTGAAAGAATTCGTATGAAACAATTTAGTTAGTCACCCATTCAATGACAAGGTGACGCAATATTTCTCCATTCTTCACCCAAATAACAGTTCTACGTGCTAACAAAAATTCACTGAACAATAATAAAAATATAATGTAAATTAACGCGATCAATACACGTGAATATTTATATTAATTATAATGAGAAAACTTTTAAACCAAGCATCTTAGGTACCTACTTCTCCCACGATTTTCATAACGACTATTTTGGTAGGTACCTTCACGACTGGGTAGGATTTTAAGCTAGACCTAATAGCAACTAGTGAAACAACTAATTGTAACCGAAATATATTTAGGAAATAATTCAATATTCTATAGCCTATGTTCATCAGGGAAAATTTAGGATTCGAATGGTGAAGTAATTTTTCAAACTGGTCTAGTAGTTTCGGAGCCTATTCAATTCAAACAAACAATCAAATCTTTCCTCTTTCTAATTTAGTATATAGATAACGTGATTTTAAAGAACATAAAAATCTAAAGTTTCTTTTTATTAATTGTTTCGGTATCGTTTGAGGTATCGTGCAGGAATCACCTATGTCATACAAAATCATGCCCCTGGTAATGTAAAAATAAGGGCAATGCGTGAAAATATTCACATGCCACCTGTCATATAACCAACTTCAACTTGTTAGGAGCGATGTCCACTGAACACTGACATATTAGACTCTACACTCAGGTCATAAAATCGAAAATAGAGTAACTCGTGCTGAAAACACGTGTTGGTTGTATTCTCTGCACGAGTAAACAATTGCAAGGGTCATAGAGTCTAGCACAAATGAACCAGATGAAGTGAAGTTCTCCACTAACAAACTACACGAGAATTTAATCCGGTTGGAATGAGTGACTGCTGAATGAACGAATGAATGAATGTGGAATATTGCATGGAATATTGCATGCGACTATATCATTTTTTTGTATCTTTTAAATCTTAACACAGAAAATTATAGTTACCACCAAATTAGCACTAGTATTTACAATTGAGCTAACCGCAGAATGTTGCAAGCAGACTACATGTACCTGCTCAGATTTAGTACATATTGATTTTACGATAATATTACAAGGACGAAAGTTTGTGCCGTTCTTGTAAAGATTTAGTAAAGATAAAGCCAAAATTAAAAACCGTCTGAAATTTAGCTTATTTATAGATCTGAACCAGGTATATCATTCAATCTACATTTTATTCAGAAAACCGCGTAGCCGTGAGCAAGAGGTAGTATTCCATATAAACACTTATATTTAATATAATTATAGTATTTAATTTATGAAGGGTATGTCAGCGACCTTTGAAATACAAATAACAGCAGATCATGGTAAAAATATGCTCAAATTATAATTCATTTTGGTATAACGTTTGTATACATATATTTGGGAAATTCATCCGTGTCGCCGGAGCCTATAAAAATATATTACCTAATCTAGGCTAGTAACTACATTCAGGGGAATACATAAAAAATAAGAATAATCCACAAAAGCACTTGTCACGAAACATTTATTATGATTTGAAAGATTTCTTGTGTACACCAGGTAAGTAGTAAATAAGCCGGATATATCAGAAAAACCAAGAGATATATGTAGTTACTAATGAAAATGATAATGAGACGCGTGATTCGATTGACAGCTGATCTCGAACTGAATATAAAAAAGGCTCAGAAAAACGATTGTCTATGGAAGTGCCCTAAGCATGTACTTTCCTTGGATACCTATGTAAACAAATCGGTAGAGCAACATGGCGGATTAGGGATGTTCACTTGTTCGTCTAATCGATAACATTATATCGATGGACGAGCTTGTCTTTTTAATCGACATCAAAAAAGGAAAGGTTCTACGTTCAACTGCATATTTTTCTTGTATCAATGTGGGCTACCGTTTTTGTACTCACTAGTTGGCGCCACTGTAAAGGAAGGTCAGAACGAACTTACTTATAGGCGACGGGAAAATATATTTACATTTTTCAGCGACCCGCCCCGGCTTTGCACGGAAACCTCTTAAATCGTCAGTGTTCCTCTACTATATTATGCATGTATTATACATGTAAACCTACCTCTTGAATCACTCTATCTATTTAAAACAACCGCATCCAAATCCGTTGCGTAGTTTTAATGATTTAAGCATACATAGGGAAGGACAGACAGACAGCGGGATGCGACTTTGTTTTATACTATGTTATGAAGAGCGCATTTCTGAGGTGGTCCCATTGGAACCAAGTCAGGATCTGATGGTGGGATCCCGGAGAAATCGAAGGAAACCCTCATTTTCGGAATTGGAGCTGGATCCGAGAGTTTACTGGAGGTGAAGCAGGAGCAGGATATGTTATAAAACACTGTTTTAACTGAATTGATCGCGTATATTTTGTAATTTGTTATAGCCTGACGTTTTGGAGGCTTTTCTGATTTGAATGCACTCTCTTCAAAGTGCAATGTGCACATACGAATGTCTTGAGTTCCTGGCCGGATATTTTCTAAGCCAATATTTTCTTACGATTCCCTCCGCCGGCTTTCGTTTCTTGGTAAACTAAAACAAGAAAAAATACGTAACTTATAAAGGTCAACACATCATCAGTGGTTTTGTGTCCGGTGGTCTTGTGTGGAGAGGTTCAAGTCCGTTAAGATGGACTTGCACCTCTAAGGTCAACACGGGGCAGTGTGTCATATTTTTGTCAAAGTTTATTTTGAATCCAAAAATGGTTTTCAAATGGTTTTTTTCGTAATAAAAAAGTCCTCTACACTTGCCCAATAGTTACACTTAGGTACCCATACTGATCTTACCTAATTTATCGATAACGTTCGATGTTCGATGATGTTCAACACTAGCACCGGTTTTTATGTCTGCGATGTGAATGAAATATTGAGAATATTGCGGGTTTCTACAGCTCATAATAAAGATGATTCAAAATAATAGGTTTTTACACACTTTATATCAAAATACAATGTACAATAGACACCAATTTAACGAAATGTTAGCCACTTACCGGTGTAAGGTTAGATTCGGCCTGTTTTTGCTTTGGCATAGGCCTCAGCCTGCTACAGAACACTTCATGGTACCTCTTCTATATGATTTTCAATTTATATTACAGTTTTGCTCAATAAATAAGTCGAAAACACGGGCAAAACATAAAAATCTCACAATGACTTCTCCTGACATGTAAACAAACCCGTTGAGTTAGAATGGCATCCGTGACAATGAAACCAGGAAGAGGGCGCTGATAAAAAGAGTGTGTATTGATTTTTCCTAACGTTAAACCACTGTTGTGAGAAAGAGACTGGTAGTCCAATATTGCTTCCGTGTCAAATTCGACAATTACAACAATTCCATAGGATCGTTTTTCTGAGAAAAAAGGTATTGTTTAAATTGACGACTGGCGTAAATACTAGGTTCACATTAAATAGGGCAATGCACGATGTACGTACTCGTACATCTTGTTTATTTAATATTCATAAAGGTGATTTGAATCCCAATAACAATGCAATATGATGATACATTCAAAAGTACATTCATGTTTTACTCATACTCGCCCCCGATCTTGCCCGCAATCGTTTATCCCGACCCAATACTGGTTTAATTATTCCCCTGGGATCTTGACGTATCCTTTTCAGAGTTCGATACAAAGACTCGAGTTGAATGTATTTGGTCCTCAAGGGATTTTGAAACGCGAGAACGATAGTTGAAACTGAATTGGTTGGATTTGTTTTCTTTATCCCGTAAGAAAATGGACTATGGTTTTCGGTTACAGTGCCTTTTCGCTCGTATGTTCGTCAGTGACCACAGGCTATTGATATGTATTATATTATGTTCTTGGCTGTTGATGTGTATTATAGTATATTGAGGACTGGTAGTGATTATGGATTAGTTGCTAGCAGCTGCCTGCAGTTTGTTTGCAACAGTCTGCAATTAGCTCCATTGTTTCAATTGTAAATAATAGTTTTAATTTGGTTATTTAGTTGTAATTTTGTAAGAAAATTCGTATATATTACTATTTGATTTTTTTAGTTTATAAAAGTTTCTATTGGTTTCATTTTCATAATGTTACAAGGACCGTCTTAATATTCTCTTTCAAGCTTTGGTTGCCTGGAAGAAATAGTTTTTAGCGACAAGGCTACCAATTATTTTGCCGTTATATCTTGTTTTAGCCATAAGTTTTTCAGTATAAAGTACTACATGGGCGATATGGTCGCTGAGCGAATACCGTAATACAATACCATAATACAATATTGAATACGAACGGCATTATGGCTGACAGTCCTGTTAGTAGGTACGCAAAATAGTTACCAATAAATCACAAAATACCAATTTTTTCATAACACGGCAGGTAAAAGCGCGAATTCATGTTTTTTGGGCATTAACTATTAACTTGTACGATGTTTTAGGTGAAATAGACAAAGTTTATTATTGCAATGCCTTGTGTAGAGTTAGAAATTCATTTTCACAGAAAGTGAAGTTTACCATATAATGGTTTGAAATATTCGCGATCAGCACTGTCGTAATAATATCGTTCAAAAGATCTTAATGGGCATAAGATTGGCACTTTTGCAAAAGCTGTGAGTGGATATATTATTAATATTTTAACAGATATTCCTAAGAATATTATGATTGTATTATAAACAATTTTGTTGTTTGAATTATCTATTGTATTTTTTGATATTTGCAGAACTAATTTGAAAACTATTTAAAACTTAGTTTATTTACAACTAGATTCTGTCTGCGGCTTGGCATGCGTTGTTTCTATGGAAACATTTTAAGGTTATTAATATTTTAACAGAATTGATTTATGGGATATAGGCATAGAACTACCTGCAAGCAAATTCGAACTGAATTTCACTGCTTCGTTAACTAGTTTGACGATTAGTTGCTAGCTGTTAGAAATTATTTCTTAAAAACTTTATTAAATTATAGTGGTATTTCTTAGTTAGATTGACCAAAATAGAACCTATGCTCAAACTAACTCGAAACCTTAGTTAGGTTATTAAAATTTATCAAACCAATCAATTCTGACATTAAAATATATTGGCCCTTTGGGCCAAGGGGATAATATAATATTTAGGTCTTCCTTGCAGCTCAGTAAAGTTGGCTGTTTCGGCCAAAGGTTTAAGTATTAGGTTTTCCTTACCTGTAACTCTGGAAAGCTCTGTCTCACGATCAGTGTCCACATATTGTAGAGCACACACAGCGTAATCACCCAAAGCCAGTAGAAGTAGAAGTTTTCATCCGGGTTCACGACTGTTCTTGGTACCCGGATCCGTTTCCGTCGGGTTCGGTGTGAGGTCCTCTGCTCGCCAGCCGCGCCTTCCGAACCGGTGTCTTCTACCTGAGAATGGTTGGGTAATTTAGTGATTTGAATAGAGGTCGGATTTTACATAAACTGGGTTTGATTAAACTGAGTTTAGCTGATAGCAGAACAAAGGTTCTGTATTGATGAATTCGGCGTTGAAACGCCATAGATCTCTTGCAAAATGGCCGCATTCATATTCTATTTTTAAAAATTCAGCTATTATATTTTAAATTTCAAGACAATAAATAAGTCTCAAGTTTTCTCATTATTATTGATAGGTATTAGATTTGTAATCATACCTGCACCGCCTTCCTATATTGTTCTATTTTAAGATTTTGGTTGCCTGGAAGAAATCGCTTTAAGCGATAAGACCGACAATTCTTCAACCGTTTAGTTTTATATTGTTTTAGTATAAGTTTTGAGTATAAAGCATTATTATCGAGTATATTGAGTATAAAGCATTATTGTCTTTCTAGACTTAGAATTAAAATAAAAAGAGTCTAAAAACAGTCTTTACTCTAAAACTAAGTCGAGTCTCCACGCGTAACCTTTCATAAATAACTTACGTAAGTTCTACCCAGCCTTCACCCGGTTATTTAGGCTATAACTAGAATGAGCAGACCTATCTCTGACGATCGATGTAGAACTATTTTCAACTAACTGTGCTCAATTCACCGGAACGATTGCTTGAAGGCTATTTTATGCAACGAAGTTACGAATAAATGCACCATTAGAGATTTATTACTTGTTTTTATTTGAAAGGGAAGTTTGTGTTTGTGTTTGTTAAACACGTAATATATTGAATACAAAATCGTATTTTATAATCAAATAAAAAATTGGCAGTGCTGCCAGCATTCTCGACACTCTGACTTTAAGGAAAAAGAAGTAAGGACTAGTCGTAATTATTTTACTCTGTTAAGAACTGTAATTTTCTTTAAGAATAAATTATATTTTTCCATAAGAAATAAATAAAGAATGGAAAAAAATGGTTTATTCAGACATGTCAATAAATTTTACACTTTTACACCTATATGTGTAAAATTTATCGACATGTCTGGATTTTTACTTATAGTTTATTTTACTTTATAGTTTTCAAATGGTTTTGAGAGATTTTACAGATGCTTTTAAGGAGAGGAAGTTTTATTCTGTTATTCTTTTAGGTGGTTTATGCCGTGTGGTGCCGGCATAGAATTTCACCACCCCAACTCTTCCCGTGGGTGTCGTAAGAGGCGACTAAGGGAAACACACCGGGGGACGGGCAGCAGCGCCTTCTGCAGAACAACTACACCGAACTGCGATCCCCAACCCACATGCCCAGCAGCGTGGGGATTATGGGCAATAACCCCCAAATAATGATGCCATCTATGGCGCTCATTAGGGGAGGCCTATGTCCAGCAGTGGACTATTATAAGCTGGTGATGTTGAATCTCGTAGGTACGTGTAGGCGAGATAGAATAGCCACGAAAAGTATACTTTATATTCGTATTTTACCCACTCATACTGAGCATTCAGATTAACCCAAATCGAGGTTACCTTTAAACCATTATGGATCAGTTTTCACATTAGCCGAAATAGTTCAAACATAGATTTCCAATCACAAAGCACTCTAGCATACCTACCGAACATTCAGTTGGCACTACCTAATTTAGATATTCGAAAATTCGATGGAGGAACGTGCAAAATTAACTTGGAACCCAATGGGAAATCGGAAATCAAACTATAGGTCGGTACCTACTATTTACGTTATGTATACAACACAATAAAGTTTGAAGTACTACCAAACTTACCGAATTTCCATTAAAGTCCTATTTTAGCATTGATATTGCCTTTCGTATTGGGATAATAACTAAATACTTAACTACATATATTTGTTTCGGGTGCTCTGGTCGTTTTCTATGTATACTAATTAAGAGTATCTTATAATATACATTATTGTATATATTAAATATATCAGTCATTATTACCCATAACACTAGCTCTGCTTAGCTTAGGCTTAGATTTTGTGTAGAGTCCACACACCATTATTGATTTATAATAATAATAATAATAATAAATTGTGCCGGACAATCCACACAGCATCATCTAGCCCCAAGCTAAGCAGAGCTTGTGTTATGGGTACTAGATGACTGATATACATAATACAAAATTATTACATATATAGATATTTTTTATTATACATAGAAAATGACCAGAACTTCCTGAACAAATATCTGCAGATCGTACAAATATTTGTCCCGAGGCGGGAATCGAACCCGCAACCTCCTGCGTCTTAGGCGGACCTTTGCCCACCGCACCACAGAGGTCGTTTATAATATTTTAAGAACGAGTATACTTAGGAAATATATATGGTTTCAAGTAAGCCAAGCAAAGTCATTGAAATTACCGATTTCTAAGTTGGTAGTAAACAAAACCAACACGTCACGTAGCGGGTATTAAACGTGTTTTCAATGCATCGACCGTACTTATACGGATTCAATATCCACTAACGAAGTTACGCAAGGCTTGTATAGCACAGGTTATTATGAAAAGATTTGAAGTGAACCAGTAGAATGACAAAACAACGATAAAAACTATAAAAGTTATAACAAAAACCTTATCTGAGTACTGAAAGAAATCGATATAAGTACCTCTGAAGACTTATCCCCATATCTTTAGATTACCTCGACCTCGACTCAAACTTCACTCAACCTCCAAATGCATTTCGATATGCTTGGTCATAAAAATCTACACACGAACTAACTTGACAAAATATTTTCATACGAGTGGAGAAATAACCTGTCGTCTCAAAATACCTCGCGATCTGCCTTGAATGCTCCGCAAAAGTGTTATTTTAGTGTTAGATTTTGGAGAGTAGGTATCTCAATTACATTTACGACATTTCCGACGATGAAGTCTAAAATTAGTTATGTTGACACATTAACTTTATTCAACCTTAGAGTTGAGATTTAGCCAAATTAACGAACAAGCATAGCAAATTCAAGAATGTTTTGGAGGGATGCTGGAGAAAATTTCAGACAAGTGTGACTGGACGATTTGTTGAAGAAGTTTCTAAAGATATGGGGGTTAGAACACTATAGAATAGAATACTCGTATGTATTTTTTTAGAAAGTTTACACAAAGTTTTACAATATTGCACCATTCAAACATATTAGGTTTGTGTTGGTGCTGACTCTGTGATTATCTACTTTAATAAAAAAAATCAATTGCATTTGTAACACTTCTTATAATCTACGAGAGAGTAAAGAAGAAATCGATATAACACAGTTTAATATTACGATAATAACGATAATTTACGACAACTTGTACCTAAGTACTTGTGAGAATCAAAAGTGCGCAATATACTTATAATTTTATTTGAGTTTTTAATTACTTTGATGTTATAATTAAAAAGATACGTGTCATAATCATCATCATCAGCCCCTGTTAGGCCACTGCTGGACATAGGCCTCCCCTAGTGAGCGCCATAGGGCCCTGTCTTCATAAGTATGACCCAGTTAAAGTAGATAAAAAAGAAACGAATTCATCTTGCAAATTAATGAAAAAGCTAAATTACACAATAATAAAAGCTTTGACAACATTTACACACACTCACAGTTTCCTGCGTAGTCGGTGACTGCCGAGTTGAAAATCTCTTCAGGAACGAGTCTTCTCTTTTCAAAGGGGGCTTCTTCTGTATCGCTGAACTCAACTGCACTGTCGTTCTGAGTTTCATCCATCTTTGGTTTGACTTTGTTCTGTTGTGGGAGAAAACCATTAAATTTCAAATTTAAACGAACATAACTATTTCTACAGCGTATTCCAAGATGAACGGTAAAGTTAAACAAAAGTTCTGACAGCAATTCATCCTCTTACTTTGAATTTGAAAGTTGTCTCAACTTTAAGATATCCAAGTAATCAGTCTCAGAAGGAAATTTCGATAGATAGACAGTTTTATAAAGAAACATGTGCATTGCACATTCAAAAATACGGAAATTCGTGCAAAACAAACTATCCACATGCAGCATGGCATACTAAAGATACTAGGAAAAACTGTAGGTATAATAGTCAGAGTAAAGTTTAGTCGAATCTATTATCATCTAAATCTAAAATCTCTATTCTAAGTTAGAAGTTCCAGCTATAAATCTAACAGTGATGCATTTTACTGCTTCTTCTCCAGTGACAGGAAAGTCCAAGGTGATCAAACATAATACCGAAAACACACAAAATCGAGTGATATTAATCAAAGTACCATTCCCTTAGTCCTATACACAGAAGGTTACAGAGGGAGATCAAACAAACAAGTATAAAAGACACCGGTGCGACGTTACCGTCGGCCGTTTGTCGAACCTCTTTATTTTCCTGAGTGCTTGGTAGTATGCCATGACTGCTTGGACATGCCTCCATCTATGTCCTCGTTTGTCAGAGTCTGAGCCTTGCCTCTCGTCCCCATCCGATCTGTGAGGTGAGGACGAGCACGAGGTAATGATGGCTCGCCTATAAAGGACGCTTGTGTTACACGAGGGAAGTGTTGTGTGTTCTTCCTTGCCGAAGCATCTAGGAGTTCTTGCGACGGTACGGTGACTAACATCAGGAAGGAAGAGACCAGGCACCTACGAATGCTCTAGGCGGGTAATCTAAGTCGCTATGGGATTTCTAGATCAAGGCTTCAAGCTGCATACAATTGCTCACCGGAGCGTCACATTAACTCGTAGATACAGAATCGTGACGTCACATGCTTAATAAGTCAGCCTCACTATTTCAGTGTTTGTAAACTTTGCATTACAGTGTCACTGTGCGGGTTGTGAACGTGAACTAACTTTACTATTGCATCGTGAGGCGTGGTCGCCGATTACTCGTTCGAAAGTGATCGTTATTCTTATGACTATTACTGTTGTTTTGTATTTTTTAATTTGATAAGTGACTAACATAAGAACATACTAAATTAATGAAGTACGAAATAAGTGAAATATTCGCCATATTATTTGTTTATCTAAATCCACATCATAATGTTAAGCTTTTTTAAAACAAAATATTTGTAATGTAATCATAACAACAACGTCACGAAATATTCCATAGTTGGTTTGGTTAAGACAGAACCAATGAAAAAAGAACGCGTCCAATGATTAAAAAAACAATGGAAAAATAAATGATAAAGTAAACTTTTCTGCAGTTTTAAAATAAGGCGAACTTTTTTCTATTTATTCTGGGAAGATTAAATATAAAGCTGCATTCGGTCATAGTTCAACATCACCTTTAGAAATACATGAGACGCGCATTTCACTGTTTGGAAAACTTTTACACATTAGGCTGTTTGATTTATGCTTTCGAAAAGAGCGTTTTAAAAACCATCTGGCCATCATACAAGATCAAATTATCATATCCACATTTAACGGCAAGCTTACGTTAAAATCCGTAAGGATGTTGCTACATGCAAACTAGTGTTTGCATAATGAATTGAGCGGAAGAAACCGCCATTCAAACTATCACGCTAATAATGGATAGTTTTTGTAATAAGTTCAGTGACAGTCGCAATTTTCAAACTCGTAGGAAAACAAACAAAATTTACGGGCCATAAGTATAATGATATTCCATCTCTATCAATTCCAGTATTAATTGTCCAGCATTATTTATTTATTGATGCAAAAAACCATCTACCCAGTCACAATTACCGCGAGTATCATATTTTTGCGACAAAATAAAGAAAAGAAAGAAAGAAAGAAAGAAAATTTTTTATTTGAAACACAATCAACAAAGACAAACATGACCAAAATACAAAGCATAACTACTAGTTTTTGTATTGTAAAAAAAAAAATAAATAATAAATAATAAAATCCACTCAATATTTATTTTAAAATGCAAAAGATCGATAAATGTTGATTTCGTCATTATTGTCGTGGTCAATATTTATTTCAATTATTTCTCAAAAAAGTGGCAACCCACGAACTGTCAAATATTCAATACGATAATTGTTCTACTTTACTTGTAAAATGTCAGATTCTGAACGATCGTGAGAGCACGCTTCAAAAGGCCTTTGTGCACTTGCTCTAGCTTGGTAAAACCTCAGCTACACGCTCGCGTTTCGTTTGCTGTACTATTCGAATGCAGCTTTAGCTATCTTAATTTGGGTCGTGCTCTAGGGTCTCAGCATAAGCCTGTGGGCTACAAAAGCCTGGCTACAGCTTACATGTCGTCGGGCCGCACATTCGGAGCAAAGGGCGACAACTTGTTCAACAATCTAGAGTATCAGAAAAGTTATGTCAATTGCCTGTTTTATAAATGCCCTTTGTAAACAGAAACCTATTTAAATAGTGTGATTAGCAACAGTTTTATTATTGCTTATTGCATTAGTAGAAAAAGAAAGAAGGGCTTATAAAAAATTGTTATCAATAAAATTCACCCGTTAATACATGAACATAAACAAAACACGATCATTACAGAAAATCAAATCAATAACAGCCATTAAGAAGCGTCTGCTTTCCTTAACTAAATTTGAGACAACAAAATAAAATCTTACAAAATCTCAAGCAAAAAGATATCTCAAAGTTATAACGATTGAACAATTAAAGCGCCCGCTTGTTATACTTCCTAACAAAGTTTGTTACAATATTGATTCAATTTTTCACTTTGTATAATTGGATTTTGGTCCTGAAAGTTAATTAGTATTATCGAATCTTTTGATAAGATGGCTTTGGAAAAGAATAATGCTTCAGACTTATTATTTCACCCTCAGTTGATTGTTTTACTAGAATTTAAGAATCCTCTAGGATTGCTTATCTAATTATCTTTTAACAAGCTTAGTATGATCATAAGAAAACTGCTCCTTCAACACCCTAGGCTAGACACGATTTATATACAGTAAATTTATAGTAAAAGAGACACATGACAGAAAGTGCGAAGGCTTGCTGACGTTTGGGACACAATATTTTCGGACACTTTGTCCGAAATGACACTTTTCATTTTAAATAATATTTTAACTGACATTTCGGACATCATCAAGAATACTGTTTGTCTATAATCATTTACAAGTTATAGACATCGTGACAGAAAATACTCATCCTTAGTTTAAGACAACTTTTTGCTTTCGTTTATATATTTAAACAGCTGGCGTAGCTTAATTGCGGTAATAAAGAGCCAATTGGATTCTCCTGCTTTAATTTATAGTTTCCTATTTACGTAAGAACTCTTTGGGTAAAATATAGTATTGGTTCTCATTTAAATTAGACTTCGTTCAGGAATAAGGAGCGCATGTTTTCTAGATTTGCGGATGTTTAGAATGAATGAATAGTTCTTTGATGTAACATAATTTTAAAATTCCTGAACTTACATTATTATACTCCTTACAACACGTAAAACAAATTATTGAATAGCAAAGTCTCTATTTGGTACTTAGAGTAGGTACATGTACTTGTATTATAAATCTATTTGTATTATTGACATAAGTTTAAAATCCTCTATGCGGAACTTGTTATTTCACTAGTAGTTCAATCTATAGAGTAAACGACCCTACAATTTTATCTTAAAAATCCAGTTGATCAATATCAAATTTCAAAGTTATTTCACGAATGCTCGAGAGTGCGTGTCAAAATAATAATTTTGACACGTATAATAATAATAAAAAGCAATTTTAATAAACAAAGCGTTCAAATCAGCTTATAAGCCTAAATCTGTTATGTTTAACTAATTGTAGTCCAATAAGTCCTGATAATCCAAGGTCCCAAGTCCCATAAATTTCACAGATTGCGATTTTAATCCGTTAATTAAGTTTCAGGCCATCAATGTATTCAACGACGCCTTTCACAGAAAATAGGGTTACCTAATTGTGCTCCATCTTATCTATTTTGTTCAGTGAAATAAAATACATCACGTTTACCGATGGTTAGTTTAATATATATAATATGGTTTACCAACTTATTCATTGATACAAAATGGTAATGTTATTGCCGTTTGTTTTGTTGTTGTTTAGCAATATTTTAGCTTTACCTTGGTAGTTACTCCTCCTTGCATCTAGATATAGCTTCTGGGTCGACACAATATACAGGGCGTCCCATCGCTATGCCACATGGAGGGGAAGTACCTTAAATATTGTAGATTGAACATTTTACTGAATGAAGACATTATTTTAATTTTAAAACAATTTAAACTGCGTTCATAGATTTTTCAATAGTCACATTATTTGAACCGGGAACCGAACTCGATACACGAGAAAAATAATTACCCTGTAGCTTTACCATACCCATCTAAAGGCTTCATCATAATGATTATTTTTTGCTAAATAGCATATTATCAGAAATAAAAGGAAGGCACTGAATTTTACCATGTGGCAAAGCGATGGGACGCCCTGTATATTTTTAACTGGATTATTATTTTTTCTATTCTTCTTTCGGTTTGGATAGGGATGAGTAAGTTTTTTGATTTTGGATTTTTTTATATTGACTTCAGTAAAAATATTACTAACAATCAAATAGACTTAAATAATGAAAACTTAAATTACAGTGCATTGAAATAATTTAAGCCGGTTTTATTAAAACAATACTAGGTATACTTTCTCCATTTTTTTGTTCATTTTGTTTATATAAGTAATTTTTTTACTGAATTTTAGTAACATTTAGAGACAATAATCATTAAAATGGTAGTTACTAACATTTCCTTATAAGGTTTGACTATGGACATGTTTAAATAGTAAGAACTTCTGTACATTCTTTCATTCAAATAGATTGTAATTGATAGATTGCCAATGAATACTAGTAATAATATAGCAGAATTTAAATGAATCTCGTGTTTGATATACTGATTTATTTTCATACGTTACTGTGGATATCAAAAATGTTATCTACGTTTCGTTGGATTTCGACATTACATTAACTGTGCTAAGGAGCAAAGTAGCTTGGCTATATGGCGTTTTTTTTCCAATGATACTACGTTTTTTTTTCACCGACTATTTTATAAACGATCCAAAAAGAAAAAAAGCTTTCAAGTCATCTCTATTTTATATGTTATACATCTTGCTCAATGTCTTAGCTGTTATTATTTCGATGAGATTTTACATATACTTTTTCTTCAATATACGCTCGATAAAGGTACAGTTTTAAGATAACAAAATATATATCAATGCGGTGTACTATTGTATTAAATACCGTAATACCTATCAGTCAACCCATAACGCTATCTCTTCTTACTTTAGGGAAGATAATGCTGTGTGAGTTATCGAACATTATTTATTTATTGCTGGAAAATACTGGGTAAGTTAGATAATCCAGTAAAATAACTGGCGTCTGTCAGAGAGAGCAACGTCCCATTTGCGATAATCGAAACCCATCTGTCGTAAGGAAATGTTACGTTTTTCTCAGTAGACACAAATCAGATAAAGCGGGAAATAAATCGTGGAAAAACGTACGTAGTTATCAAAAATAAATGATCGAAAAAATTTGCTATCAATTTTTTGGGAGTCACGGTTTATTTTGTTGATGTTTATAAATTTTATACAAAAATTTTAGTACATAAGATAAATATAGGTTGCTATAAAAAAATTACTCAAAATATACCATTCCTTGGGATAATAACGGGGAACAATCATGGTTATTTACAAGTTTCAATAACAAAGAGGTATCAGATGAAATAGGCTCACGAATTTATAAAGTAACCGAGCACTGTACACGACACCAAATAACCAGAAAATGGACCAAAATATATGATTTATAACCAGTCTAAGTTCTTTCGTAGTTTTACCAAGAGATTCATAGACAGCGTGTGGCCAAGGATTTCTGACCGGAAGTATCGCTCATGGCGGCCTGAACCTGGACCTGATTTAAAACCTACCCTTCCACTATCGAAAACACAGTCTTACTAAGCAAACAAATAAACATTTCAACCAGATGCATTTTTACTTTGAAGTAACTCTCTCTTCTATGCTTTTATATATTTTGGTCCAATTTTAGTTGTTATATTTTGGTATAAATCAAAGGTTAACAAAATAAGTTTATAAAAAATTAGAAAATGTTCCTCACCTCTGACCAGGGCTCTTGCTTTCGCTACTCGCGTTGTTACTTGAGTCATCATCTTCTTCCCTTGACGTGGCTGCTGAGAGGACCCTGGAAGAGCCAGCGTTGACTTCGCTGCCATCATTGTCTTCGCCTTCGGACGTCCGACTCGTACCTTCTTCTGCCTGTAGCAAAACATTGGTTTTATTAGAGGTTAGAAAAGAAAAGAAATGCAAAGTGAGGAGGAAAATGGTAAGCGTGGTTATACCTGTTTTCTATTAGGACGATAATCCACTAGTAATTTGAGGTTTTTGACTACGTTTGTGCGGCGTATGATTTTGGGTCTTTGTGTTATACCTAGACTTTTTATTATAAGAGGATAGCGTGAGGATAGCCTCTTCAAAACACATGTTTTTATACCTAAATCGTACAATATTTTGCATGTGCCTAAAACACATCACATATTTTAATTGTATATTATAAAAAAACCTATTTTCACAGGCAAGTAAAGACTGTGCTTTTCATTTAATTAAATAATGAAACTGTGCAGTTTGTAATTAATGCTTTACAGTAGGTTGTTACTGCCGTCGGCATCCTGAATCTTACCAATTACAATTCCAAATTGCAGTACCCAACTGCGCTGTGATTGGTCTTTGGTAATTACAGCTCTATTTACTAGATTTAACAGTACAGTAAAGATTCAAATATCTGATAAACAGTCGTAGCCTTCGTTTCCGGAAAAAAAGTGCTTCAATGTAAGATTTCAATTGTTAAAAAAAAAAAGATTTTCGTTGCTGTCAGTATCAACTGAAGTTCTTAATCTTGATAGGGACACATGTTTTAGGAACATAAAATGACTCCTGCCTGAGGCATGGACACGAGCAAACATGAACCATGAAATAAGAAGAAGAAGACCAACAAACCGGACTTATATTGTTGCCACAATGCAGAAAATACGTAGGTAATTAAACAAAAATTTTAGCGCGTTTGCCAGTGCTCTTATTTTATGTATTCAACTCGCGTTAGAATGGATCTTGGCCCCGTCTATATCAACGCCAATTCGTAAAAATGGCCTTTCTGTATAAGCATTGAATTATGAGAGTACAATGCTATAGAAGCAACATAGAAGAAAACATGCCTCAGACAGTTTCATATAGTCAGCTGTTGTCGGCTAGATTTGTCTTTGTTTGTACTAAACTGAGTGGAGAGGCTTGGATTATGTTCTACCCACTTCGTATGAATGAAAGCTCTAGGCAAGACAGGATTACACCTACACAAGGACTCCTTGATGAATCCTACACCAGAAATAAGTGCTTAACTATACGTATTTTCTTACAATATCTACGGCGTTTACAAATGTATGGAAAAGCAAGTGTTGTATACAATGTGTACTATAGTTTGTGTGTATTTTAGTTATTAAGTGTCATTTTGGACAAGTGTCTTAATTTATTCTGTCTGAAACGTCAGCAAGTCATTATTTGGGATATACGATTAAATAAATAGGTACTATACTTTTAGATTTTCACCCGTAAATTAATTGGCAATGTTTTGAAACAGAATACTATATCCTATTTTCATACCATCAGTATTTCATCAGTTATTTTTCCGTATCGGCCTCAACTAGCCAATGTTTAAATAAAATAAATATGAAAAAATAAGACGTACCTACTTCAATAAAAGTTTCCTATAGTATTCGTACAACTTTAGCGTGTTACATCGCTCATTGTCTCCGTAGGTTATAGTAACAAACTACAAAAGAAAACACCCCCATTTTTCCCCCTTCCTTTCTAGGTGGACATGTTATGACACCCTGTGCTTTCAGTTTCACAAGGAAAAATGTCACTCAAGAAAATTGAGAAATATCCTATACTTGTGTCAACAGACTATTTTTCTATACGACTGGCAAAATTTTGAAGTGTAATTTTTTCAGGGTTCATGTTTTATATATTTTTTGACTCCACCTTTAATTTTTATATGAAATTATTTTGATGTATTTAATTTTTAAAGTTAGGAATGTGTGTTGTGTGTTCTTTGTGATTTTACTTATCGAGGAACTAGCCGTATCGTTTACTTTTAATATATCGTTTTCTTGTTCGTTTTTAAATCGCGCGGTACCGAAGCGCGCTTCGAAGCGCCTAATGAATAAATCTAAGATTTGTACTGTACAATGTACATGCACGATGCTCACTGTCTTCTGACTGTTTACTAACTAATACAAATGGGTGATTTATAAAGATTAGAATATTTGAAGGTAACATAACAGAACCAAATTAAAACTAGTGTTTACAATTGAAACAATTGAGGTAAGGTTTACCTCAAAACTCTATAGAACACAGCATGCTTGTAACGCCATGAGAATCAAATAGGTACCTAACTAAAAAAACCTTTGTTAATATTTTTTATGCGGGTAAATTTTCAATATAAAAATAATAATAATAAATACTTTATTGCACACTTAACTTAACAGTAATTTAGAAAAGGATAAGTGATAATTGGCGGTCTTATCGCTCAAGAGCGATCTCTCCCAGACAACCTTGAATGGATAGAATCGTTGGATTGTATCTGGGGTAAAATGTGTGTGCATTTTAATATTCGTTTCAATGGGCATAAAATTAGAAGTAAAAAATATAAATAAAAATAGAAGTATAAAAGTAAAAAATTTGAAGTAGATGAAAGTCTAGGATTTCACGACTACCGTTATGTGGAATGTAAAGTGTAGCGAATGTTATGTAGCGAACGCTATGTAGCGAACGTAATGTAGCGAACATTATGTAGCGAACGTTGTGTAGCGAACGTTATGTAGCGAATGTTATGTAGTGTTTCAAATGATGTCACATTGCTTACCTGTATACGTATAAGTGGTATAGTCTCCTCTCTGAACATAATATTGTGATTTCAGTTTTATGTGGTCTTTGTGTAAATCTGTGCGGTATTTTACAGGCATTTACATACTCTATTTTGGTAGCTGTGGCTACTACCACGAATCCGTATTATATAATTAGCTAAATATAACATTAACATAACCGATAAATAGCTAATTATAACATTGTTTTATATCTATGGAAAGAAAGAATTCAAAGCAAAATAAATAAATATATGAGCACAAACACAATTATATCTGAGTATGGATTTTTTTACTTTAACGAGTACTATAGTAAAAACTCATTGCTTACTTACTACATTTATAAATTCTAAATTCAAAAAAAAATATAATAAATTCTACTCCAAAACCCATAGAATTTATAGAGTGTTTCCAATTATTATTAATAATATAGGCAGGTGCCAATCTACTAGCAAAGAGCATAATTGGAGCAAAAGGAAATGGACAGTTGGGATGCCCCAGTGCATAAACGCAGTACAATAGAATTGTGAACTAATAATAGGCCACCTGTCATGATTCCGAAGCTTCCATTCCACAATTGATCACTTTAGTTTAATAGTCACTAAATTCTACGTTTTACTACAGAACAGCTACAGCTAATCATCAACAACATCATTATCAACATCACCAGCCTATAATAGTCCACGGCTGGACATAGGCCTCCCCTAATGAGCGCCATAGATGGCATCATTATTTGGGGGTTATTGCCCATAATCCCCACGCTGGGCATGCGGGTTGGGGATCGCAGTGCGGTGTACTTCTTCTGCAGAAGGTGCTGCTGCCCGCCCCCCGCTGTGTTTCCCTTAGGGGACTAAGACTTCTTACGACACCCACGGGAAGAGTTGGGGTGGTGAAATTCTATGCCGGCACCACACGGCATACAGCTAAATATTAAATACTAATGACCCTTTTATTCATAACAGTGTGCTAAGTTAAAGCATTGCTTTTTCCCACTCTGTCCTCTTCTACTGGCTTAGTCAGTGAAATATAAAACTACTTAGCAACTGTGAGCATACCATTATGAATAAGTGGGAGTGAAGTGTTACAGAAAGCTCATATCTCATAATTTCTATATAAAACAAACGTCTACGAAAAAGCTCGCGCCTCAAAGTCATGGTCTGAAGTACACTATTGATGCAATCATTGGTATTTTTTTCTCAATCGTTTTTTTCCTTATTTAAGGGCCCAAAGAAAAATCTAAGAATGTTACTTAATTTTTTTCCACGGAATTGGTGTTAACTTGTCCTAGATCTATGACTAGTTTACATAAACGTGTTGGCCTCTTGAAGTTTCAGTTTAATGTAGACTGAGTCAGACAAGACTAAGCAAGCCTTTACTCGAGAGCTGTCCAATCTGTCAATAGAATCGTCTTTTGTGATCCCCTACATGTAACTGGACCATTAGATATCGCTCTGGGTTTCGGCTAGGCCGCTAGGTACACTGACCTGCAAAACTAAGTTTAAAAATTTCAACATTTTCTAAATTATTGAAGATAAAGATAAAAAAACATTGTTAAGCAAATGTGATCAGTTTTGCGCCTGCGACGCAGGAGGTGCGCTAAACGTGACTCACAAGCTATCTGTTTCTGTTCAAATCACTAAAATGACGATCTTCAGTCCATATTTGAATGCCCATTTTTCTACTTCGCGGTAGCCGTGATGGACCTTAAAGCCCATCATTGAGCTCCTTTTTGCGTTATGCGATAGAAATACGATGACGCTGAACGCAATGGAAGCGTAAGCTTCAGAAAATATAACGCGTAAATAAGCTCTAAATCGTATTTATTAGTAAATAAAAACCCAACACCACCAAGAAACGGCGACAGCTTTATGTTTTATGAACATATTCTTGAAAGTAATGTTTATTTCACTCCATTTCAGACAGTAAATAATTCGCCCCGCTATTGTACAAAACATACGCATCCTCCATCTTAAGTAGGGACAGTTTTTTTGCGTCCATCGTTTATCCAGGAGATTTATTTACGAAAACCTTTGAAGGGTAACGTATCATTGTAAGATTTCTTTGCAATGACTTAATCTGACGAAAAGCTTTTATTCTGATAACATGTATGATACTGGCTGTTTTATCTTATATAGTAGACAATAGTAAAATATAAACGAACTATTATGTATTCAACAATATTATCTACTAGTCTTCTCTATAATATTTATTTTAGCCGCACCCTTGAATGATGAGGCAATAAAATTATTTCGCTTCGTTTTAGATATTATCATAATGTTAATATTTTTTTAGGTACTTTGTTCCAATGACTCAAAGTTCCATAAATAATTAAGAATAAAATAAAAATATTATCATGCAAAATTTCAGACGAATTCCTAGAAATATTGTAGACACAAATGAGGTGTACCCGAAAATGCGATAAATTCATTTTCCTAATCCTTTATATGCGCTTGTCTGCATGAAAATATTCATTTTAAAACCGTTGTCAAAACAAAAAAAAAATCGTTATTAACTTCAAAGTGAAAATTGTTTAAGTGCACTATGCCTCTGCAGTACCGACAGTAGTTTTTCCTTAACCTATAGTATATATTATTTTCTATACAGTAAATTATGCTAGAATTGACGCGCTGAAGCGTGGAGGAGACGAATGAAATTGAAGCTCGAACGTAAAATCTGTCAATCGACAATAAATATTTAGATATGGCTTTCATATCTTCGTTTCACCTTATTGATTTGTTTATTTTTTATTCCCAAGAGATCATAGATGCCTGATCTTGTGTAAGAGTTGCTAGTATCGGCTTGCACAATACTAAAATGGAAAATGTTTTCGTTTACCTTCGTTGAACAGTCGAAATTGTTCTGCTATGAATAATTCAGAAACTATTTTCAAGGTCGTATGAAACTATTGGATCGCTGGTATATTATCATTATAGAACTTAACATAAGTAATTATCAAATGCGTCGCCAGGGGGGGGGGGGGGGGGGCAAGGGGGGGCAGCTGCCCCCCCCCAGCCAACAGCAAAACAACGAAAGCCCTGCTATTGTCTTGCTTTGCCGATAAATCCCGCATAAAATCACTATCACGGGGAATAAGTAGTGACAGTTAGTGCAATATTATAACTTCAAAAAATATTGTATTTTTTTTTTTGTTCGGTCATTTGTAACCAAATATTATAATCTGTGTATAGCTTGTGAAGCTTTCCACAAAAAGCATTCTTATTTACAATCGCCATACAGGCAAACAGGCCCGTAGGGATAGGGGGTTTTGGGGGTACGAGCCACCCCCCGAAATGTTGTGTCACCGTTTATGATATATAAATAAAACTTTAATATGTAAAATTTTATCGGATACGTTTCACACGTGGGAGCACTTGAAGTGGTTATTCTGTCTTAAAACCCAATGTTTTGTCGTCAAAATTAGTCTCTTCGCTTAGCGCAGGGCGCGATGCACATCTAGGAAGGCACGACATTAATTTTAATTTCCTTAATCAATGGATGGATTAAGAACCTATTTTCTTGTTTTGTCGTTATTGAATTGCTAATATCTATGTGTAAAAAAAAATTCGCTGCTCGCTTCGCTCGCCGTTTATTCTATGTAGTCTTCAGTTTAGACAGCAGCCGCATACTAAAAAATATCGTAGCTCATTCATTACACTTTTTATACTACTTTGTGGCCCGAAAAAGTTACAAAAGTTGTCGTGCTGGCTCATTATTCCAGTGTTGAATGCCAATTGTAGCTCATATCGAGCACTACCAACAACCCCCCCCCCCCCCAGGGTAGAACCTATGTCGCACCTATGTCTGGCTACGTCTTGCCCCCCCCTAGGCCGTGGGCTGGCGACGCCCTTGGTAATTATGAATGTTAGCGGGTTAAGTATGAACCTAGGTTGTGTTGGAAGACACCTGTTTTATTCCTTAACGAGGGACTTCATCAGGGTGTGTGGCTGACCTCCACCCGCATCTTATATTGTTAAACCTAACATCAAGTTTCATATACCTAGTACTGGAATAAATAAATACGAATAAAAATTTTATGCATTTCCACTCAGTATCCCGTAAAGACGCTGCAAGCCGTCAACTGTACAGAGGGATATGAAAACTTTTATAGTTTTCGTAAGCTATGCAAAAATGGTTCCAGAACTGCAATATAAATCAACAGCTCGGCTATCGTCAAGTGCTGACTACAGAAGTGCGGATCGTGGAGTGACCCAGATCCGAGCTTTCGACTCGCTTGTTTAGTCATTAGCTGTTTATGTCGCGAAACAAAAGCTAGCAAAGGTTTAATTAACTAGTTGTAATATCAATGGTTTGAAGACCTTTTTGGTGCAGCGAGCGAAGGTTCACCTGCGACAGAAGAGATTGCCTTTTCGATTCCTGCCCCGGAAACAATGTTTAAACAATTTGCAGATATTTGTTTCAAGTCTCATGGGTTTCTCTATTTATAATGAAAAATAATTATAATTGATAGTGAAAATATTAACCTATGTAATTTAATGCATTATGTATATCCTTTATCTACTACCCGAAACATTACTGCTGTGTTAAACGCTAAATGTTGCTGTGTAAGTTATCAAACCTTATTTATTATTCATTATTGGCCTTTATATATAGCTCAGTCAAATCCTTACCAGTTTTCAGTTTTATAAAGAAAACCACGGACTTAAAGACGTGTGAGGTTAACTTTATGTGAATATCTCAGTCAAAACATTGCCAATTTTCAGTTTGAAAAGAGAAAACAAACTCAAACATAGATATTATCAAATCATACCAATAAGTTTTTTCTCGATATTGCCCAAAAATCGGATCAAAACGCACATCTGAATACCTCTCATGGGACCTATATCATTAAAGATAGAAAATATTGAACCATGATTGGAAAACCTTTTCGGCCGATTTTATTTCGGAAGGACTGATTGATATCATATTGAAACTAAGCAATACAATATTCTTATTGTTATATTCAGCGGTTCTGAGTAGATTATATCCTTTAGATTATGTAATTACACAATGATCATTTATTATGTTTACTATCAAAGAAAGTTCCTTTTGTAAGGGCATGTCCGGAACATGTCTTACTAACGAATTTGTCTAATTACCACGCTTGTCAAGCGGGTTTGTGGTCGCAGTGAGGGTGTTAAAGATAAAGATAATTTATTAGCATGATTATGACTATACATGTTAATGCAGGTATCAATATGTTTTATGATTTACGTTTACGGTGTACAAATTGTGAGAAATGGCATGCAACAGATACGGTACAGTGCCTGTGTCAGTGAACCTAACCTAATCTAACGTAAATGAAAATGACTTAAAATAATTTTTAAATAATAATTTTATAAACTTTCTATAGAAAGTTAAAATTTATCACTTAGATAGTCGTTTATTTTATAATATTATAATATATTGAAGATTGTTCTTCAATAAAAACTTTTCAACTTTTTAATTTTTGTAAAGTTTCTTAAATTTTACTTTTAACTCGAACTATTAAGGCGCTCGTATCTCTTTGGTATTTCGTTGTAGATTTTCGGTGTCATTGCTTCTATGTAATGCAGTTAAATAACGCAATTAATTAGCTACCCTTCCTTTAGGTTCCGGAGGGTCTGTTTACGTTATTCTTCGCCACGACGCGAGTTTGTAAGTAAATACACATTCAGTCAGCGTAAATGTAAGGAGGTAACTCGGAATTTGGTCGCTAACGACGATACAACGTTAACGAAATAACATAATGAATATTAACAGATAAACATCATTTATTACAGTAAGAACATATAAAAATACACTAATAAAATAATAACTGATCATATATTGACGACGATTTTATTTCAAAGCACCTACACGATATTCAGTTTAAGTAATTTTTTTTATTGCCGTGACGATTCTGACCTACAGTGCTAAGTAATTTCTGATCCCTCACTAGACAAGGCCTGTATCGAGGGACCCTAAATAATGCGCACAGTATGTACTAAGTACTTTGACCACTTTCTTAGGAAAATCTAGCACGAAGATGAGGCTTAAAATAATATAGACTTATAATTATATAGATAGAGACGGTTCTAATCTACTGAGCTTGCAGAGGCTGTGGTCTCCTTTACATCAGAGGGTGTCAAATGTAGAAGTTAGTAATTAATTTTGCGTTTATTCGAGCAACTTGAGAAACTGTTTGTCACTTGGCTTCCGGGCTAATCGCTTTTAATATTAAAGTGCTATTAACGTAAATCTGTTCCAGCGATAAGGTAGACAAGCTCATGTTTATGCTAAGGATCGCTTGCATAAGAATTTTTAAATGTATACGTACCATAAAATATTTCAAACTCAAGTATGACAAGCGGAGTATTAGTTTTATCTGTGCAATCATTCCGCAAGCCAACTAAAGCTTAACAAATAATGTCCTAAACATTTTCGATTTCGGCGGCACTTGAACCTTACGAGTGCGTAAGCACTAAAATAACAAAATTCTTTAGGTTGACAAGTTTCTTTTAACTCGATTACGTTTTTCTGGGTATTTGGGTAAGAAGAACTTTACAATAACTCTTCAAACATCGCTTATTGGTCGCTTTTCATCGCCCTGTCTATCTGTCTGTCTTGACAGACAGACCTGTCAGTCTATCAAGATACTTTTTTGTCTCCACAAAGCAATACAAATTCTTACGTCCGGAAAGCGGACTTTTTTGGTGCGCAAGTATCTTTTTGCTTCCGGTCCGGTCTTATTTATTAGCTAAATGCTTTACGAAATACATTTGTAAAAGACGAAACACGTTGTACATTCAGTACTATTGTGTTTATCGTTATATTATCCCCATGCATTACAAAAACATATTCCTACCTTCATTTTAACATTCTGGTTATAAATACGTCTAAATACGTCATGTAAATCTTTAGAAAACAAGAAAATTTAATTAAATAACCAAATTGAAACTAGTATTTACCAGACAAATGCAGACAAACAGTCATATAAATTAACTTGTAAGTCTTGCAACTTAACAGTTACCTAATGAACGCCACTGTACATTACATAATTATGAGTATACATAATTACCTTTATTAAAGTTGAGTGACTTGTTTTTTTATGGACGCGGATTTTTAGGTATTATGTATGTATATGTATACTATGTAATGACAATTAAATTATGCAATAATAATTTGTCAGGAATACCTGCCGCGTTGAATAATGAGGAAACCGACAAGTTTCTTTAAAATATACATATATATATAATGCTTTTATCAACTCCAAAAGCGTATTATTCAATAGACGGATATCTAGAGTAGATGGTGCAGTTAACTTAAAAATATTTTTGAAGAAAAACGTCCTTCTTTTTCTTATTATTTTTTTTGTATACCCGGAAGGGTCTATAGTGAAATGTATTTAATTATTCAAATCAAATCAAATTCGTTATTTGCAAACATGGGTCACTGAGATAGAAGAGTGGTAAAATGTAAGCACCATACATGTTTTGCCTAAATCTAGGGCATGCTAATTTTCATACATATAAGTCAGGGAGAACTAGTTATAGCTAAAAATAAAAATAAAAGATATAAAACACATTAAGAATATTAGGTTAAAAGTCATTAAAAATAAAGTGGTTAGGTAAATAATAATTAATTAACACATTCATTTCACTGATTTATCAATATTTATGTTGTTGTCTAATAAAAAGTCATATATTTATAGCATTTTGATGACAATAGTTTATTAGGTTAATTTTTAAATAATGTGAATAATATATTATGACCTTTGTATATGTACCTATTGAATCCATAGGTAAATGATTGATGATTGAGTATTAAGTAAGTAAGTCAATCAACTCCTCAATTTATTTATAGGCATTGTAAAATATGATTCGGTGAATAGATCGATGGTTCCAATGAGTCAGCTCGTGTGAATACGTCAGGTGAGAAGGCAATGCTTGTTTATAATGGTCATTTTGACGTCAACTTTCTGCTTATCAGGATCGATTGATAAGGAAAATTATCATCAACACTGGGAATGGCGCCACAGGATTCAAGAATTTCGTGGTGTTTAGATCTTTTGTATAATTTTATAATTTATATAAACACTAAAACTTGACTAATAATTACGTTGGACGTAACAAATAGTATTAAAAGTAGGAAATAAATATTTTATGGGACCCGTGGGAACGTTTATTCGGGATCATTTTCTATACAAAAGAATCTTCAAAATCTGATAACCAAACGAACTTACAGTTGAACTGAGTACCACCTTTTTTAGCAAAAGTTAAAGGAGATCAAACGAAAGGTAGTCTTCAACTTCTTTCGGTCCTTATCCTACCCTAGGTGGTGTCGGTGTTGTCCACTTTCCTCTATCATTTTTCTTACCCATCTCCCTTTTCACACAACCCACCCATCTTATCTTCGGTCTTTCTCTCTCTCTTTATAACCATTCACATTCATTCCTTCACACTCTTTTCGTAACATGACATCAAACGAAAGGTAATACGCGATTTGCAGTGACAAATAATAAATGCATTGTCCACATGCACAAGGTAGGTTCATTTCAGAATGCAATGAAATTTCAAGCTCCTTTATCATGAGACTTCAAAGCAATTTGTTCACCGACTCCTGCCCAGCATAAAAGAAACAAGGTTAGAGCAGAATTTTTAGTCAAGGAAAAGGCAGCTAGATCACTGCGTATAAAGATGCGGTCGCAATAAAGGAATAGACTACTACGAAGCGGCTGAAGCTACCAGTAGAATAATAAAAAAACAGACTTCTGGGTACGCTTCATACCACTACTGCGACACAAACCTTTTTGCTAAGCGTGGTGATAGCATAATAATGATGATGATACACAATTTTAGGCAAAAAAGCCTGTATTACTCGTAACAAAGAAAATTACAATAATCTAACTAAATTAGAGTTAGTATTTACAATTGAAATGGTTGAGATAACTGCAGACTGTTTCAAACAAACTATAGGTAGCTCTATTTTAACAATATTTATCGCGTTATTATTATTTTTTTCTTCTCGACGTTTCACACAGAACTGAACAGTTTGCACTCTGTCGTGGTCACGAGATGACTAACTAACGCGATAAATACCCGTTAAAATAGTACAATAATACAATAATATAATCATTATGTGTTCAGATCGCGTAAGTTTAAAAATATTATAGGTAGCTCAACTGATCCATATCAAGTTTAGGTATATAAGGCATACAATGCCCAGTCTTAGCGGTGCGATACGACATTTTAGCCACTGAATGTATAACGGATACAGTAGTTACAAAGATGACAAATTTTATGCCTCCACTGGTTCATTGAAGAGGAATGTAATGTACCTACTAAGCGAGAATGTCCGGCGATATGAGGGCGTGCCGGTATTTCTATGATCATTATTTTATTTATCGTTGTTCCGGTAGTATCACGCCCTTGAGCTGAGTAGGTATTGTTGTCAGGTCAGATCTGATATGCAGAAGTTGTTAAAGCTGTCCTAGTTAAAATATTATTTATATTATTAGCTTACAAATTATGTGTATTATACCGATATTAACTTGAACATTTAAGTATTAATAATATGAAGGAATAAATGTATCAAATTGTAAAAAAATGTATTGTAAAACTAAGAACTCAGAATTATGCCACACCCTTACAGGGTCATGTAATTTCTACCAATAAAAATGTTACATCTTGTATAGGACATGAATGCAATAAATAAATAAATTATTAATAAGATATAAAGATACGAATAAGAAGAAGTTAAGATAGAGATAAGGATAAGAACTTTAGATTAGTGCAGTCTACTCTAAAGTATACAAAGTTAAATTGTGTAATACCACGTAAAGGGAAAGTTGTCTTAAAAACAGTTAATAAGACAAAAGACAAATAATGATGCCATCTTTGGCGCTCATTAGGGGAGGCCTATGTCCTGCAGTGGACTATTATAGGCTGGTGATGATGATGATGAGGACAAAAGACAAGATAGAAAATGTTACACCAAGAAAACATTCGTATATCTTTAAAGTGAAAGATACCTTCATTCAAAGTTTTCGAAAATTCGCTTTCCACACTGGGAAATCTGGGAATCGAACCGACTCAAATCTGTAAAATTAAACGCTGTACTTTTGTTGCATAGATCATTAGGGTCAGTTCTAATTACAAATTCTCTCTAAAAACCTTGACAAATTAAATTAAAGAAAGAATTATTCAAGTTCCAGGTAAATTTTGAGGGAAGCACATTCTGTAGTCAGTAGTCAAACGTGTGATGATGAGATATAAATAAATAAATAATGATGGACAATTCACACAGCATTATCTAGTCCCAAGTTAAGCAGAGCTTGTGTTATAGGTACTAGATAACTGATATACATTATAAAATACGAATAATAGATGGATATTTTTACTATTCTAGTCATTTTATATAATGACTAGAACACCCAGAATAAATATTTGAAGATCGTACAAATATTTGTCTCGAGGCGGGAATCAAACCCGCAACCTCCTGTGACGCAGTACAATCGCCCACCGCGCCACAGAGGTCGTCATATATCAATTAGGTTCTATTTAAAATGTAGATAGGTATCTTATTTCAAAATGTATAAACAGCAGTTGACGTTACATCGAACTTACGAGTATACCTTGAATTTACTCTCCCATGTTCGAACATTCCGGTACATTGTCGGCCACATTCGGGGCTCACGTCTCCTTTCCTAACATGTCGTTTACGATACTATAAATAACCAGGCGCCAGCGCCGTTATAATTGACGTCTTGAGCCAGAAAAGAAAAACTGCCAGCAGAAGATTTGTAGCTATTTTAATGTGACAGTGTGTTAACTTCTTGATATTTATTTTAGAGAAGTTTCTGTTCGCTTCATAGACTTTATTACCATTAGTAATGTGGCGTGATTATTAAATTTGCATTATAAATTATAAATAAATAATGCTGGACATTCCAAACAGCATCATCTAGCCCCAACCTTAACAGAGCTTGTGTTATGGGTATTATATGAATATTATACATGTAATACCTACTCATATAATATGCTTTTTCTCTTATACATAGAAAACAACCAGAACACCCGGAACAAATACCTGCGGAGAGTACAAAAGTTTATCTCAAGGTGGGTATGGAACCCGCAACCTCATAATCCGTTATTAGAGATTTTCTCTTTTATCTCCTAATCCCTTAGTTTGAGATCAGAACCTTTCACTAACAAACTTTCGCCTAAAACATTAGTAGGTTTAAACTTTTAAACGAACGAAGAACTTTTGCGAAGACCGATAATAATTTCTCTATTTAATTGTAGGCTTATGTATTTTAATGTTTGAAACCGCATGGTTGAGTCTCTTCTTAGGCTGTGTAATATTAGGTCCTTACATATGAAATTGGCGTTTTGTATGGGAGGAACAAAAAGTCGAATATTTTTTAATATAATATATTTAATTAATCAAAGTATGAACCATTATTTTCTATGCACTTTTGCCATCTTATAGGTAGTTCATTGATCCCTTTACTAAAAAAACCAGTCGGACGGGAATCAATAAAATCTTTGAAGGCGATTTGGACTGCCCCATCGGAGTTGAATTTTTTCCCTTGCAAGAAGTTATCCAAATTTCGAAAAAAATGGTAATCTGTTGGAGCAAGGTCCGGGGAGTACGGAGGATGTCTTAGACTTTCCAATTGAAGCTCTTCTAATTTAGTAGCCGTCTGTTGCGCAGTGTGTGGTCTAGCGTTGTCGTGAAGCAGCAGTGGCGTGGAGCGATTGACCAGCCTAGGTTGTTTAGCCGCTAGCTTTTCCATCATGGTTTGCAATTGCTGACAATAGACATCAGCCGTAATAGTCTGGCCAGATTTGAGAAAACTGTAATGAACAATACCGGCACTAGTCCACCAAACGCTTACAAGTAACTTTTTTGGGGTTAATTTTCGCTTGGGGCAGGATTTGGCTGGCTGGCCAGGATCCAACCATTGCGCTGAGCGCTTCCGATTATCGTAAAGAACCCATTTTTCATCACAGGTAATGATTCGGTTTAAAATACCTTCATTATTGTGCCGGTTTAGTAATGTAACGCAGCAGTCGACGCGCGTTTGCCGGTTTGCTTCAGTCAATTCGTGAGGTACCCACCTTTCAAGCTTTTTAATCTTCCCAATTTGCTTCAAGTGAATTAAAACAGTTTTATCACTAACACCGCAGCCTGCAGCTAACTCGGACGTGGTTTGCGATGGATCCGCTTCCAAAGAGGAGAAATTTGTGATTAAAGTGGCCAGTACGAAAAACGCCAATTTCATATGTAAGGACCGTATATTAATTACTGTTAAACAAAGCATTTATCTGAAACTAAACCAAAACAGAATAGGCAAAGTAAAACAATTATCCCTAGCATGTTCCCGACCCCAAAGTACCTGCCTGTAATAAATCTCTATTAAATACACAAAGGTTCAGCGATTATGATAATATTAGGTAAAATCAAAGTTAGTTACCGTTTTATCTTTATTCTACGATTGTTATGACGTAGCATCAATTTATATATAACTAGCGGTCCGCCACGACTTCGCACGGATTTAACACAAATTGTATTTTTCATGAGGAGCTCTCCATTCCATTGCATCCCTAGCTTTTTTGAAAATATTCTATGTTCATCACGGAAAATTTAGGATTGTAATAAATAAATAAATAAATAATAAATAAATAATGCTGGACAATCCACACAGCATGATTTCTTTTTCAAATCGTCCTTATTTTTTAGCATAATCATTTCAAACGAACAGTCTTTCCTCTTTATAATATTAGTATATACATAGATTGCTAAGTATGTATCGGAAAACTATGGATAACTATATTTTTGAATGATATAATTAACTTTGATCGAACAGTACAAATAGACCAACTTTGATGAAGAGATGAAAAATATTAGGATTTTTTCTAAATCTATTCCAAAAAGTTAAAACAATTAAACACCAGCGGAGAAAATCACACACTATTTTGTTAATATACATTTAATTTATTTTATATATACGATTTTCACAACATAACCACAATATTCGTGATTCATAATTGATTCCCAGATGAGTTGAAAGTCATAGTCTGGAATTATTCCATAAAATTTTGAAGCAGCGTTAATGTCATCCCTTGAATATACATAATAATATATTATAATAGCGAAGAATGCTTTGATCCGATATTTGTCGAAATATGAGAGGGTTGAAGTTTATCTTTGAAAGCCAGGCTGGAATATCCAATTTGATGACCAAAAATATATTATTTAGGCAAAGGTTTTAGTTATTTAGGTTTCTTTTTAAATCACCAAAAATCCCTACCTCCTTTCCCGTATAAATTTATTTATCTTTTCTAAAAATTTGCCTATTTAGAAATTTTATTTTATTATTTTTATTGGTAAAATAAAATTTATTACACACAATTACAGTAGGTATTTAAAAAGTACATTGAATTTTTAGTGTCTTAACTTCCTTATCTCCGAAAATACAGCCTTGTTTAGGTTGTATTTTCGAATCCAGGGCTTCTCCTTTTAAGTTTTACATATTGTGCCTTTAAGTAAAATAGAAGAGTAGCTAAGTAAATGTGAAAATTATGAATGAAAAAACTTACTTAATGTACGAAACTGAATGTAAAATTGAGATAAAATAAATTTAGGCGTTAAAAAATCTGCATTCAACCGAACAAAAACAATAACAAACCTAATCACACAAAATACCAATCACATTAATCGAAAGAATAATTTGTTAAAAACTAAACATAATGTACATAATGTACATAATTTAATATTGTAAAAGATGTTATTATTTAGTGTGTAGTGCGTCTGTTAATTAGACAAATAATTCTGCAAACATTTTGACTGCGAATTGATCCCGTGACCTTCTGACCTCAATCTGACTATCACATGTCATACCATTGATTTCATCGGCCTTAGCTAGCCCGTTATAAATAGCTATATATGTAAGGGTAAATCAGGGGTAGTCGCCCCACAAAAAGTGACGGGCGTGAAACCGACTCGCATATGGGGAGTAGGATTTACGCACCTTGAATTCTGTAAAAGTTTATAATTACAAGAGTCATTATTTAATTCTTGCTAATTGTTAAGATTCTTGGTCAACGTGAAGTACTTTTTTGTACTTAATAGAAGATTTTGATTTCCAAAGTGTCAAAATTGTTCTGCATGATAGCATGAATGCCGTATCTTTTAACTGCGTTGACTTAAAAGTTTGATGTTTTTACAGGGCCATGAATAAACAGCCTCTGATTATCTGATTTAGGTAAGATGTATCTGATTTAGGTAAGATGTATGAAGTTTGTATGTAATATTTTTAAGGGTGTTACTTCAAGTGTCATTGAGCAAAAGTTGTTATAAAACAGACAGACGACTTAGTATTCATAAATCGGTTCATATTTTCCTTTAGCATTATAGAACCTTTAAAACAAATTATTTGAAAGTTTTATCAAGTATCGGTGGGTAGGTTAAATAGATTATTTTTTATGTATTTAACCTACCAATACGACTTTCATTTTGCATTTTCATTTTTTGTTGGTAATGGAACACTTAATCACTTCTGGGGCGATTGTGCCTATTTTACCCTAGATTAGCAGACTAGGTAAATACCTGCTTGTCCAGTAGATATAAATAGGTAGGGAAATATGTCATAGGTGAAATGGACGCTAACACGGCTTGTTTATTGAATGGAACAAATCATTTCATATCAAGCAGTTTGTATTTGAAAACCATAAATCATCTTTTTTCGTAATGATTATTAGAAAACAAAGCAATATTTATTTAACAGTATAAATTTAAATCGTAGTGAAATCAATTCCACTATTAATTGAAATTAATGCAAGTGTTTTTGGAGATATTATTAACTACTATTTCAGTCAACTGTTCATAAGATTGTTTTATTAAAATCGGTGCAGCAGTTATTAAGTAATGAAAATTGAAAGTGGCTTCTGTAATTCGAACTTTTTTACTAAACTAGTTTGAAAAAAAAAACTACCTTATAAAATATGTAATTCTGCTTGTTTACACAATTGGCTTAGTTTTGTTGAATTAATTTGGACAAACACCTGTTTAGCCCAAACAAGCTATGAAATTTCACACTGAAGGAAATCTAAGTTCCTAGCAGCTGCAAGGATAATTTGCGAATGAGGGCCTTCATGGCGGTACTGCTAAGAAATCCACTTTAAGCAAATAAAAATAAATGAATTTCACCGTAGTCAAAATTCATGAATCCTAAATTGAATTTTCTCATAAACGGTTTTCTTCCAAACTATATGATGTTTATTCAAAACTTATTTGAATTATGGACGTCTATTTGAACAAACTATGTTACTTTTAGAGTGATTCAAAAACTCATAAGTAAAGCTAACAAAGCCTAGTCTAGACCCTTATCTAACTGAATGAATAAGAACTTGAATTCGGACATGAAGGTCAACGCATAAACCCTTTGCCCTTGTCTCTATTTGTTAAGGAAATTTTGGAACCATCGTTTCATCATCATCATCATCAGCCCACATTAGTCCACAGCTGGACATAGGCCTCCCCTAATGAGTGCCATAGCGCCCTGTCTTCAAACACTGTTTATTAGTACCTAATACTAATGAGCATAATATCATTCCAATAAAAAAAATCTGGGTTGATACCTAAATAATAGTTTTAATTTAAAAACTTTATCTTGTGATGAAGATAAAGTTTTTAAAATAAAACATCCTTTCTTAGAAAATTGTTAGTAATTCAATTTACTGTCATTTTGCCTCTCTGTGACAACCAGCATTTAATTTTTTTTAGGACTGAATGAGGTAAATGGTGCCTAGGTTTTTTCAACGAAATTGGTACCATTCTTTTCTTTATAAATTTAAAGCGTTTCAACTAACAAAAACGCCATTATTAAAAATAAGACCCGTAACCTATTAACATCAACATCTGACGCATTTTACTCTTCCCTGCTCTTAATACATCATCATCAGCCTATAATAGTCCACTGCTGGACCTCTAGGCCTCCCCTAATGAGCGCCATAGATGGCATTATTAGTCATTTGGGGGTTATTGCCCATAATCCCCACGCTGGGCATGCGGGTTGGGGATCTCAGTTTGATGGAGTCTGCAGAGGGCGCTGCTGCCTGCCCCCGTTGTGTTTCCCTTAGTCGTCTCTTACGACACCCACGGGAAGAGTGGGGGTGGTGAAATTCTATGGCACCATACGGCAAAATCTCTTAATACACAATGTTACCCAATACCCATTGAACCGACCCTTTGTAAACGAGGAACACCATTTGTTCACAAAGTGAAGATCAGGTTACCAATTTCGGCCTACGAAATTCAAAGCATATGGAAAGGTCAAGCCTATTAGCAACACATACATTTCTAATACACCTGTGTGCTGTAAAACTTACTCGATCCGGTTAGAAACAACCTGACTCCAGGTTATAGTGGATAATACCTATCAGGAAACGAGTGGAAGCTGTGAAGTTTTCACAACAATCCCTATCAGGGACCACTGAGTCAACTCCAAGTTGCTAATACAAGACATTCTTCTAAAAGTAGTTAGTTTTACGAAACAAGAAGTTTTAATCCTCTCCCAAACCTTTACAGCAAACCTTATGTTTGCTGGAAAAGAACCAAAGGGTTAAGCTCGCTTTTGCCATTATTTATATCTAAATGTTTTATTGTATATTTTATCGTGCAATAATGAATTAATAAAAAAAGAGTACATTATCGAATAAACAAGTTTCTTGTAACAAGGATACGAATTAATTATTACGATCACATTATCAAAAATATATGTTGTTTTAATTTAGGTCATCGCCATCGGTAAAACTACTATAAAGAGCTCATCAGAACAGAGCTAGCTAGAAAAGTCTAGCTTTTTCTAATTAGAACTTGGTCCCATATCTAACTAAAATCAATATTGTATCTACTCGACCGAACTAGAACTAGACTTCTCGTAATCATTTCGATGCTGAGGGAAGCCTGCAAACTACCAAGCTCTGCACGTATGGTAGCACAAACTAGGCTTGCTTCAACAAATACAAGCAATTATAGAAGAACTAGATTTTGCTTGCGGCTTTGCTATTTATGAACTTCAGTTTAATATTAATATTAAACGTAGGCTATTTTCTTGACAGAAGTTAATGTAAGTCATTATGATTATTTCTTCTTCCGCTAGTGGAAGAACATGACAAAAGATTGAAGGGAAGAGAAATCATTAACAACTTATGTCTTTTTTATAATAATGAACTGTATGAAATTTAACTTGTCTAAGGGTGAGTGCGGCTCACTTCGCGCTTGTATCGCTGTTTCGCTGATCGATAGTTTTTATAGTCAAATTTTCATCTGTGTCTGTTTTTTTATAAATTTACCTATTAGATAAGCATGTTTTAAAATAATTCATGAATTTACTGAGATTATTAAATAAAAGAACCAAATTAGAACTACTCTATACAACTGACACAATTGAGCTAACCGCAGACTATTGCTGAAACTCTATAGGTAGCTCAACTGATCCAAATCAATTACAGAGAAGACCAGCTTCGGAAAGATCAACTGTAAAAGTTAAACTAAATGCCTTCGATGAATATTTTAGCTCCAAACACACGGAACCGAATCTCTTCCTCCATTTTCCCCGTAATTTGGGGTTATTCCCGCTCGTCCACACGTTTCGTCCCCAGAGGGGACGAACGGGAAGTATACTTCCCGTTGGTCCCCACTAAAATAATATGGGGATAAGGGCTCGAGGACTTTTATTCTCCAGTGACTGCGGTTCTACGGGCTCGTAGTGACTAATCAACAAAGTTGTTACAGTATGACATGCAATAAAATTGGATTATTCCTAATAATGTAGTTTGTTTTTATAGTCTGACGTGGATGTTGACACTGCCACGTTCTACGTCACAAAATTAATTCGTTTATTATGAATTTCGCGGAAGTTTTGGGGTCATAAAGAGTATGAAGAAGCATCGCAGTTTACCTATTTGTTGATTATAGCTCTCAAGTTGGTTTTATGAGTTTATCCTTATTGTTTTTGACAGATATCAATTTAGTTCAAAAGTAGCTTTTTAGCGTTACATTCTGTTGCACTGTACGAAGCGTATTTGATTCTACGCTTAATTACAGCCGTGGATTCGTATCCATTTCATTAAATGTTGATCTGTTTTTCTAATAATGCTTACGGGTGTTGAAAAATTTTCTTTACCACTTTGAACAAACTTTACGCATATAATAAAGCAAAATATGTTATGTTAAAAATCTTAAAAGTTTTAATATTTTTGCTGCTAACAAGCGGGGATATTCACCTAGAATAATTTTTAAAGGTTAAATCAACTGAAAGCCGATATCATAGAATTCTAAGAACTGGGTTTATGTAAAAAATATTTTCGATATTTCCGATAAATCGTAAAGCCTACGAGGCACAGAGAGATTTTGTGTTTTTGCGATTGAGCTATGTCTGATCGGGCTGCGAGAAAATATCATTCTTATATTTCTGATTTTGAGATTAAAGGCGAGGTAAAACTTTGGATTTTCTACAAAAAGACACGCACTAATTATTACGCATACGAAAGTATTAAGATAATTGTGCGTTTGAAGTTTTGACCTGAAATTATATAAATATGCTACTTTTTAACATGTGCGAAAACAAGGTGAAAACATGTGTGAAACTATGGCGTTAGCTAAATATAAAAGGTATTTTTGTGTAACAAGCGAAGGAGTAAGAATCAGTGTGTATTTTATTGTCGGAATTCAATAAAATATTTATTGAATCTAAGACAAAATAAAGAAACAACAGCTCATAGTGATTTAATGGTAATGGTTAACCATCTATACTAAATCATCTCTTTATAGTATAGATTGTAAGCCACGCAAGCCTAAACAAAATATCATACGCATAGTATTAAAACTTCTTGGACCATAGAAAGAAAAAAAAAAGCTTTTTACCCAAAAATTATAAAAAGCTGTGCAGGCAATAGTGTTGACAATATTTTACGTATCTAGTTTTGTGCATCATAAAAACGTGTGATTCTTTGGTAGCAATAGCACTTTAATGAAACTTTACATATAGTCAGTGAGTTTAACCGATTCGTTGCTGATGGCACGACAGGCGTGTCATCAATGGTTTTAACTAGTGGCTTATGACACGATAGGCGTGTCATTTTTTCCTCGATTGTAACACCCTCAGATTAGAAGAACGCCATAGAAGTCCATAGAATCGGTTAAACACATACCTAGATATCATTTGAAATATCCACCCTTGCGTAACAGACTTGGTTGATCCAATTGTGTCGTTCTTAAGGTTTCCAAGACAATGTTATTTACACCCTAATTGGTGTATTTAGTTTCTACTCAAATTTCATGCACCATTTGCAAATTATATTTATGGAGAAGCGAACTTTGTTAGGAATCATGGACATTTATTTTAAAAAGCATGTGACAAAAACTCTAGATTATATAGATTTTTTTATTTCTTATAGAAAATCCTCATTCAGCATAGTATATTAAAAGCTGTTTGACACTGTGTATACAAATATATAATAAGATACCAAAGGATCCTAATTAAAATTAAATTGTTTTACTGGCTAAAGGACTGGGTTTTCTTCGACGTACCTACATGAATTTTTAAATCTTAAATTATTATTATTGGTATTGAGTTTTTAAGAATTTTTATTGTAATATTGTTTTGTATTATTACATGCTAGACCATAGCCTGACATGAGAACATTCACCTTGTATACCATGTTTGATGCTTAAATATATGACAAGTATAAATGTTGTATATTATCTATTCCTCGCATTGCTTCAATGATATCTACTTGTAACTACGCGAATCCAATATAGTGGAAGTTGTCGATACCAAATATCGGTTTCTGTCAGTTTATTTGGATATCAACTGCTTGTACCGGAATTCTTATAACTATAAATACGTTTCTGTATGTTACAGTAATATAATATGTTATAGCTACGAACCAGCCTATTTTAGAAGACATGTGATGCATAAAAATCTGTCAACCAGCCAATTTTATAATAATTTATCTGTATGAAATTTTGCTTGTCTAAGTGCTTGTTTTGTAAGCCTAATATATTAAGTTATTGAAATCTGAATTCAGCGCAGTAAAATTTGTCTCTATGTGACAATTATCGACAGAAAAAAATACTACATAAATTAATATATTATATTAGGGTATAAGTTTAGTAGCAGTAGAGTAGAGTGTAAAGTTAAAAAGTTTTCCTTATAAATCTGAATCTAACTGCAGACTGTTTCAAACAAATAGTCTGCAGTTAGCTCGTTATAAATTACTACTAAACTTGCAACTTAACAGTTACTTACCTCATAATGAACGCCACTGAAGTGTCTACATTAGAATCTTATTATTACATTTTATTTATTTATTTTACTCAATTATTAATTGAAATGTCACAATCACCAATTAAACTAATAAATTATAGTTACAGACAAAACATTACACTTTTCTATGTGCGTATAAAACAAGAAGAGAATATGATTTATAAAAAAATAGAAAACATCAAATGAAACAATTAATATTTTAATAATGATCTTATATAAGAAAAATTCAGTCAAACATCCCTCTCACAGTAGAGCAAAAATACAGACAGAATCTTCACACACACACAGTAAATTCTTGTTGAAAACATACTAAAGGTAAAACTCAACTGATCCATATCTAGTTCTCAAAAGCTAAAAGACAGAAGTTGATAATAAAACGGGGAGTCCAGTAACAGCAAAAGCAAGTTATGGTTGGTCGTTATGGAAAATGGAGACAATCTTTTGACAAAACGATGGTGTACCCTTACCAACGCCTACTCCATAAATATTGTTGAAATCCGAGCCAACAATCACGGGATTTCTAACGTAAATGATGGAATGGCATAATCACTTATCTCGTATTCATAATTTAACCAAAAATTCCACATCAAAATAAATTGAGAAAAGTGGATCATCTTTTTATCCCTTTTTGGCCCTTTTGGTTCTATATTCTGTGTTATGCCTTTGGCTAAAACTAGATCATTTGATAAATAAAAACCTACGAACATAATTAGGGTTAGCAATAATTGTATATACTTAGAGAATAAAAAATACTCCGAACCCTTCTCAACACTTTGTCGCCCAGACGTTCGGCCCGACTCGTTGAATCCAATGATAAATGGCTAAGTACTGCTGAGTCGGTAGGTAGAAGATACCAAATGTTTCCTGTAACGGTGATAAATCACCGCGATTTTTAAAACACTTAACTTACCTAATTAAAATTCCAAAAAGGTTTTCAACTCATTTGATAATACAATCAGAATCAAACAAATTGGATTTCCACTCATTTTTGGTTTAGGTTAGGACTGGGTAGTCAACGTGACAAAATGTTAAAGGGTTGAAAAGACCTAGTGTCAAAATGTACATACCAATAATTCAGCAAACAAAAAGGTTGAAACGACGAGCTCATAAAAAATTGAGCTACCCGACAAAAGGAGTTGGAATAACCCGAAATTATGCGAGAACGGTGCTGAATGTCACAATGCGATTACGTCACAGCAATTCCCTACAACTGCGTTGCCCGACAATGGGGCCCCTTATTTGTGAAGCGAGATTTGTCAGAATGACAGTTGTGCACAAACTTATGAGCTTACAAGTTGTCGTGCTGGGAGAGGTCGCTCGTTACCTTTAACTTGGTACGTAGACATAGTAGATAGGCTGGCTTTGAATAGACTAAGGGATATGTTAAATAGCAGAAACTTGAAACAAACACTGTTTTCAAATGTTGGTATAAACTCGCCTCGGAGCGTACGAGGTAAGTTCTTGATTTTAAATCAACGTTTTGTTTAACTTACAAAGTACGTAGAAAATTCAGTTCCCTATAGTAAGTCAAATGCGTTACTTATTAAAAGTTTCAAGAATTCGTTTGAGATATACCGGATCATTGATTTTATTTTTTTGTTATTTTTGCTCTTTTTTGCTTTACATCCCAGGCTGCCTATATAATTGAATTGAAAGATAGCAAAACATCCAGAATAAGAAAATAGCATCCCCTAGATGTAAACGATTTTGTTTTCGTGTATCTTTCTCACAGGGAACGATGTTACCGCAAAATAATGTTCCGTACTAAACAGAGTAGTGAAACCTACAATATCTTGTAGAGTATGAACAATGAAGGAAGCCAGTTATAAGCTCGCTTCTAAAAAGCTTATTTATTTATTTACTAGCGGCCCGCCCCGGCTTCGCACGGGTATTAAACAAAAATTTCAGAAATTATACACACTAAAACGATGGGTTTTACAGTTTTCATACGGGTCTTTACTTTTTTTAACAGCATTGGGGTTTTTGACATTGACTCGACATTCCAAAACTGACACTGGCCGTAGAGAAAAAGTAAGCACCGTGCGCTATACAACCTCTTTTTCTATTCTGACGCGCCATAATAGAAAAAGAGGTTGAATATACAGCCCACGGTTCAATTATTGAATTTTTCATGCGGATCCCTAACTTTTTTGAAAATATTATATAGCCTATGTTCATCACGGAAAATTAAGGATTCTAATGGTGAAAGAATGTTTTAACTCGGTTCAGTAGTTTCGGAGCCTATTCAATTCAAACAAACAAACAAACATACAAACAATCAAATCTTTCCTCTTTATAATATTAGTATAGATTAGTAAACCAGAATCTTAAATTAAACATAATAATATGAAGAGATATATCCTAGAAAGCTTAAATTAAGGTTTTCACGACTAAAAAAACAGTGTTGCAGCAATTAATAGAACTATGAACATAAATTAAAATAAAAAACAATGAACGATCAACATAAATCTAACAGAGGGTAACAAGTTAACAATACAACTTTTATCTTTATAGCCTTATGATTTGAATTAAAACCATGTCATAAGTATGGCTGTGTCAATTTCATCATACTTTGGTTAGGATAGCTATGATGGAATCACATTTCAAACAAACCCAAACATAATCAAATTCATCTCATCTCTAATACTTAGTATTTTATTGCTGTAAAGATTTCTTCTAGATGTGACGAGTTTTAACGTTGACCACTTCTTGATGTAGGTACCACGTTCTTCTGAAAATCAACTTACTGAAATATTTAGTTTACGAATTGAATAGGTTTTTCAAAGTAAACATCGACACGTCTAATTTACCTATCCCTCTTTTTTGTCGGTGTTATTAAAATGGTGTTCGTGTAGAGCTTCATTTACTATGCATAACATCATCACATCAGACGTTGCCTACTTTAGATGTGTATTTTTGGAACAAAAAATTCTACGTTACATATTTTTATTACTCTAAAGTTCGCATGTTTTCAAGTTTACTTTATATGATACTAGCGGCCCGCCCCGGCTTCGCACGGGTATTAAACAAAAATTTCAGAAATTATACACACTAACACGATGGGTTTCACAGATTTCATACGGATCCCTTACCTTTTTCTAACAGCATTGGGATTTTTGACATTGACTCGACACTCCATAACTGACACTGGCCGTAGAGAAAAAGCAAGCACAGTGCGCTATTATATTGAACCTCTTTTTCTATTCTGACGCGCCATAATAGAAAAAGAGGTTGAATATACAGCGCTCGGTTCAATTATTGAATTTTTCATGTGGATCCCTAACTTTTTTGAAAATATTATATAGCCTATGTTCATCACGGAAAATTTCGGATTCTAATGGTGAAAGAATTTTTTAAATCGGTCCAGTAGTTTCGGAGCCTATTCAATTCAAACAAACAAACAAACAATCAAATCTTTCCTCTTTATAATATTAGTATAGATAGTGTTCATTTTCCTTGTTTTCACATGTTTTGTTTGAACCACTTTACCTTATATTTGCTCCATAGATCAAAGTAATGAGATTATTCAATATGGCGGAATAAGGTCACTGAAGCATCGAATTATTTTTATCCGGTAGTGAATTTTTAATAAGTTGTTCATTTTTTCCTTTTCGTATAGAAAAATTTTCATACTTTTTATAGAGACCACAGTTGATCGAAATGATGGCTTGTATTTCGGTTTTCGCATTCTGGTCACTCTACCTTCTAGTGTAAATACGTATATTTTTTATAGGTTTTCACCGATTCACCTATTTCGATGATTCTTTTGTTTTAGAAAATACTATCTTGTCCCGCTTTGCTAAGGAAAAACAGTTTAAGTAAACATCAAGGAGTTCAAAGTGCAATTCAAACAATCACTGGTAGGATTGCTGTACATGCAAAACTTGTAATAAAAGTTTTTCCTCGAAGTTGAACTTATGACTCCATGACTAACGTTATTTAATTTGAATTAAACTTATGATATAATAAATTCATGACAGAAACATTACATTAACTTAAAACTTCTAGTACATGGTCTAAATGGATTTTTTCTCAACAAGATATTTTTTTTCTATCAATCTTCTCTCATGCGACTTCAACAAATTATCTTTCTTAATCGAAGTCAATAAAATTTAATTATTATACGCAAACAGTTTTATAGCCAATCATAAGTTTATCAATAACTGAGTCAGGCCAAACTTACTATTGCGAGTAAAACTATCGAAACGAGGTCACCTCAAACGAAACTGACCCTATATTATAAGGGCCTTTGTAAACAATCCTCTTTGGTCCATTGATATTCTTCAATGAGCGGTTTTCGATTAAAATTTTCATAAAGAAAAACATTAGTTTCAAATATCTCGATAGATGGTAGGGCGTCAGGATACTACGGTATGTCAATGGCAAGTAAAAGGAAAACAAAACCAACAAAACAATGCTAAATTAACAACACTGACTAGAAATCTAATAGAAACCTGACCATTTGACATTGACTTAACCTAATTTCCAGTTGACGCCCTTGACGCCCAGCCACCTATCGAGATATTTGGAACTAATATTTATTAATTATTAGTACTATTTTAACGGGTATTTATCGCGTTTATTTACCTATTTTTCCCGACGTTTCAACAGATTTACACACTGTCACAGGATGACCACGACATTGTGTATAATAAATATTTGTTTTTAATAATATTTGTTTTTTTTTAATGCAAAACGACAAACGCTCCTTTACAATTGTGAGCTGAAATGGTTAAAGTCCAAGGTTGTAAGTTGAACTTGCCTCAGGCTAATTCAATTCAGTTTCATAATTTAAATTGAACTTTATAGTGTTTTAAAATTTACAGTAAAGTGCAGTTTAAAAAAGTTTTGTTACAAGTTGTGACTTGTAATTTTTTTTATTTCAAAGGAAAACTAAAGTCCTTTCTATTCTATCATGACTTTTTTTTATAACATATAAACAAATATCTACTCAGCAGTAAATGTTCTAGCTGGTCATATAGATTTAAATGAATTCTGCCACCTAATTATCAAAATTATCATCGTAACATTTAATGAATTAAAATTACACTATCGGGCAAAATTTAAGGCAAGTGCTCTTATTAGAAAGACAGTAAGATCGGATTAGCTTTCAGGATAGGTGTAGAAAATATATTATACCAGCCGTTCGGTGTAATTTGCAGCAAACCAACTCTTCGTGAGTCCCGTACAAACGGTAACTGGTAAGCGGGCAGCCGTGCCTATTGCAGATCGTATTCGCACAGTTGGATTAAGGTGTTAAAATACAATCAAAAAGTAGCTGATTTTCGTCTTCTTGCTATGGCTAAGAAAATTATCAGGGGCTGTCTATCTCCAGTAGTGGATTAAGCCTTAGATGTGGAGATACTATACAATATGATATTTTTAATCTTTTATTTGATACTTGAGACACAACCTCTTAAGGTTTTTATGGTACAAATACAATGTATTCTTGATTGTTTTTATAAAGAATAAATAAAAAAAAACACGGCATGTCACCCCCGTGATTCAAAATTATGATAATGCTTAAACATACGATAGGATCTAAAGACATTAATCTACCTTAATAACCTGTCTCCAACGAGTCCTTCCTAGCCAGAGAAAAAGAGCATCTTGTGCAAAGCAAACTCGGTCCTTAATCAACTCAAAACGTATTATTGACCAAGTTTCATACAAACACGATAATAAAATCTAATTATAGTCGACAGGAATAAGTACGGAATGTATGAGACATTGAAATAGCTTCATGAACAGGTTGTTTTACGAGCGCCTAATTTGGGAAAAGCTAACTGTGGACATAGCCTACTATCGGCACCTACCGTTATTGTTTGATTTGGTTTAGCTTAGCTGATAAACCCATACGGATCCGTATTAGTTGAACATCGGGAAACTAAACGACATTTAAATTACTAAATTTAAATGTCGTTTAGTTTCCCGATGATCAACTAAATTGAGCATATGAGCCATGTAGTAAAACGATATCAACAAAAACCCGAGATGCTCTAAACTTAGTTGAGCATTGGGTCATAATTTAATAGAAAAATTATATTGTTTTTAAAATATAATACATGTCGAATGTTATAGATAATATACTATGTTTCGTTATATCTAGGTATGTGATAGATAAGTGTGAAATAAATATCTACCAACTCACAACCAGGCTAAATAAGGTTGTTTATATTAAGAAAATGATAAGAAATAGAGATATAAGGAATAAGATGTTTACTGTTCGTTGCTGTTGTCACTGTAATTGCTGTCAATTTGTGCGTATCTGACGTTTTGTGTCAAAAAGTATTTATTGACAGCGATCGTATCAAGCAAACGAGTGCAATCGGAACTGACACGCAGCTCAAATACCCTTGTTTCGTTGTATTGTGCGAGTATTTTATTAATGCCAAATAAAATCAACCACACTAAAGCCATGCAACTACTCTAAAGTCATGTAAAAACCTGTAAACATGCCACTACACCATTGTCATTTTATTTTCGGTGCGTTACATTCATTATTATCTTACCACTGATGGCAAACGCACTATTTTATTTTTTTTATTTGCCATTTAACCAGCCAGCCTATAAAACTTTCACATTATTTTACGGAACTTTTCACTTCAACCTTTTTATAACTTTTTAAATAGATTTATTTTAAGTTTTAGGGTTGGTAAAAAACTCGCCGTATTTTGTTTTATTTTTGTGGATTAACGCCGTGAACGGATAGGGGTGTCCCGGCCCGCGATCACCGTTAGACTGAGTTGTGCCCTCGAGTACAGACGAGAACCGAAGTGATTTGTCTTCGAGATTTTAATTAGCTGTTCTGTCTAGGGTTTCGAGTGTGTCGACGCTCGAAAGTTTTAGCGGCAGAGAATTTGGTTGGGGAAGTGAAAGTGGCGGAAGTTTGTTACGTTTTATTATAGCTTTGTACTAATTAAAACTTTGGAATGAAGTGTGCGTGGGATGGCAATAATACATGTGTTTTAAAGGTTAAAGTTTGGATTGGTGCGATTTGCTTTGTTGCGAGAAAATGCTGTAAATGTTATACTACCTAGCTATATATGATACATTGTATAATTATCAAACATTGTCAGTAGGTACGAATACGTTTGTTGCTGAACATCTCCAAACAACGCTTGCTGTCACAATCACCATTCAGATGGATGATGATTGTTCTGAAAGTGGTGTTTAAAATCCCTATAAATTATTTTGCCAAATTAAAAGGATGTCCTTACAATTTTTTAGCGTAAAGAGCAACATCATTATTGGTAAAGAATATTTATCGGGTATTTATCGCGTACCTTTTATACCCGATATGTCAACAAATCGTGAAAGTTTTAAAAGTTTTATCATTATTAGAATTTTATATACTTAATAAAAATACCTTTATCTCTAATGTACTGTATTACCTACGTGTCAGTATCAGTAAAATTACTCATAATGCTCTACTTAGCTTGGAGCTAGATGCTTCTGTGTGAATTTTAATTTTTTATTTACTTTTATTTGTATAGATAAAGACAGTTGTCATTTTCATCAAAATATTTATACAATCACTATAATCAAGAAATGAGCCTCATTTCCGCGCTTTGCCTGCACTAAATCAGACAACTATGTATATCCCAACGAGACAGATAATATCCCAATAAATTGTTTGTAGGCACTTATCTTCACGCTTGTACCTTATGTGACATAGACATCCGCGACACCTTATTGGAACCTTTACCTACCTATGTATACTTGTTATCTAATTATTTGATTTCTACTTAATAAGAATTTAACAGAAAATCAAATGTACACCCTTGTGAAGCTATGGGAACTCAGATATGTTATTTCTTAGCTCGTTTTTCCTTTACATTCCATTTACAATAAAAAAGTTGATGACGACCTCAGTGGCGCGGTGGGTAAAGTTCCGCCTGCGACGCAGGAGCTTACGGGTTCGATTCCCGCCTCGGAACACTTTTTTTTATCAGGTACTAGACATGATTTTCCTTTTTCTACGTACGTTATAATATAAGCCTTTATAAATATTTAAAAATAACTAACAGCCCGCCCCGGCTTCGCACGGGTATTTTAAAGAATTTTAAGTTCTTACATACACACGTTAGATAAGGTAGTTTATTATTGAAGTTTTCATAGGGATCACTAACTTTAAAAATATTGTATAGCCTATGATTATCATTCTAATGATGATTTTTTTTTCCAAAAAGGTCTAGCAGTTTCAGATCCTATTTAGTTCAGACCACAAACAAACAATAAACCGTTCCCTTTTTAAAATTGTACCTTTACCTCCTTTACTTAAATTGTACCTTTACCTCCTTTACATAGATAAAGAAAAACAGAGAGAACTTAATTTTTTGGCATTGACTTTTCTCTCGCACCGCTATATCGCCTACATCAGCCTACATCGCATGGTTCCTTATAGTTCCTTATCTTCCTAATCTTGAAGTTTTTATATTTTTTGACATTGAGTTTCCTCTCGCACCCCAGTAACGAATTGTGATGTCTATGACAATCCATAACTGACACTGGCGGTGAAGTCGTCGTAGCAAAAGCGGTGCCATAAAAAAAGTGAAGTTGAGTCACAGCAAAACTCAGCAAAAGCGAGCAGCGCAAAAAAAGAAAAAAAAAAGAAGTTGATGTATATCGCTATGGTTTTATTATTGAAGTTTTTATACGGATCTCTAACTTTTTTGAAAATATTTTATAGCCTATGTTCATCACGGAAATTTTAGGATTCTTATGGTGGAAGAATTTTTGAAATTGGTCCAGTAGTTTCGGAGCCTATTCAATTCAAACAAACAAACATACGAACAATCAAATCTTTCCTCTTTATAATATTATATTAGTATAGATATAGATAAGTGACAATCCAAACAACATCACCTAGCCCCAAGCTTAGCAGAGCTTGTGTTATGGCTACTAGATGACTGATATACATAATACCTACAATACTTTTAATGTACATAATTAGATATTGTTATTATAAATAGAAAACGAACAGAACACTCAACAAATATCTGCAGATCGTACAAACATTTGTCCTGTGGCGGGAATCAAACCCGCAACCTTCTTTGTCACAGGCGGACCTTCGCCCACCATGCCACAGAGGTCGCCAGATAAAATACGTTACTATTCCGAGCAGCTTCCAGTTTTTCGAGTGTAATGCATAAAATTAATTCAGCGCTTGCGAGCGGCTCAGCTCATTATGTAATTAACCCGAGGGTTGATAAAGTACGAAGTGAGCTAAATACTTTTGAATGACACTTAATGACAAGTTTTTACACTTGTGATATAAGTTTAGTATTTACGGTTTTTAACCTACTTTACAAGTTTTTACAATTGTGATTTAATTTATTTTAACTAATTTACATGCGCATTAATTCCGATGAGAGAGTATGAACTGCCATATTACGAGTGTGAGAAGTGTACTTAATATATCTACCTATTTTCAGTAGTTTTCAGTTGAGTTTTGTCTTGTTTTAAAAATAATTATCTTCTTTAACCAATTATCGCAACTTTATTTAAATACTAGCGGTCCGCCACGGCTAAGCACGCGTATTTAACAAATATTTTATGTTTCATGTGGATCTCTAACTTTTTAAAATTATTCTATAAGCCTATTTTCATCAGGAAAAATTTTGGAAGCGAATGGTGAAAGAATTTTTCAAATCGGTCCTGAAGTTTCGGAGCCTATTAAATTCAAACAATCAAATCTTTCCTGTTTATAATATTAGTATAGATAAGTACAAAGCGAGCGTGACCACCAATACGAACCAACGCTGGATAAACGGCGCAATATTGGCTATAATTTGTATATTTTTCTTTATAAATAACTATTCTATTATTATAGTGCTTAAGCCGTCGCACCCGGGTAATCTCTAACCCACATATTCATGTAATAATATATTAATATAATGTAGCTCAGCTAAATTAAAACAGCTGCTAAGCTGTGGCATTTCTAGAATATATGAAAAGAATAATAGAGTGAGAATGACAATGCTAGTTAAAAGATTATTCGGAATAAGAACGCATGAAAAAAAAAGCAGTTAATATTTGAGTTGTTTCAGTTTGGAATTACTTCTAAGCGAAAAGTTTAAGACTTTGATAGATTAATGTGAAATTTTTGAATAGATGTAAAAAACAAAATGGGCTTATATTTGTTTCCAAGTAGGGCTACTTGGAAACAAATATAAGCCCATTTTGTTTTTTATTTTATAAATCAGTGGAACCTTTATACGTTTCCATAAAACAACGTGTGTAAAAACGCAAGTATAAACTCATTTTAAAGTAAGTCTTAATAAATAAATGAATTGGTTAAAGCCAGACTTTTATATTATTTTAGATTCTAATCAAGAAACGCGGGATTTTATTAGAATATCATGCTAAAAACCTGCTCAAAATATCAAAAGATCAGGTCTTGGCACATTACTACGCATCTCAGGTAGCATTTCAATTTACCCCGAAATCCTTGGCCGCCATATTTAACATGTTATTTGAAAAACTTTTTCTACTCCAACCTTTTGTGGAATATATTTTAACAAGATTTAGTAGCTCTAATTTAGATGATGATTTTAATGTGATATGGGTCTTATTTTTGTGCCTGCAATAAACTGATTTTATTTTATTTATTAATAAGCTGATAATGATATAGTCAATATGTTGGTACATTCCACGCGCGATCATAATCATACTTTTCATCCAGAAAATTTCCTAATTCCTGTATAAAATAACCTGACAAAATGGCATATTCAAAGCAATTTTTCGACGTTTATTTCATTTCATACTGATTACCGTAACCTTTATGAAGACCCACCTTTACGCCGTAGTACCTCTACGCCGTAGAACGTCTACGCCGTAGCACCTCTACGTTTTAGCCCTAGAGCTACTTTAAGGTAAATTTTTAAAAGCTGGCGCGATATTGTTTTTTGTATATTTGTTTTGCGACGATAGGGTGGATAATATTAAAAAAAACAGTCAATCAAAATGTAAAAAAAATACCCTATGCAGTCGTATCATCATAGTTTATTACTATTATGCCCGTCGACGTTAGGTCCACAGTGAGTCGGTGCCCCGTACAACGTACCCATATTATTTTACTGTGATGACTAGATTTATTTTCGATTGACATTTGAAATAGCATCGCGTACAATATTCACTAATTGTGTAATCAATTCAACGTGTAAACACTTCAAGTGAGCGTTCAAGCGCACTGTTATATAATTATTTTTCGTATGGAATCGAAAATTTAATTAACATTGGAGTGCTTTTAATGGAAACGAGGTTCAGCCTACTTCAACGAACTAGCGATCCATCCAGGTTTCGCATGAGTATTTATTAAAAATTTTCAAAAATTATTAACTTTTACACACGTTTTTTGAAAATATTTTATAGCCTATGCTCATCCTTTATAATTATAATACATATGACACACAAAAATGTCTACTTTTAGAAAAACGGGTGATAAAATATACCCGGAAACAGCATTAGCCACATTATGTACTAGATCTTATTCCTAAATTCCCCGAAAATAAAACGAAGTGTCTGATCGAGCTTAAAGTTTCTAAACTATTTGACGACCTCTCAGTTATAGGTGCTTAAAAGATATCATCAAGATTCTACAGTTTCACTATAAACATTTTCGTAGTTTAACCAATTCATTTTGAATAGTGGGTAAACTACGAGCCTAATGTGTTAGAAGAACACCAACGTTTCTTCCCTTAATGAAGTAATACATTAGGTCTTACGTCGCGGCCGTTTTGCACGTGCGGAGGGCGGTGGGGGTAGTGGGGGGCACACTGCTTGGTGATGCTGTGTTACTCCACCCATCTCCTATTGGAGATAGATGTTCTTATTGATATCTCACCGTGTTGGGTTGTGTCACTAACCTACATATACTAAAGTATTCCCAATCAGCTGCTGTCCGACTTCCCATTGCGACACGGCTTCCAAGCGGTAAGTAGGTACCAACCTCTCTTCCTATTGCTGTTAGACCTTGTCGTTTGATCTCTATCGTCTCGCGTATTTTGCGGGGAACAAAGAGTTTTTCCTTTGAAAAGAGCCCCTCGTTAAGGGATGAAACGTTGGTGTTCATCCAATACAAACTAGGATCGTAGTTAAACCTAACATTCATAATGAGTTATAGAGTTTATTGAAAACTAGTTTAAGACTATGGATAATTGGTGTAAGAAGGTTCACTCGTATAAAACTGAGACAGAAGAAAATATTAAACCCAAATCTTGAGAACCCGTACAAAAAACTTTAGTCAACAATATTTATAAAACGGTGAGGCGCTCCACTCAACCAATTTATTAGTATAATATACTTATAACATTACAATATTTTTCCTTTATCGGGTGTACGTTGCCAGTTTTGGGGCATAATTTCGTTTCATATTGTACTTGGTGCTGTAATGTCAAAAGAAAATTAAATGATGTAACATGAGATTTGGAGCATTAACAAGTAAAATTTTCAACTAAAGAACAAAGATATTTTCGGAAATTGTTGGAAATTTAAGTTAGTATTAAGTTTTTAGATATTGTTTGAGGACTAAGGCACAATTATAACAAAAATCATCAAACATTTTTAGCTTTACAAAAATAAAAAACACGCGTTGAAGAATTTTTATTTTTCTAGGAAACTGTTGGTGTTTATGGTGCATTTTTATAGTTATAGCTTAGCAAACTACCGTTTGCATTTATACGATATTTTATTCGTCATTATGTGACGGTTAAAGCATGTCAGATGAGTATCATGCTCTAGTTTAGTTAACTGACTCTAAAATTCGTTCGTGTCCGAGCACCTAGTTTACAGTATTGCAAATAAATATTTTATATATATTGAACCCGTGACCTCACCTGCGTTGTTTCCGTGATAAAAGTAGCCGAAAGATATCTAATTTATTTATTTCGTAGTTCATTAAACAGAGAGAGATCCATAAAAAATTCAGTAGGTACATTGTTTTACAATAAAATTTTACACAAATGTAAACATAACAAGGGATGAAAAAATATTACAAGTAAAATTTTTTTTACAACAAAAAAGAAACCAAATTATACATTACTTTATACAAACTTTAAAACACAAATGTCTACAAAAAAGTTAACAGTTAAAAAGAAAAAAAAAATAAACAATCAGGATAAATAATGAAAATTCCAATTGAATAAAGATTTATCTATTGTTCAATGGAAAGGTTTTAACGTTTTTTCCATACGATGGGATCTATTTTATGGCATAAAAAGAGCACATGTGCTTTTTTTAAGTTTGGATCCTGATTCAATATATTTTTGTATACAAAGGCACCCAAACAATGATACGGTAAGGGATTGAAAACATAAAGGAGCCCGTTTATTCACATAAAAGGCTCAAGACGTCACATATGTTTTGACAAAAGAAACACATCAACATAAACAGTTTGTTTTACTGTGAACAGCTGGAGAGAGGATCAACTAAGGGCAATTAGCGACAGGCGAGTATATCGAGTCTACGAGCTCAGCGGGATACATGTTCGTGTAGCATGAGGGAGTATACACAATAATATAGTAAACATAATGACATAAGTTATAAGAATAATAAAATGAAGCAATACTGCTGTTTTATCTGAGTTATGTATTTGTGTAAAATGTTTGAGGCCTCGTCAAGACCTGTTTGTCATAGGATATTGTTTGAACATTGGGCTGAAATTTTGTACACTTAGACTTGGACCGGGAGAAAATTATGGGCTACTTTCATATCAGAAAAACTTGTAAATTAATATACATAAAAATAATCAAATATTATTTAGAAGACCATCTGATTTCTTGAAATAAATAACAGAGCTTTTATATGCCTAATACCTAAACGCGCTAATTTTATCGATAAGTGGACATTTATAATTTCTGTCCATTATTTTCTACGAACGTTCTACAGCAAAAAAAATCCTAGTAAGTTGCAAAAATTATCTATAAATAAATTCAAACGGATCGTCAAAACCATTCTTTGCAAAAACAATTACCATAAATTATCAGATTATCTAGACGTCAAAAAAGTTTGGGAAGAGTTTTGCTCCAACTCAAAAACTAACAATCTAACAAGGAAAAGGTTTCTTGTTTGCTTCTTTACTTTACCTTAAAAAGATTGAAATGAACAAGAAATATGAATACTGGCCTATGTCCAACAGTGGACTAACATAGGCTGATGATGATGATGATGATGATGATGAACAAGGAATCGAAGTGATCACTTTATTTCCCTGTATTCTTATGTAATTTGTATCGTGTAACGTGTCCAAGAGTCCTGTAAGGTCTAAAGGAAATAAAGCAGAGATTTTGATCTTGTTCGTGTTTCGTGCTAGCCCTCCCAAGTACATCGTTACTGCCAGCTGAGAGGAATGGAAACAGTTGAGAATAATAGCTTTCGTTCTGTTTGTGAAGCGAACCAAGTGTCTGTTCCCAAGTAACAGATACGAGTCAATTTGGGTATCTACAAAGTATTGTCTCTAAACAAAGTATTGTCTTTAAACAAAGTATTGTCTACAGACTTTGTTGTGGATATTGTTTACTGTTAAACGTGTGATAGTATTTTTGGTTTTATATTGCGGTTTTATCACGTCACAATATTACTGGTCCATATGCTGTAGGTGTAATTTTTACATATAGGTTATTTTATTTTTACATTTATTAAGGTTTATTTTGTAATTATGTTTTCTTATGTGAGCCAAATAAACGATTTTCTTTATTTCTTTTTTTAGATAGGTAGCATCCTATTGTAATCCTTTATTGTGTGATTATTTAAACTTCTTACGATGGCGTTGGTTGTTAAATCATGTAAGCGTTGACATCACGGAGTCAATCTAATGAAGGTAATGAATCCCTGGATACTCGAACGCATCTCGATTGAAGTGCATAACAAGTGACGAGTTTTTAACAGATTCTCAATGAATACTGTCAAAAAATCGGAACTTGAGATGTGAGGTGCGTTAGATTAATATGGGGCTAAGATTCATTGCCAGATAAGGCCGCCGATTGTGCCACACAAGATATTGTTAGTATGTTATATCCTATACTTGTAGCAGGTCCACAGTTTCTACTATGCAAAACTTTAATTGACTTAAGGAAGCTGCTTGCTCTTCCTCTTGTACCTACCAGGAGAACGCATCTCTTGAATATTTTTGTGTAGTTTTAATTATTTGTACAATCTGCAGATTTGTTCAGGGTTTCGTTTTCTTTGTATAATAAAAAAAAACTATCTATGTGATATATTGTATTAAGTATATCAGTCATCTAATACCCATAACACAAGTATCTGACTCTTGGACGTTTTGGTTTATTATACAAAAGGGCTTACCTTTTTAAAATAAATAAAAAAGTAAATAAATAGAAAAACACAAGCTCCGCTTAGCTTGGGGCTAGATTATGATGTTTGTGGATTGTCCACCATTATTTATTTTAAGCACTTCACACCGTGCACTTTATCAACAGTCCGCGTGACAATCGTGGTGGATATGGCGACACCCCCTCCCCCACCCCTAGTTTGGAGAAACCTGTTCACGAGTGGACAGTTGTGTGCTGATGGGGACTATTAAACTATTTTTACTCAGCAATTTCTTAAATGTCATTTTTATACAAAAGCACAAGTATATTTTTTGGTTTTACGGTTGCACAGTCCATTTGTTTTTATTATCCTACAACGGAGTATTCTGTCGAAATTGCGCGTGTGAACATCTTAATGGCACCAGCGCCCTCTAGCATAATGCCATCGTTTTGTTCTTATTACGTCAAATTAGGTTAAGGCTGAGGTCTAGAATTAAATAAAAAGTATTATTAGGTTTGTTACAACGTTATTTTATCAATAGAAAGAACAAGAGGTACAATGCTCTCATAACATAAGTTATTATTAACATCCAGACAAAATATGAAAACAACATTGAATAAAAGAATAAGAATAAAATTATTTATTAGCGCTAACAGGCTTACAGTGGTCAGTAAGCAACATAAAAAATAGTAATAAAATGTAAACTCGAAAGCCGTTGAATATGATAAATTATCAACGAACTAACAAAACCTGTATTAGGTATTAACTTGTAAAAGCTACCTATTGATTATTTGATCATAAAAAATACACTGTCTCTACTCAAGAAACAGCAACGATTTATGACTGCAATCTGGGTCTTTATCAAGACAAAGTGATTTAGAGCCTCTAGACTTTTGTGATACCGATTCAGTCACATCGTCACTTACCATCAGGTGAGATTCTGGTCAAACAAAGGTCCAATCACGTCCACGTCACGTCACCCAAGAGCTTGTCAATATCTGGCGCAGCGCATCAGCATTGCCATACAGCGTGGCAATGCAGCCAGCATCTTGTGTACGCTTCCAACTGGTATTGATATGGATCAGTTGTATGCAACAGTCTGCAGTTAGCTCAATTGTTTAAATTGTAAATATTAGCTTTTATTTAGTTAGATCATTATAAAGAAATAACCTAAACAATGAAACAAGGAAGCGAAACCTAAAAATACTCCACATTTTGTTTATACTTACCATGACTTCCACCTCAATAGTCTTGCCAAAACATTGGTCAGCATATTTTTATGACCAACGCGACTCCCCTGTATTGCACTGAAACGGCTAAATGACAGCACGAATTTTGGGAAACGTCACAATGTTAGATAGATCGATAGAAGTACAAGTGAAGATATTTTATTATACGCCACAAAGATAGGAAAACATTGCAACCATACATGCAGTAGAGGAAGGATAAAGGGCGGCTTTATCGCTATGAGTGATCTCGAACGACGTTGGGATGGACTGTCAGATTCACTATTGGATATTACTCGGAAATTCTGATTACAGAATACGTAGTAAGTACACAAATAGGATAAGGTTGATTTTAAATTTTTATGTAATTTATAATTAATATTTTATATTTATATATAAAAAATTACGTTCGTTAATATAACCACCTATTTGATATTGTACAAAATATTGCTCGCTATATAAATACATTGTTTCTTATATTATCATACGTCACATATGTACCTTACATGTATTTGATGCAATAAAATATCATTTTACTAGAATAGTTAAGACACAAGACTTTTACAGCCTTTTGAACTCTAACTACGCTTGGAGTTTTATACAATGAATCATGACGAAAATCGTTAATTTCTTGACGTTCACAAAATAAACACAAAAAAGAAATGTGCAATTACTATAACCATTGGGCAAGAAGAATGAACTCACACCGATTAGTAAAAAAACATAAGTTAATAGTTTTATAGAAAATAGAATAAACGCGTGTAAACCAAAAATGTCCTGCCTCAGCATAAAATTACTCAGGAGTCGAGCAATGCTGTTTTTCTGGCCTTTGGTGCTTGCGTGTCTACACGGCTGACAGAACATAGGTAACACACAAAAAAATAAAATGCAAATTTTAGTTAGATACCCTCATAAAGCAACACGCCGGGGGCCCGTGTTGCTCTGTGGATACCCTAGCTGTCTTCATCGAGAAAATTCCTTGGAAGTAGGTCTTACCTAATTATATCATTCGGTAAATATTTTTCATCGCTAAACACCCACATTCACTGGGTTAATCCACGTGTATTATCGGTATTTTGTCATTCATTTCGGTCCCTTCATTCAACGTCCCATACAATTAACCTATTCAGTCCCTAAACCTCAATGTGGCATGAAGCAGGCATGACCGCACAAACCAGGTACCCTGATTCGATTCACCAGGTCCATTCCACACGCTGCTCTGTTGCATTGAAATGCGACCGAACGTCCTATCCGAACCAATGAGGTTATCACAAGGAGGTAGATAATTTATTCTTTTTTTTTTATATTCAGTTATAATTATGACTAATTGATCATAGATACCTTTTGAACGACATAATAAATGATAACTTGTTTTTAAATAACATTGTTATAATTTAATGCTGGGCAATCAAAGCAGCATCTAGCCCCAAAGTAAACAGACTTTGGTATGCGTAGGTAACTAAAATAAAAATATGTATTAAGTATCTAAAGGTACTTAATACCTACATAATATTTTCATTATATACAGAAAACATTTAAAAGTAATATTTGTAAATCGTAAAAGAAACATTGGCTCCGAGGCGGGAATGAAACCGCAGCCTCCTGCGCTGTAGACGGACTTTCTGGCCTCGCAAGTCAGGTCCCTGTATTGTTAAAAAAATCAATAATTTATGTCTCGGTCTGGTTATCTAGGTTTTTAAACTTATTAAAAGTAGATGAACTGTAATGAGATGAGATTGCGAAAACAACTTTGATCAAGTTGTCTTGGACTATGCTACGTTTAATTAACATTACTATGTGAAATTTTAAAATTAAGTTTAATTAATGAATAGGTGATTTTGAAGGTTCAATTAATTTACTTTTTATACATTTACATAATTTATGCGTGCGGGTATTATTCTTGTGTATTCATTCATAATTTTCCACTTTTCGTTTCATCAGGTTTACACATTGCCGTGGTGGTAGAATGTTCAGCTTTCTTTTTTTTTCGATTTTATACAGCCTTTTTACCCTCCATTAGATTAACCCCACGTTTCTGTCGAAGGTAAATAGCAAAGTTCAAACTTATTATGTACTTCTATTCTTTTGAGTCTTTTACCCATTTATGAACGACTGGATCAAAGTTCAAATAAACAGGTGGGTAAAACTAAAACACCTATAATTTCGCAATCGAGAATTTTGAGACTCCTAGCGATATGAGGGAGAAATAAAACCTGTAAGTTTCCGAACCTTCTTGGTGTTTTCCTTTTGAAGCTTTCTACGTAGTTTTTACTGCATCCGTAAGATGGCGCTGTCGGTAAGCAAGTTTTCTTATCTCCATTTAATTGATAGGAATTTTATTTAATATCGAGTACCTACCTAACATAAATGTGTTTAGATGTATAATATTAAGATTGAGTAATTTTGTGTATTTTTTATCTGTTTTCTAATTACGCCCATCTTCTACTGCTGTTATCACATGATTAATGAAGCTACATTACTGCTTATTTTTATAACTACAATTTTTATTATTATTTAACCAAATAAATGGGTAACTTAGTTACTTACCAAAAGAAGGTAGGTTCTTATCCAATATTTTGATAATAACAACGGAGTGACGAAAATATGAGTCTATGGGGACAAACCAAACTTATGCGCGATATAAAACAATCACAGATAATAATTGCTGGCGCTCTAACATTTTGGCGAATTGATAAGTCAACAGGTTAATGACATCCTCATCTCTCCAAGTATATTATGTGCCCAACTGATTCCATGTAATACTTAAGTATCAAGATTATACACACCTCTATACTCAATCATTCATTAAATTATAATGTAATACAAATGATAGATGTTTCGTGATGTCATTTAGCGTCAAATTATCAGCAGAATAATTTACTAATGCCAACAACACTTTTGTTCGTTTTAAATCTATGCGATTTTAGTGTTTTGGGTTGTTTACAAACATTATTGAGAATGACTTCAGTATAGTGATATGCAAAGGAATTTTCGTACGATGTGAGGGTTGGTCGTTTCATATTGCCGTGAGATTGTGTGTGATTTTTTCATGTTGTTTTAAATTATTTCTGCATAATTAATTATTTCTGCACATAGAATAACTATATAGTACGTTCCACAAGGAATAAACCTAGTGGAAAAAATGCTTTGCAGCAAATTGTTAAAATTTTCTATTGAATAAGAGGTTTAGGGATAACATATACTTACCCAAACGCTTCCAAAATACAATTGAACTGAAGACGGTTTTATTATTTGAAGTGTCTGCATAATGTATATTCTGGATGATTTCTATTTAGGAATGTAGTAAAAAAATACCTGTATCTTTGTATTATAGATATTTAGAGAATACTATATTATACCACACAAATAAAGGGAATATTACAAATAGACATTCTTAAAGTAGAGGAAGTATAAAGGGCGGCCTTATCGCTATGAGCGATCCCTTCCAGGCAATCTTGGAATGGACTGTACATGAAGAAACACTACAGACGGTGGCACTTCAATAATAAAATTAAATAATAAAAAACTAAACATGTTGGGTTAGATTTAGATTTTTAAAGATTTCATACTCCCCTAATTGTTTTGAAAATACTTTTTCTTTTTAATATTAGTATAGATTACTATAGACTCAATAAGATTAAAACGTATCGAGTCCCCAAATAACATTTAAACGTTTCCACAGAAACAGCACGAGCGAAGCTATGGGGAGAACTAGTATTGTAAAAAACATTCAACAAACAAAATGCTATGTTAGAATGTCAGGCCACGATTCATTGAGTGGCAAATGCAATTTCACTACCTATTTATTGTATTCCATAGCCTTATTAATACCCAATTGGGGTAATGGAACCCAATAAACGTTGACATTAATGATTTCACTGAATATTCGACATAATGAGCTGTTTGTGTCTTTATGCCCTTGGCCTGGTTTGGATGGATGTTGGTAGATTGTCGCGCACGATCGGAATATATAAATAATGCTGGATTATTTCTATACATTCTCATTATATATTTTACAAGTGAAAAATATTTATGTTCAAATGTATTAATGACATCAATATAGATTTTTTCTTTTGTAAATTAGTTGTATGTGTTACCTGCTCTGCCTGAGAAAAGAATAAATATAAATAATATAAAAAGGCTTGCATTTTTAAAGATCATTGGCCAGTTTCGAAAACTTGGAAAGTAGGTACCTATTTTGTGTCAAAACCTATGTACCTATATACTACGTAATTTTTTGTATAGCTACATTTATGTAATAATGTGCTACCTACACAGAATTTGAAGTGTAGTGATCGTTCAATACCCTATTGATTATTTTACACTTTATGTAAAAAAACAAAACTAATAAATTACTGTTATAGCTAAAGCAATAACTCATTTGAAAAAGTTAGTTTAGTTTTATAAAATAATAAAATATATTTTAAACTTCAATTCAAAGTTTTTAGTTTTTAAAACTTTTCAAATATCAACATTTTATATTCCCTTTTATCTAAAGAAAGAATAACCGGCGTTGGCCCTAACTCTCGTTCTTATCCAAACAAAATTTTAGAAAACGTAACTCAAAGATTTCAGGGTCTATAAGATACTACACGATTTAAAAAGACATTTATCTTCGAGATTAAAGGAGTCTAGACTTTGTCTGCACAAGGTCTACACAAACAGGATTTAGTTGGGGCTAAGGATCGGATGCTGCATCTCCAGATAATATGGTACCTATAGATAATCTTTGAGTTGGAAAAATAACCATAAATCTAGTACTTACATTTGTACTGTGAAGAAATAAATAAATAATGCTAGACAGTTCTAAAAGCATCATCTAGGCCCGTGTTAAGAAGAACTTGTGTTATGGGTACATAAAAGATAAGAAATCAATTATGCTGGACAATTCACACAGCGTCATCTAGCACCTAGCCTAGCCAGTGTTATGGATACTAGATGATTTACGAGTAAATATTTAATACATAACATAGATATTTTCTATTATATACATACAGAGAAAACACCTAGAATATCGGGGACAACTATCTGTAGATCGTACAAACATTTTTCATGAGGCGGGAATTGAACCCACAACCTCTTGCCTCACAGGCACACCTTCGCCCGCTGCGCCACTGAGATTGTCTAATATCACTAATATACCTACTTACCTATTTTAGAAATAAAATAGAAAAGTACCACGGTTCGATACCCGCTTCGGGGCTAATATGTACGATCTGTAGATATTTGTTCAGGGTGTTCTGGTCGAGCATCTACCCATATCAAAAACTGTACTAAACTTGTGGCTAGAAAATGCTGTTTTTTATTTAATAAAAGTGATATCCAGAACTGTAACTCGCGGGTAAAATCACGCATATTATTGTTCCATAAAACCTTTCAATATGCCTGGGCTAAGATCTACGTGCACTCTCGCGGTGGAGTAGTAAACGCATAATGGGTTTGAAATGTACCGTAAAAAATTTATGAAACATTGTTATAAGCGCCGTAACAAAGCACAAATGATGATGCAAAAACATCTTTTAGGTACATAAATGTTAAAAGACTGCGTAAGAAACTAAAATCCTTCAAAATTTGGTTCCATACAACCATGATGATCGATTCTCTTGGTTGTATGGTTGAATATTCGCATATTTCGAAGCGAACGCTTTTGAAATATTTTTATAATATTTGTATATCCATAATAAGTGATAAAAAAATACTTAATAGCAAGCTGGTTAACATAAAACATTAAGTTTTTTTATGTGTGATGATGATGTAATTTATGATAGTATATTTTAAGTAATTTTTCATGCCTTCGCGTTTTGGTGAAGTTCGTGACACTATTCTAATATTTAATACCTATTAAATAATAGAATAGTGTCACGAACTTCACCATAAGAAGATGTAGTATAAGAAATATGGTACATATTTCTGGTACATATTTATTATTATGATTTTGAACACGTATGTACTGTGTGATATGTGATAAGAATGTACCATATTTCTTATCACATATCACACAGTAAATCATTCTTTGACTAGACTCTTCAATCAATAGTATCTCAATATCACTGCATTAACCTCTGCCTTCCAAAATGAGTATCGCATCTATCTTCTTATAAAATAGAAAGACCCTATTTTATGAACTCTTGTTAAGTTCGTAACATATTGGGGTACTAAGTTACTCCTACACAAGAAATTTTGATGTAAAGATATAATACTCCGGTTTAATTTATTACCTGACGTATCCTCCTGGGGTAGGAGGGACGAATATGTCACCTGTTTGAAAGTGTAGATAATTTATTCTACGAGTTTTGACTTTGGGCCGTAATGTAAACATACTAACTTGGTACTTACTTACTTTATAAGTACGCGCTTTTGGTCCGTGCTTTGATCAAATGACTAAGATTTTTATTATTATGAAAAAGTTTACTATTATAATTAGTAGTTATTAGTTTAGTATAATAATTATTTCGGCCTTCTTTATTGTTTTGAAAAACAGTGACAAATTTATTTATTTTAATCATTTTATTGATTGATTATATTGATCATTTTATTCAATTTTGTTAAATAATACAACAATAATATACTTAAATACAGGTAGGGTTTTTCAGGAAACCTATTGAAGCGATGACGCTACCAAAGCTTTACAAACTGTGTTTTAGGGTCGCACTACTCGTTTTCTTTAATAAAATATAATTAATTACTAAGGAATGTTATAAGCTACGTATTTATAACACTACTACTTGCTGACCAGCAGCCTTATTGTCTAACTTGAAATCCATTACCAGTGAACTTTAAACCAATTATCAGTTATAGACCCAGTCAAAATGTTGTCGGTATTGTCGGTATTCAACTAGTATTCGGTTTCAGCTATTTACACAATACGAAAGTGACAATCGAAGTCCAGGCTAGGTTTGAAATGCCAAATTGAAGCCGATTACGATTACCAGTTTAATTAGACGATAGAGCCGCAGAGTGGTTTATGAAGTACCTTCCAGTAATTATTTATGTAGCAACATCTAGGCTTTAACTGCGAAAACAAAACAACCAAAGTAGAAGAGAAGTGTAAAAATGATGACTTCTATAATTTTTCATGCCTTCGCGTTTTGGTGAAGTTCGTGACACTATTCTAATATTTAATACCTATTAAATAATAGAATAGTGTCACGAACTTCACCATAAGAAGATGTAGTATAAGAAATATGGTACATATTTCTGGTACATATTTATTATTATGATTTTGAACACGTATGTACTGTGTGATATGTGATAAGAATGTACCATATTTCTTATCACATATCACACAGTAAATCATTCTTTGACTAGACTCTTCAATCAATAGTATCTCAATATCACTGCATTAACCTCTGCCTTCCAAAATGAGTATCGCATCTATCTTCTTATAAAATAGAAAGACCCTATTTTATGAACTCTTGTTAAGTTCGTAACATATTGGGGTACTAAGTTACTCCTACACAAGAAATTTTGATGTAAAGATATAATACTCCGGTTTAATTTATTACCTGACGTATCCTCCTGGGGTAGGAGGGACGAATATGTCACCTGTTTGAAAGTGTAGATAATTTATTCTACGAGTTTTGACTTTGGGCCGTAATGTAAACATACTAACTTGGTACTTACTTACTTTATAAGTACGCGCTTTTGGTCCGTGCTTTGATCAAATGACTAAGATTTTTATTATTATGAAAAAGTTTACTATTATAATTAGTAGTTATTAGTTTAGTATAATAATTATTTCGGCCTTCTTTATTGTTTTGAAAAACAGTGACAAATTTATTTATTTTAATCATTTTATTGATTGATTATATTGATCATTTTATTCAATTTTGTTAAATAATACAACAATAATATACTTAAATACAGGTAGGGTTTTTCAGGAAACCTATTGAAGCGATGACGCTACCAAAGCTTTACAAACTGTGTTTTAGGGTCGCACTACTCGTTTTCTTTAATAAAATATAATTAATTACTAAGGAATGTTATAAGCTACGTATTTATAACACTACTACTTGCTGACCAGCAGCCTTATTGTCTAACTTGAAATCCATTACCAGTGAACTTTAAACCAATTATCAGTTATAGACCCAGTCAAAATGTTGTCGGTATTGTCGGTATTCAACTAGTATTCGGTTTCAGCTATTTACACAATACGAAAGTGACAATCGAAGTCCAGGCTAGGTTTGAAATGCCAAATTGAAGCCGATTACGATTACCAGTTTAATTAGACGATAGAGCCGCAGAGTGGTTTATGAAGTACCTTCCAGTAATTATTTATGTAGCAACATCTAGGCTTTAACTGCGAAAACAAAACAACCAAAGTAGAAGAGAAGTGTAAAAATGATGACTTCTATAATTTTTCATGCCTTCGCGTTTTGGTGAAGTTCGTGACACTATTCTAATATTTAATACCTATTAAATAATAGAATAGTGTCACGAACTTCACCATAAGAAGATGTAGTATAAGAAATATGGTACATATTTCTGGTACATATTTATTATTATGATTTTGAACACGTATGTACTGTGTGATATGTGATAAGAATGTACCATATTTCTTATCACATATCACACAGTAAATCATTCTTTGACTAGACTCTTCAATCAATAGTATCTCAATATCACTGCATTAACCTCTGCCTTCCAAAATGAGTATCGCATCTATCTTCTTATAAAATAGAAAGACCCTATTTTATGAACTCTTGTTAAGTTCGTAACATATTGGGGTACTAAGTTACTCCTACACAAGAAATTTTGATGTAAAGATATAATACTCCGGTTTAATTTATTACCTGACGTATCCTCCTGGGGTAGGAGGGACGAATATGTCACCTGTTTGAAAGTGTAGATAATTTATTCTACGAGTTTTGACTTTGGGCCGTAATGTAAACATACTAACTTGGTACTTACTTACTTTATAAGTACGCGCTTTTGGTCCGTGCTTTGATCAAATGACTAAGATTTTTATTATTATGAAAAAGTTTACTATTATAATTAGTAGTTATTAGTTTAGTATAATAATTATTTCGGCCTTCTTTATTGTTTTGAAAAACAGTGACAAATTTATTTATTTTAATCATTTTATTGATTGATTATATTGATCATTTTATTCAATTTTGTTAAATAATACAACAATAATATACTTAAATACAGGTAGGGTTTTTCAGGAAACCTATTGAAGCGATGACGCTACCAAAGCTTTACAAACTGTGTTTTAGGGTCGCACTACTCGTTTTCTTTAATAAAATATAATTAATTACTAAGGAATGTTATAAGCTACGTATTTATAACACTACTACTTGCTGACCAGCAGCCTTATTGTCTAACTTGAAATCCATTACCAGTGAACTTTAAACCAATTATCAGTTATAGACCCAGTCAAAATGTTGTCGGTATTGTCGGTATTCAACTAGTATTCGGTTTCAGCTATTTACACAATACGAAAGTGACAATCGAAGTCCAGGCTAGGTTTGAAATGCCAAATTGAAGCCGATTACGATTACCAGTTTAATTAGACGATAGAGCCGCAGAGTGGTTTATGAAGTACCTTCCAGTAATTATTTATGTAGCAACATCTAGGCTTTAACTGCGAAAACAAAACAACCAAAGTAGAAGAGAAGTGTAAAAATGATGACTTCTATAATGCTGTCGGCATTAGCCAATTATCATAATAATACCATCTTCCTAGTGCCACATTATGCAGTAAAGTAAATTAGCTGTAAGCGTTAGTATTAATAAAGCCTAATATTGTGTGACGGTTGTACTACTTAGAGAGAATTAGGGAAATGGAGGTACTTGGAAGTTCTAATAAACATATAAATAATGCTGGACAATTTCAGCGTCATCTAGCGCCTAGCTAAGCAGAGATTGTGTTATGAGTGGGTATTATGGGGGACTGTTATGCAAAATACAATACATTAATTACATAGTTAAGTAGATATTTTTATTGCTCATGTAAAATGACGAACTACCTGAAAAAGTATCTGTAGATCGCACAACTATTGTTTCGAGGTGGAAATTGAAACTGCAACCTCCTGCGTCACACGCGAACCTTCGCCCATCGCGCCACATACCTATGTATGTGGTCAAACATCACAATAAAATAATGACTTATATGATTTAGGTATATTATTGTTTTTTGACGTGTTATCCAATTTGTTATAGAACTTGAAGCTTATCCTCTTGCAGAGTTTTTGTTAGAGCTACCAAAGTAAAAATTTCCGTCTAAAACTATTCACACAAATAATCGTAGAACATACAAGCATTTATCCCGCGGCGGGAATTCAACCCGTAACTTTCTTTGTATTCAAAGGCTTTGGCAAAACAATACTCAAAGGAACTTAACGAAAACAATAGCACATTGAAAAGTGGTCGGTAACTTTAAAATTTTAGTGAAAATTTACATTTGTACAAACAGGTATTCAAAGTGGAAACAATTGTAATTTCATTGTACAATGCCACAGGTTTCGTACCTAGGTTCTTTACAATTTAAATTAAATCTCATTTAAATGTTTCTACGTGTTTATAGTTCCTATGAAAATTAAATAGTTAGTACCTTTCAGTTATAAAATGAAATATTATTGCCATACAACGAGGCAATGCAGCCTGCGCCTTAGGGACTCATCGAGTACGTAACAGTGTTGTTCCAAGTAAAATTTAGAGTGGCCGTATCTTAACCAAAAAATTGCCGTATTTAGGGCAAAATTTAAAAAACGGGCCGTATATTCAAGTTTTTATATTTTTTTTTTACAAATAACGCTAATTTTCCTCCATAAATCCTGCAAATTACTAAAAACGACGGATTACAGCGTAAAGGAAGAAAACATTTAAAAAAATAACATAAATTCACATAACACCCAACACAACGTGCTATGTGCCATGGATCATTGGCAAGAGAAGCGATTCATCATTGTTCCCTATACTTATGTTTGCTTAGTAGTTATGATCTGTTTTTTTTTTTGTACTATCTCTCATTTTTACAATTCAGCCAATATAACTTTAAACTAATTAACTGAAAATTGAAGCAATAATTGTGGAAATAAGTTCAAAGTCTACAAATGAATGGGTCGTCGTCGTAATATAAGTGTTGTAACTAGAAACAATACTTTAATTACACATCCTAGAACAATACAACATCCTAAGTGTCAAAATTAAAACACTAGTAAGGTACATACGCGCCGTCTCATTTTATCAAGTTACTTTATGACTACCTGCCTACAGTGGAAACCCTATGCCAGAAAGAAGCCAGTCGTTCCGTTATACAAAGAAACTCGGTTTTGTTAGCGCTTCCGATACCGGCCGTATAATTTCATACAAATAATATACGGCTTTGAAATGTCTGCCGTAAGCCGTATTTTTGACGATTTACCCGGGCGAAAACCGTATAATACGGCAATTGCCGTAGCTGGAACAACACTGAGTAGGTAAACTAATGTAAATTATGTATACCCATTATTTTTAATTATTTAGAAACAGTTAGGTTGCAATAATCAAATAACTGAAGGTTATAATTATAAAACGACATTGATGGACGTTTCTAATGACGTACTTAGGTACAAAATTTTGTGTACGTATTTAAACTTGTTAAAGTAATTAATTCATAATTTTTGCAGGAATACCAGCTCCGGATTCACCATCCATCCTTTATGACCGAGCTAAAAACACAGACTCAATGGGCACTGATGTGAATTCTATAAACGAACCAGATGATTTTAGTAAGTACCAGATGATAATGACGAATAACTATTCATTTAATAAACTGATATTCAAAGTTATTTTCGTTTGTTTAGGCGACATCCAAAATGGTGACTTTTCTTGCACTGATACCGGTGATGAATATAAACCATCTTCTAGCAGCAGCTCTTCCGACAGTTCTAGCAGCAGTTCTAGTAGTTCATCTAGTGACAGTGACTCCGAACAAAGACCAGTAACTGATGGAGAGAACCAAGAGCCTGAATCATTACCCAAAACTAGTTCAAGAAAACGGACTCGTAACCCTACTATTTGGAAGAAAAACATCGCAAAAAAACTGAAGAATACTGGCAAACAATATAAGTCAATTAAAACTGGTAAGATTGTGACAGCCAAAACAATGGGACCTCCATGTAACTGCAGCCGGCTGGCTTGTTCAAGTAAATTTACTTATGACAAAAGATTAGAAATCTTTACAGCATTTTGGGAGCTAGGAAGCGTAGAGAAACATCGAGATTTCCTTAATTCTTGTATGAGACCTCTCAAAATCGTCAGCCGCCGTGTAGTTGCTGGCAGAAATACAAGACCTAGACATGAAAATACTGGATTTTATTTGCTTAACAATGGCAAAGAATTTCAAGTATGCAAATTGTTTTTAATGAATACATTGGCCATAACGCAGCGAACAATACGTACTGTTATTGATGCTAAACACAAAAATGATGGAATAATCCCAGTAGATAAGCGAGGAAAGCATGGAAAGCAATGTAAGCTGGACATTGAAACACGAAAATCAATTAAAGATCACATAGAGTCAATACCCACGATAGAGAGTCACTATCTTCGGGCTAGCACGAGCAGACTGTTTATTGATGGTGGTCTTACGATTGCCGAAATGCATCGTAACTACACTGAGAAACAAAAAGAAAACAATGCACCAGCTGCAAATTACGACGCGTATTCACGTATATTTAACCACG